>OZ025293.1:221826585-222340142 GCA_964019185.1 Maratus speculifer
CTATTTAAAAAATTTTTGCAGGAGGGTTATGTATAATGTCAGGAGTTTTTTTACCGTAATATTTTATTTTAGTTCGAATTTCAAACAATAGGTGGCGCTGACTGCGGTTGAAGGCCAGGTCGACGCTTCACTCAGCACTGATCACCTGGCCTTCAATCGCCGTCAGCGCCACCATTGTTTGAAATTCGAACTAAAATAAAAAATTACGGTAAAAAAAACTCCTGACATTATACATAACCCTCCTGCAGAAATTTTTTAAACAGCTGTCACCGCTTGCAAGTTATTGAATTTTAAAATCCATCTGTCATTTTTGGGACACCCGGTAAATGCTGCATGGCTAACCCAAAAGTACCCATATTTTCTGCTCATCAAATCACCAAATATTAGTTTAACTTTAAAATTTTTGAAAAGGAAAATTTTTTTATCCAGAAGCATTGTTTTGATTTTTAAATAAAATATATTTTTATAATGTAACATTAAATATTTTTTTTTTTGTATTTTAAATAAAATTATTAACATTTATTTTTATTTTATTTTTCAATGCATTTGAATATTTTTATTTTCTAGCTGAGATGACCGTTTTAATTCTTCAACCAAAAGAATAAATTGACAATAATATTTATTTAAATTTTTCCGTTACTATAGTAACGGATGCGTTTTTAAACATTTTCTTATGAAAATTTGAATATTTACCGTCAAAGGCATCGCCAAATTAGAAAAATATGAAATAATTGACGAACTGTTTTCAATTAAGCATGCAAAAATACACTAAAATATGTTATCAGTTGAAAAATAATTTTAAAATCCGATTTTAAAGGAATTTTTGAAAATCTAATTCTTATTTTTCCCATTAGGAGTGAAATTTTTGAAAATTCTTTCTTAGCGGTACTGTATGCCGAAAGAAGCATTTTTACTTCTCAATTTTCACGATTTTAGGTTTAGTAGTTTTGGCTGTGCGTTGATCAAACCCAAATCCTGACTCTCTCTCTATATATATATATAGATTAATCTATCAACTAATCGATCAATTAATCTATCATTCTGATAGTCTCTTTCCCAGTGTGAATCAAAATTTAATTTTAAATAACAGGGACCTAACACCTAAAAGTCCAGTTATGCAACTCTGTCTCAGTAATGGACATTCACTGTTCCAATAATGGACCACCCTACAGAAAGGAATAAATATAACCGTTTTTATGGCCATATTTAGAAACGGAATTATGAAAAGGATTATTATATTATTATGAAAAAAATTGTTATTTTCTAATAAATTTTACAATTGGGATTTTAAAAATTAATCAAATATTTGTCAGAATTATTCACTGTTTAATTACTGTGATTACCGCAAGATCAATATTTTAATTGTATAGATTTAAAAATACTAAAAGTCAGGGAATTACAGCTACCAGATTTTTGAGATTGTGAGGGCTTTAAAAGATAATTTTTAAAAAATCTAAAAAAAAAGAGGGGGGGGAAAGGAATTTCGAACATAGATTCGTGTATTTTCCACTATGTTGTTTTTTTAGCAGTTAAACTCATAGAAACTACTTGATATATTACTTGTAAGTAAATAGTAGGGGAGAGTGGGGATACTTGAGCATAGGGGATACTTGAGCCACCCCTATTATCTCTACAGTTGGTCAATTTTTCTTTCTAAAACTGACAACATGGTAACATATTTATAGTTCTGAACATGTAAAAATAAATTACATACCTTGGTACCATTTTGGAAGTATGATGGTTAACTCTTTGAGCTCTGCTGGTAGAATTTTCTACCACATAATTTTAATTCGGAAATGTCACAACGACACCAGAAAATTCAACCAAATTTATTTGAAAAAGGTTTAATGCATTTTTTCGCGTATATTGTAAATCGGTTTTTTCTTTGCAAAATACTGGTGCGAATGTGACATCTGGCTCAAGTATCCCCTCCATGGGGATACTTGAGCCACGATGTAAAGGAAGAAGTAAAAATTTATTAGACATAGAAAAATAGTTTAAAATTAATTGAAAGTGGTTTTCAATTGAAGAAAAAATATCAAATTTTCATTTTCAATATATTATTTTGTTCTAAGAAATTATAAAAAATTAAAAAAATTAAAATTAAAAAAAATGGCTCAAGTATCCCCATCTTCCCCTATTGCAAATATGAAAGAAATTATATTGCGGGTTAAATGTTTAACATAATTTCAAAATATTCCTGAAAGCAGAACTGACGTTTGATGCCACTAATTTCCAGATTTACTAGTATCATTACTACTCTCATTGATATTACAATATTTTTTTTTTCTCGTCAAATAAGAATAAACAAATACTTGAGGTAGAAATAATAGATTTTTAACAGCTTGTCTAACTTAATTGCTTTAACTTAATTAGGTAGGGATTGAGCCCTATGAGACCCTCTTTTCCCTGTGCCCTTAAACAATATTCTAAGCTTCCGTATTTATTTTACTGATTTCCAGATTCTGAAATATACAAGGCAAAGTTATACGAAAATTAATTTGATTAAACTATTGAAAATATTATTAACAACACAAAATTAATTAAAAACAGCTATTTATACAAATTTTAATGTTATTAGTTCTGGTAAGAAGAATGTAAAAATTTAAATTTGATTACTTAGGTTTTCAATTATGTGAAACGATTTTATGCATTATAAATATTATTGAAATTTCACTTTTAGCAATGTTTACATGGGGTGTTCATTGCTGGAAATTAAGCATTCCGTTAATGGACACATGTCTTAAAAAATTAATAATAAAAGGAATTTTGTAAATTGCCATTATTAAGTAAAATTCAAAGTTTTCTATAACTACTCAAACAAAAACAATCAAATTTTGCAAGAATATAAAAATTTATTAATAGAAGCCAGTTCTTTGCATTTTCACTGAAGAGTTTCACTAAAAAACAGAGGAATTTTGAAACATTTTTCTGCTTCCTGATTGGTTTGAATAAGAATGTCAACAATAACCCAGATCTAAAACATGCAAAGCGTGGTTATAGAAAACAATTAAAGATAAATTTTTATTTGATATTTTATGAATTAAAAATATTCAAGGGAGTCCATTGCTGGCACATCTACCCTATTTTGGAGTATTTTAAAGTATCAGACAGAAAAGGGATTACAAGCCATTTTTTAAAAATCTTTTGAGCATCCTCATGATTATATTAATTATACTCTTATGAAATTTGCTGTTATAAGTTATCTAACAAAATGGTGATTTCTATTGGAAAATAAACTGTCATTACCAACATTATAAATTCATTTTATTTGTGTTACATTGACATCTCCCCCACTTTACAAAAATAAGCATTAATAATTCGTGAGATTTCATTTTAATGTTGAATCTCGGTAAAAATGTGTAATAATTCTGAAAAAATTATTTTAAATTACATAGAAAATGTTTCATTTACAGAAATGTTTCATTTACACTATGTAATAATTTCTTTATAAATTTCGAATCTTGATTTTATAAAAATATATAATATTAATGGTAAGAAATGAAAGATATTATATTCTACCCTCTCACATATAAATATCAATCAGTTTACTTTTCTGAATTTCACACAATATATGATTTATTTTAATCTGGGTTATATACAAGCAGAATTGAAATTTATTTAACCCCGATTGACACAATACGAAGGAAACTTCGCTCTATCAAATACTTCAAAGCAATGACGGGGTGGCAAAAACGTTTCCTTTTTTCTAATGCGGATTAAACGATTTCGTAGTTTATCAATAGAGCTAAAATAAAGTAACTTTCAAAATCCCTTTCAGTTTTCCACTTATTCATAAATTTATCCTAGGGGTTAGTAATGTATGATTAAAACCTCGACTCGAAAGGAGGGGAGGGGTCATGAGTTATCCATATGTAAATCAGTTTCATCGTGTGCTCAGCTTAACACGTGCATAGTAAAAGGGAGATTTACAGTGACGCAACAAATGAGACCGCTTGTAATCTCGGTTCTTGAATGAACTTGGTGACACGATCTTCTACTATGAAACGGCGTCAAGACCGATTTTATTTATATTGTCGTTACGAACGGGCGTGAACCCCACCTGCAGTATAGCTCTATTTAAATGCTCCCTTTTTTTAGAGAATACATATGTGTCAAAAGTAGACTGGAGTGCATCACAACTGAATCTGATTGTCATAATAATAGGAAAGTGATAGACTAATAAATGATATGTAAATATAACTTAACTCCAAAAGCTACTTCGCCACAGGGAAATTTAAATATTAAATATCCTAGGGAAAAGTACTATTAAAAAGTAGACTTCTATTGTGTAATGCACCTGCATTAGATTTTACGAGTTTTAATTTGAGGAAATAACAGACTATCATGAAAAATTTAAAACATTTTTAAAATTTAAGTCATAGATATAAATGGAACGGTCACATAAGTAAATAAGAAGGTTTTTCAGAAAATAAAAAACAATGATGAAAAAAAATAACAATATTCGAGTATGCATGATATACTTTTAGAAGCCCCCCCCCCTCATCGCCAATTTTCTAAATTTTAAATGGATCGAAAACAAAGTCGAATACATTTAAAAAGCACAGCCAAATTTACGATTGTAATTTTTTAAACCCTTTCCGGCACGGACAAAATCTGTTAGTAAAATGAGAAATTATCGACTGACACCGGAATTCAGAAATGAATATTTTAGACATCCTGAATTCCTCGCTTTTATTATAACAGCAAAATTTTACTAAAATGTTACTGGTACCGTTTGCAAGTTTGGAATTAAAATTAGGTATACTAGAAAAAAAAAAAAAAAAAAAAAAAAAAAAAAAAAAAAAAACCGGGCACAGTGTGCCGGAAAGGGTTAATGGATATTTTTCTTGATCATTTACATACAGATGAAAGTCATGTTGTTAAAAGTTGCAGAGTAGATAAATTATGTTTGCTTTTATTATTGTAAAAGGTTCGAGAGATTACAAAAGCAACATTATTTGTTATGTAATCTAACATTTCTAATAGATACTTTACAAAAAGGCCTGCAATTTCAAATTGAACTCCATGAGGGGCAAGCAATAATGTCTCTGTAATATTGAATTCTCATCATAAAATCAAAATATTTGATTTTAAAACAAGGAAGAGCAACTTTTTAACATTTTACTGCCAAAGTTAAAAACATAAAATTTCGTTAAATATTTCTGGTGCGAACCTCATTTAAATTAGATGGGATAAAACATCTCACACAGCCTCTTAAGGGGTTAATAAGCCAGTTTTAATGAATAATCCCCACCCCCCTAAATTTCATACTGCTCTTATAATATAATTTTTGTACTATTGCCAAAAAATCCCTGTCACGTTTGTTAACGGGAAAAATTGGACCAAACGGGTGGAAAAAAGAAAGGGTCTTGTGAAAACTAAAAACCCTATAACATCCTAATTATACAGTGCGTGTCAAAAGTTTAAGCACAACAGAAAATTTCAAAATAAAATTTTATAAATGGGTGAAAGTTACTTCCCTTTTCACATAGCCTACAAATTGTAGTTTTAAAAAGAAAGCTAACAGATTCATACTATAAAATTTATCTTAAATAATAAAATTTATCAAAACAACAAAAATGAATGTGTCAAAAGCTTAAGCACAGTAGTTTTTTAGTCTTTAGCAGAGCAAGAATAAAGCAAATTAATTCTTGATTATTTCTCCTTTCTGCTGGTTGGTTGGTTGTATAGGGTTTAATGGCGCAAAATCCCTTCAGGGACATGCTGCGCCAAAATTCTCCTTTCTGCTGAATTACTTTAAATATACGGTCTTCCATCGTTAAAATAAGGTTCTATATTGTTTCTGGTTCATTTTTAAACCAAGCGTTCTCAATGGCATCTTTCAAATCTTTAACTGAAGAATACTGCTTTCCATTTGGATAAACTGCATGAGTGAGAATATCCCACATATTTTTTATAACGTTTAAATCAGGACTAATTGCCGGCCATTTCAAAACAGATACTGTTTTCGATTTAAGCCACTTTGAAGTTGAGTTTGTGGTATAGATGGAAGCAGTATCATGTTGAAATAACCATTTTTCTCCCCCTAAAAACCTCGGCAACAGGAAGCAAATGATTGGCAAGTGTCTGTTGGTAGTTTTCAAAGTTTTCACGACCACTGATGAATGCTAGAGATGTCTGACCATTGAAAGAAATAGCCCCCCCATACCTTTACAGAACTACCATTATGTTATCGGCTAAATACACTCCTATAGGTTCTTAGCGGAGATCATGCCAATAGTACTTAAACCCATCAGGGGCATCGAGGTTCCATTATTTTTTTCACCACTGAATATGATATTCAGCCACTTTTCACCAAATGACATATGCTCTTTGGCCCATTGTAATCTAGCTTCTTTATGGTGTCGTTTGAGACACGGTAATCGAGCCATTTTAAGTACTTGATGTATTTGAATTCCAAAACTCTTCTATAAACAGTCTTTTCGATATTTGTTTTCCAACTGCATATTTTATTTCCTAAAGGGAGTAATTACCAGCTGAAGCCAAATTTCTGATGCGGCTATCTTCTCTCAAACTAGTCACTCGCGGCCTTTCTGAACGAAATTTTCGTTTAAAATCATTATCACGAGCCAAAATTTGATGAATACCTTGTTTTGACCTTTTTTATCGCACTTGCAATTTCAGAAAAGAATTACATTTTGCTCTCATACTCCAAATTTTTATCATCTCCTCCTCTGAAAATTCTTTCGATTTGGGCATTTTGTACTAACTCAAAAACAACAGCTGACTGATTCTTAACACCCAGAAATTGTTTGCGTGCGCAACCGTTTACGTCAGACTGTAAAATTTGCATAAAAACGATTTTGTGCTTAAACTTTTGACACGGTCATTTTTCTTCTATTCTTAAACTCCATGGTTTGAAATAAAATTTAAAAGTTAATTTAAATGAATATGGTGTAAAAATAGATATTATTAACATATACAAGACAGATATTGAAATTAAAGGTAATATTTAAAGTTTTATTTTAAAATTGCTATTGTGCTTAACTTTTGACACGCACTGTAATACGTATCGAATCAGTTGAAAATTGTTATTACTTCTAGAAAAAAGCTAAAAATTTATGTATGGCAGATTTTTGATAAAATTAAAAATGGGCTCATGGGGCGAAAAAATAGGGGTTTTGTAAGAAAAAAATTCACAACTTCATCAAGTCTCAAGATATCAAACTTATTATGAATAATTTTAATATTGCCGTAATAGCATGCATGGTCACAGTGACGTCACAGTGACGTCACTGTGAGTCATTTTGGTCAATCGCATCTGTGACCAAAATGCCACCAGTCAGTGACGTCACATTGTGACTGAGATGTGACTTTCTTAAAAATCTTTAGAAATTTATAAATATCCTTCAAAACATGTTATTTACTTTAAAAAACATGTTTCTGGCAATTTAAATATCGTCGCTTTTGTCACAGTTTCGTCACAATGTCAATGTCAAATTAGTCACAAACGACACATCTTTCACAAATTTGTCACATTGTGACCACTTTGTGGAACGTCACAAAAGAGCTCTGAAACGGCCATAACGACTTCACATTTTAGTCACTGTGACTTCACATCGACGTCACGTGACGTCACATCGACAATCGATGGTCACAAAGTCACAATGTGACTTCACAACGACGTTGCAGTGACGTCACCATGCTTTACGGGTAGCTACAACTTTCTTGTTGACAAGTTTTTGATAGTCTTTCAACTCTTACCAAAAAAAAATTAAAATTGAGGGTGGAAGAGGGGGGGGGGAGTTGAAAAAAAATGCATAAGTTATAAATCACAACTTATCAAATCCGCATGAATTTATTATTGTCTTAACCCTTAAATGCACGGTGTGCCATATATGGAACATACCGATAAAATCCTTTTATTTTCTTGATGATCTTAAATTTAGGTTATCTGAGCTTTGTACCATATCTAGAACATTTAAACAAAGAGTTTTGTACTAGTTTTTCTCACATGATGGCAGTACCTCGCTAGCTATTAAATTTTATTAAAAAAAAAAAAACTTTCCAGTTTGCTTTGTATACAATAGTTGAATTTGCTTCAACTTTTTTACTGAAAAATATTGAAAGTATCGTAAGATAAAATTTTAGACGGTGGAGTATATCACATATTTGTAATTAAGGTTGCTTAAAACTAAAATATTTCACTACATCAGCTTGAAATCTTGTTTATGTGTTTGTGTCAGATATGGAACATAGAGCATAAAGCTCATAAAACATTCTAATGAAAAATGGTGCGCAAAGGGCTAACGCAAGATTACATGAATGGAATATTATTTGCATCTGATAATGATGATCAGTTTCTTGAAGTTTCTGATGATACCTGGGAAGATTCAACATACATTCCAGCTAAAAATAGAACTGAAAATGCTATTTCTTCATATGAATCAGACATCGTCTGCACGATAATAACAGATATGATCCAAAAATTGGATTCAATTGCCACAGAGATAAGTTTTCACGTTAAATATTATAATAATTTTAAATTTCTCTAGAAGTACTATATAAAAATTAAAATCAACAATATTGAAGTCAGACATTTTTCCGCAGGTGGGTCATTGCTATTTGCGCCGAGAGTGTGGGTATGGAGGGAGTATTGAATTTGTAAACTATGCAAAATTTCAAATTAACTGTGTAGTAGGGGGAACTGGGGTGCATTGATACTTGGGGCACATTGATACAACCCCTGTACAGCACACAGGGTCATTACAGGAAGTTTCACAACAGCTCCAAAAGGTGATACTAGTGAAATTAACAACATACAGAAAGTTTTGGAATGATTCAATAGTTTGATGAAATGGGATGGGTGATTAATTGTTTTTGTAGGTCAAAAGTAAATTTGAGTTGTACAATTGAAATGGTATTATACAACTGTTCCAGTATTTTCAACCGAAAAGAATACCCTCCCTGGCAAGTAACGCTAATCTTTATCAGTTCCTCATTCTTTATTGTTAGATAAATTATGATGTGTTCGATTTGCGACTCATTTTATTTAAAATGGCTGCATGGGGCACAATGATACGGTCTTCGTCTGGGCACATTGATACAACCTAAATCCTTTTCTAGTTAATTTTTTCATTATCTTTTATTTTTACCATACACTCCTTAATTCAACCATTTTTCGTCAAAAAGTTCTACTATTAGTTTTTATTGAAGTGAAATAGCTCTAATTTCTTTATATTAGAATATTTTATAGTGTTTTTGCAAACAGAAGACATACAAACTTACACAATATCTAGTGCTAGTAGAATTAACAAAAGAAATGGACGGCAGCCTGGCAAATCTCAAATTTATATCGATTCTCCAGAGAAAAAAGTATTATCGACATGAGAAATGTTAAGTAAGAGAAACAAGCTGCAGAACAGTACATGATAATTATATTATAAACATAATTTTTAATATAATTATCCTTTATTTTCAGTTTGTAAACCGATTTATAAACAGAAAACCTGGTAATTATTACACCTTTTCAAAGAAAGAAGAGAATTCTGGGGTTAAAGTGCCAGATATGACAAAGTTACCACACCAACAAACAGACAAGGAACAGCCAGAACATCAGGTCATTATACATTTCCTTTTGATTGCTTTAATATCGCTTACAAATAAATTGTGTGCGATTTTAATGTCTATAAATATATATAAAATGGTTTGGTAACTATTTTTCTGTGAAAAATATGCATTGGTGTTATTTTGTCTCCATTTTTCCCAGACGTTTCAAAGTGTATCAATCTGCCCCGGGGATGGGGCACTTTGATACAAATTACTTTTTTTGATTTTTTTTTTTAAATTACATGCAAAAATAATATATAAAACAACGATTGTACATTTTTCTAACACACAACACAGGTTTTGCTGACATCACATAGAAAAATAACTTGAAATTTCTGCTTTCTAGACACCAAAAATTTTTTTTTGAAAAAAACTGTATCAATGTCCCCCAGTTCCCCCTACATGTAAATTTTCTTGACGAATGCCCGTCCCCACCTGCCTCGGACACTTTAAATTCAACACTGGAAAATATATAGTGAGAAACATCAATTTAGAGAAAGATTGTACATTCTTTCAGATCCTGCAGATGTATCTGTTGGACCTAATGTTGATAGAAAAAAGTCACAGAAAAAAGACAAATTCCTGAAGTGCAAATAAAATATAGAGAAAGTGCTGAAATTATGGTTCTGGAGACTCCCTATCATTTATTCCCCTTTTTATGAAACCTGAACTTTTGAATTTTATTTCAAAAGAAACACGTAGATACAGTATACAAAATGATCTTTTTCAACCTTTACAAGTTTCCATTACGGATATTACTGGAGTGATGTTTTAGGTAACTAAACAATTAAAACAAATTAAACATTAGACAATGTCTGTCAAAAAATTTGAAAAAAAAAATCCAACAAATTTCACATTTTAATGACAATATTAAAAAAATTCCTAAAGACATGAAGGGCCATGATACACTTTTTGAATTAAGATCTCTAATAGAGTGTATCAGGGCAGTGGGATATATTATATACCACCTGATTTGAATCAAGATTCACAGCAGAAGCTTTTAATTAAATTTTTATATTTCTAACTTTGTAGAAAAAAAAAAGTTTCAAAATTGATTTCTTTATTTTAAAAGGACTTTTTTTGGATATTCCGGTGTGAATTGAACATTACAGAAAAATAATTGCTTGCCCCTCAAAGGATTAAATAAATGCAATAAAATTTTAATATATTTTATACTCTCTTTGTATACAGGGTGTATCTAAACTACTGGGCAAAACTTTAAGGGGTGATAGTACACATCGAAACAAATAATATTAAATGGGAATCTAAGGGTCCCAAATGTTTTCCGAAGGAGATAGGTGCCATCAAAGTTTAGGGTCCAAAATTTGAAATGATTATACAAAACGGAAAAATTGGTCGATTCGTTTGCAGTTTGCACGAAAACTATTCTTTATGTCAGTATTGTCTTCTAAATAAATTGTAAAGATAAATTTCAAAAAATGCCGATAGAGGGCGCTTTAGACTTTAAAGTAACGAACAACTATTTTTACCATTATTTTTTGCATCTCATTATTTTTTTTTTAAATTTTAGACATAAACTTAAAATTTGAGCTCAAAATCTGTGGTTAAGTAGCGCAAACTGAACTGTGTTCAATGGGGTGGGTAGGTTCAAATTTCAAATGATTATAAAAAAACAGAATAATTGGTCAATTGATTTGCGGTTTTCACTAAAACTATTCTTTATGTCAGTAATGCCTTGAAAATAAATTATAAGCATAAATTTCAAAAAATGTCGATAGAGGGTGCTTTTGATTTTGGAGTAACGTACAACTATTTTTTACCGTTATTTTTGGCATCTCATTAAATTTTTTTTAAGCTTAGACATAAACTTAAATTCTGTGCTGAAAATATGAATCGTTGAGAGTAGTTAAGTGCGCTAACTGAACTGTGTTCAATGGGGGTGGAAATGTTCAAATTTCAAATGATTATACAAAACGAAAAAATTAATCTATTCGTTTGCGGTTTTCTCTAAAACCATTCTTTATGTCAGTATTTTCTTGAAAATAAATTTTAAAGATAAATTTCAAAGAATTCCGTTAGAGGGCGCCTTTAACTTTAGATTAACCTACAACAATTTTTAACTGTTATTTTTGTATCTAATTAAACGCTTGCAAAAAGTTAGACTTAAATTTTAAACTCAAATTCTGTATCGTTGGGAGGGGTTAAGAAGCGAAAAATGAACTGTGTTCAGGAGTTGGAATGTTACCCTGCCCACCCTACAAACACAGTTCAATTTTTCGCTACTTAATTACTCACAATGATTCAGATTTTGAGCTCAAAATTTAAGTCTAATCTTTTAAAACATTTATTTAGATAAAAACAAATAACTGTTAAATATAGTTGTTGGTTATTCTAAAGTTTAAGGCGCCCTCTAACGGAATTTTTTGAAATTTATCTTTGAAATTTATTTTCAAGGAAATACTGACATAAAGAATGGTTTTAGAGAAAACCGCAAACGAATCGACCAATTTTTCCGTTTTTTATAATCAATTGAAATTTGAGCCTCCCCACCCCCATTGTACACAGTTCAGTTTGCCCTACTTAACCACTCTCAACGATTCCAATATCGATCTCAAAATTTTAGTTTATCAACTATTTTTTAATCGTCTAAAAATAATTAATGAGATGCAAAAAATAACGGTAAAAATAGTTGTACGTCACTCCAAAGTCTAAAGCGCCCTCTATCGACATTTTTTTGAAATTTACCCGTATAACTTATTTTCAAGACAATAATGACATAAAGAATAATTTTAGTGAAAACCGCAAATCAATTAACCAATTTTTCTGTTTTTTATAATCATTTAAAATTTGAACCTACCCACTCCCATTGAACGCAGTTCAGTTTGCGCTACTTAACCACAGATTTTGAGCTCAAAATTTAAGTTTATGTTTAAACTTCTAAAAAAATTAATGATATGCAAAAAATAACGGTAAAAAATAGTTGTTAGTTACCCCAAAGTCTAAAGCGCCAACTATCGGTTTTTTTTTAAATTTATCTTTATAATTTATTTTCAAGACAATACTGATATAAAGAATAGTTTTCGTGAAAACCGCAAACGAATCGACCAATTTTTCCGTTTATTATAATCATTTCAAATTTTGGACCCTAAAATTTGATGGCGCCTATCTCCTTCGGAAGACGTTTGGGACTCTTAGTTTCCCATTTAATATTATTTGTCTTCAAGTGTACTATCACCCATTTTAGTTTTGCCCAGTAGTTTAGATACACCCTGTATATAATACACCAGTATTGTGAGCTTCAGGCCAAATTTGGTATAAAAATGTAATTGTCTCATTGTGTGCATGGCACATATGGCACATATCACAAAAATCCATATTTAAAAAAACTATATGGAGTCAGAATTTTTTTTATCATTTTTCCTGCATTTGTGACTACCTAAAGTAATCAAACTCTTTTTTTGATAAAGAAAAGAAAAATTGTGCAGTGAAGGGTTAATATTAGCTAAAACTCCTATATTGACAAATTTTTGATAGGACCGATTCTTACAACAAAGAAAAATTAAAAATACATAGTAGTTGGAGAAAAAATTGCTATATTAAGGGTGTACTCACGGTATCTAAAACTAACGGTAGGTATCACGCGCATCTTCCTTCTTACTGATGACGTCAGCTGGACACCAACGTTCATTTCCGAGACCTCTGAATAGTGTTGTTTATGCTGACTTTTTATTATCGGGAGCAATTTTTTTTCAATAAAGTGCTCCAACATTTCATCTTTGATGAAAAATATATTTTCCCATTATGTATATGTATAAGTAATTGAATATTTATTATTATATGTATGTATATATATTTTTAATTTATATATACAACATATATGCATTATTATAAACAGACTTAATTCTTTTAATTTGTAAAATATCATGAAATAAAATATACATTTATTACTTATCAACTAATGTAGTATAAATTTAGTTTTAAATATTAAAATATTTGCGATAATGAAAAATTTAATGAAAAATTTAATGACAACTTTAATACATTAAAAAATTATTATTATTATTATTATTATTATTATTATTATTATTATTATTATTATTATTATTATTATTATTATTATTATTATTATTATTATTATTATAATTACTGTTATTATTATTATTATACTTATTATATTATACTTAATATATTATTATTATTATTATTATTTTGCGAAAATGTTAAAAGCATTTTGAATGGCACATAGAATATTTAGGGGGAGGGGGGGAAATGACTGATTTATAAGTTAAATACCATGTTGCTTGGGAAAATGATTTTGGAGTAGACTTTTGTAGATGAGGAGGATCTCAATATTACTGTGTCTGAGCTAGTTTAAATCGTTTGAGCAAATACGCTAACTTTTAAACCGAGTAGGCAAACAAAAGGAAGAAAAAAAAACATACAGATTTTCTCTTCTCTATTACCATACTTTGATTTTCTTTAACGGCCGGTGGAATGTTAGTAAAAAGTCCACGAAGGAACGTCAACCTCTTGCGCCATTTCACAAGTCACTTTTTTATTTTATTTATTTATTTATTTATTTATTTTTTAAGGGAAAGAGGTTCTCACAGGCTTGGACCATAAAGACCTGTGATACGAAAGAAACCCTTGGTAAACTAAAATTCGTTAATCTTGAAAAAATGAAACTATTGTATGCCTTACACGCCTTAGACACAACTCAGTATTTTGTACATTATATACATATTTTGTACAAAATATGTATATAATGTATGTAAATATGTATGTAAATATGTATGTAAATATGTATATAAATATGTATATACAAATTGACTTGGTTAATACATTATTGAATTTCTTTTATATACATATATATGTTTCTTAAATTTTCATCAATCTTGTTTCTGAACACTATTATACAATTTTCTTTAAATTTTTTCTTTCTTCGTTCAGAATACGTGCTTATTTATTTATTTTTTCATTTTTAACATATTCTACAAGCTCAATATTTTACAGATTATATACATATTTTACAAATTGACTTGGTTAGTTAATATAGCATTGAATTTATTTTATATACATTTCTTAAAAACAGAATTTTCATGAATCTTGTTGCTAAAAACTACTATACATTTTTTTTCATTTTCTTCACATTTTTTCTTTCTTCCTTTATATTACGCTTAATTTTTTTTTTTATATTACGTTTAATCAAGGCTTTCATTCTAATGAAAGTCCGAGTTGATACAAATGTCATGACTACCTAGTCAGGTGCGTGCGAAGAGAAAATTGCATCCGGGGCAAAGCTGGAATTTGGCGCTCCCCTTCCCAACTTTTTCTTGTGACAGGGACAAAAATGAGGTTGACAGCATAAATTTGGCGCCCCCTAAATTTCCGCGCCCGGGGTGACCGTCCCCTTCACCCCCCCCCTTTCGCACGCCGCTGTACATAGTCATCAAATGCCGGATATTTTCTTTTTAGCTCACAGGCTATCATAGCCTGAGAGCTTATGTGCCCGTCCGTTCTGTATGTACGTTCGTGCGTTAGTTCGTGCGTAACGCGATAACTCAGATAAAAATATTGGATCCACTTGAAATTTGGTATATAGGCATATCCTGATAAGGCGCTTCCCTGATTAGTTTTTGGAGTTCATTCGATATGTATAAGAGGAGGAACGGGGTGCTCATGCCCCTCCCTTAATTGATATAAACGAGATTTTCATGCAGAATTAACCGTTTTCGTTCAAAATTTAGATATAGGATCATTCTGATGAGTCGATTTCGTGACTGTTATTAGGTGTTCATTGAATAAGTATAAACAGGGGGAAAGGGGGGCTCATGCCCCCCCCTTAATGCATATAAACGGGATTTTCATGCAGAATTGACAGTTTTCGTTCAAAATTTAGATATAGAATCATTCTGATGAGGTGATACCGTGGCTGTTTTTAGGTGTTCATTGAATAAGTATAAACAGGGGGGAACGGGGGTTCTAATGCCCCTCCCCTTAACTTGTATAAATGGATTTTTCAATCAGAATTGTCAGATTTCGTCCAAATCTCTGAATAGTTTTGGAAGTTTAATGGTTAAGTATAAAAGAGGGAAATAACTCCTCTTAAATTATATAAATGCTAAATGGGTTTTTATTAAGAATTATCCGATTTGCCCTGAATTTTGGATATGGATTTTTTAATATGATAAAGCATGTACTTGATAGTTTAAGAGGTTCAATGATTAAGTATAAAAAAGGAGAAAGGGAGAGCTGTTTCCCCTTCTTAATTTTTTTTTTCGAACGGAATTAACGAAAATACAAGCTTGTAATGTACAATTAGTATGCGCAGCCTGTGAGCTCAATGCCATCAGTTTAACTGGGCAATATTCTTTTTATTATTATATCTTTTAACATCTGAAAGACATTCGATTGTTCGTTTATAAATGTTCCATGAAACTGGTTAAATTCGTTTTCCATTTTTATTACAGCATGAAAACAGTCATCCTTTCATTAAGGATCATTTCATCATTCTCTAGAGATTGTCTGCAGATATTTTTTTTCCCCAGAAAAGTGGGAATTTTTAGTAAAGCTGCCTTATTTTTGAGCTTTTTCTGGATCTTTCTTCTTAACTCGGTATACTATATACCCTGTAACCATTTCTAACAATTCTTTTTTTTTCTTTCAATATTTCACCAAAACTTTCCTCATTTTTTTCAAAATGATTGAAAAGTCCGTCGACTGCAGTTGTGAATTCTTCTTCCTCATTCTCGATATTTATTTGATTATTTTGATCACTTTTTGCCTTTGCATGGTGCAAAATAATTTCATCTGTGTTTTGAGATTTTTGAAGATCATTTAACATGTCTTCGCTTAGAATTTGTTTGTAGAGAATATTTGATTCCTTTTGATTCCTGTCGATCGTGATTACTACAACCAGCTATTGCATAGCAAACCATGATCAGCATGTAAAAAATTGAATCACAAAGGAAAAAAATAGCAGCATAGGCGTACATTGATCACGAAGATAACTAGCTTAACTGACCAGTACTAACAAGGAAGGTCTCCATACTGGGCATACTTAGAATTTTTTGAAAAAAATACTGATTAAGCTACTTATGTGTGTAATAAAGGATCAGTCAAATTTAGCGGCGGAATTACAGAAGAAACTCAGGAAAAAAATGAAATATTTTCGAGTATTTGGCGCAAAAAGACGAAAACGTCACGCGATTTGGCGAGCAGCATTTTCCCTCGCCAAAAGCAAACGATTTTAGTGCACCTGAAAATTTCTTCTCAATTAAATTTTAGAATACGTGTAAATGGCATTTAATGAATTTAAATTTGAACAATGGCACATTCATGTATTTTATATTATATATTTCTATTGCTTTTGCTACAGTTATTTAATTTTATCACTTTAAAAATAATGTCTTATATAAAAAATACTTTCATATTGAAAAGTATTTTTTCATATAGTTAAGCGTGTGACAAAATAAAAGCCAGGTGAAGAACGCGTCAGTAATGCAGTTTTTGTTCCCATAGCAACAAAACTGAATAGACAGAGCTCAATTCGATTGGAGTTAATTTTGAGAGTGAAACAATTTTAATTAATTTAAATTTTGTTTTAATTGATAAAATTTCGCAGTTAATTTTCATTCTAAATATATTATGACAAAATTATAGTTAAAACAAACTAAAAATGACAAAACTAACGATATATAAATGAAATTTTTTTAAGCACGTTCAAGATGAAACATTTTTACCTTAAAAAGAATCTGAAATAAAAAAGTATTTTTTGAAATTTTATTTTGTCGCCAGCCGATGATAAATCGCCAAATAAAAGAAATGTTCATTATTTTTTTACGAGCATTCTATCGGTATTCCGCCATTTTTTTTTTTTTTTTTTTTTTTTTTTTTTTTTTTTTTTTACAAACATACATATCCACATGAGAAGAACATTCTGCAATTTTTTCAGAATTTTCTGAGTATTCCCGTATGAAGACCTTCTTTGTAAGAAAAAAGGCGAGCGTGGGAGAGATTATTGGGCTTTGGTGTCCAGATGACGTCAGAGGAGAAAAAGGCTACTGCGCATTTTATAGTGATACCTACCGTGTATTCTAGTTACCGGAGGTGTACTCATACAGGGTGTCCAGTAAATGACTGATCCATTTAAAATGTAAATAATAATAATAAAAAAAAAGCGGCTTGAGCTAAAAATGCGCGGTTTGCTGCAATGTTATTTGAAAATCAATAAATTTTTAGATATACACTTTCTTAAAATATTTCAAAATTCGGCCAACAGATGGCGTTGGTGGAGGCAACAACTGTCGAAATTCAGACATTACTCTAGTTTTCATACGCATGAGCTTTTCAGCTCATTTCACACAGTCGAGTGTCAGTCCACATATTGAATCAACTCTCCACTCACCTACAGAAATAGATTTTGTTGGATGGAAAGAGATTTATAATAATATTTATGATTGAATAATGTCTGTTATACTTAATAAAAACATTAACTTTTCACACGTTTACCATAAGTAAATTGTACTCAAAAAATGTTTTTGTAACCGGTTAACTGACTTTTTTTTACGTACCATAAATCGAAAATATGGGATAAACACGGTTTTTTTTACGTTAAAAAATTTTAATATTTAATCTAAATATTTCTTCCATTAAATAGTATGGAATTGTATTTTTAACCGAATTCTAAAAAGGAGAGGAGGTTATCAATTCAACGCGTATGTATTTTTTTTTTTTTTTATGTATGTTTTAAACTATTCAACCAATTAACTTGATTTTGGTGTTAAATGAGAGAGATTGCTCTCGAAATGGTACCACTTCTGTTTCCTATAAATTGGTTCAGTACTTTTTTAGTAATTAGGCAAAAACTAATAAAATTAGTGATTTCTCGTAAATCAGTAGCAATATGGATGTCGAATAAATTTACCGGTGCCAGGATGGCCGAGCGGTCTAAGGCGCTTGATTTACGATTTGGTTTTCGAAAGGCAGCGTGTGTTCGAACCCCACTCCTGACGTACGTGTATACAATTATTTTTTCCGTATTATAATTTTTAAATATATATTTAACAAGTTAAATACTAATTATGCTATTAGGAATATTTTGTATTTAACCGTTACCACAGAGTATCAGAGATTTTTTATTAATTCAATACTTTATCAGTGAAAGAGTACTCAAAAAGAGAATAGACTTGGGAAAAGTAACATGACATTGAATAAGTTCTCTGAAGGGAATGAAGTCCGGACGGCCGAGAGGTCTAAGGCACCAGATTTAATCTATGGTTTTGAAAGAGAGTGTCGGTTCGAACCTCACTCCTGTGTATGGTATACAAAAAGATTTTCCGTGTTATATATATTTTTTAAGTGACTTCAAAAAGGAGAGGATGTTATCAATTCGACGCGAATGTATTTTTTTTCTATGCATATTCACCGATTACTCCGAAACTATCCAACCGATTAATTTGCTTTTTGTGTTAAATGAAAGAGGGTACACTTCCGTTCGTACTTCTTCCATTTCATTGAAATTGGTTCAGTACTTTTTTAGTAATTAAGTAAAAACTAATAAAATTAGTGATTTCTCGCAAACTAAAAGTAATATGGACGATGACTAAGCTCGCCGAATGGAGTGCAGTCAGGTGGCTGAGCCGTGTAAGACAGCAGATTTGATTTCTGGTTCTTGAAAGCGATCGTGGGTTCGAACCTCACTCCTGACATACGTGTATGGTTTACGGTGATTTTTCCCGTATTATAATTTTTATTAACTGACTTCAAAAAATCGTTATCTTTTAACTAAAAAGAGAAAAATAAACTTTTCTACCAAAAATTGAACCGACTTCAAAAGCGACTGCAAAGTGAAAAATAATTTTTTTACAGAATAGTATTAAGAAATTAAATTAAGAGCGTAGTATTTATCATGCGTATTATTATATTTATGTAGATTAATTTGATTTTTTGAAGTCGGTGCCAGCCAAGCCAAGTTCAAAATTAAAATTAATTATCCAATGCAAATCGTAAAAGAATAAAATTAAATTTTTAACTAAATATTAAATCGTAAAAAAACTCGTAGATACTTGGATGCGTGTCTAATGGAAAATTACATGTAACTTGGCTTGGCTGGCACCGACTTCAAAAAATCAAATTAATCTACATAAATATAATAATACGCATGATAAATACTACGCTCTTAATTTAATTTCTTAATACTATTCTGTAAAAAAATTATTTTTCACTTTGCAGTCGCTTTTGAAGTCGGTTCAATTTTTGGTAGAAAAGTTTATAAAAAAATGTGATGTCAAAAAGATTGAGGGATGGATCAAGTAAACTCTTCTTGCTTGTACGTTGTGTAGTGAAATCCGAAGTTAAAACAATGGTACGCAAATAGTGGTGGCAAGTTCCCTGTCTAAAATAAAAGCGGGGCAATGGCTTATAAATCGGCACATAAAAATAACATATTAAAACTTAGAATAAAGGTTCGTCTATATTTCGTCGATAACAAATTCTGTCTTAAACATAAAAAATTATTAATGACGACGGTGAAAGTAACATACAAAACTACCTGCTAAAACAAAAACCTGTCTAAAATGAAATAATTTTTCAAAATTCCGCAAACCGTATTCATTTCTACAGTGGCGGTCAAAAGTTTCTGGCCAGTTAGTTTCTGCGAATTATTTACCAAAAGGTTTCAGCAAAGAAGAAGCACAATTGCTTCAAAAGTTAGGAATATGTGATCATTTTTATTGGATACTAAAGAAGCTTCATGCAAAGGGATAAAATTCGAAGTTCTCTGGTGCAAAAGTTTCCGGCCTTTTTTTCTATCGGTGAAATGTTTTTTGGTTGTGTTTATGAATGAATCAACGTATGTAGCATAGTCTGAATTCAAAATTGAAAAGTTCAACAATTATTGTTCATAAATGAGTGATTAGTTTGTCGCTAAAAGGCCAATCTTCTAGAGATATTACGGTAAAGTTATCGATCGGTATAATCGACCGTAAACAATATTTAAATATTATATAAAAATGGCCGTGGCCTTCAGGACTTTCAGAAGTTCGGAAGATCCCGGAAAATTACTTTTCCTGTGGACAGAATTTACAGGAGTATAACAATTGATAATCCGCATAAAAATTCCGCTGCAATATACTACGATTTACGGAATGAAAATATTGCTGAAATAAGTCCGCATACCGTATCAACATTCTGACGTGATGCATAACTTTATGGAAGAGTCGGTGTTAAAATTTTTTCAGAGTTAAAAAAATACAAACGTTCCCGACTGGCGTTTTCCAAAAAACATAAAGTCTGGTCAAGTGAAAATTGGAAAAAAGTTCTATTTTTCCATCAATCGAATTCGAAACAGTTTTGGAAGTGATGACAGACATAACGTCCAATGACCTAACAACAAAAGTATTATTCGACTTATGTTATTCCTACAATGAAGCATGGCGGAGTTCACCTTATGCCGTGGGGAGTATTTTCTTCAAAAAGTGTCGGTCCGTTATTTGAAATCTACAGCCAGGTGAATGATACAATGTATAAGGATATCTTGCAAGACTATTTTCTGCCTTATTAGAGAAAAAAAATTGGTCGCAACTATTTTTCTTAACATGATAACAACATAAATAATGTTCGCAAACCCAGATAAGCAATGGTTTTCGCACAAAAAATTTCGTTTTTGAAATGATCAGTCTAAGAGCCCAACATGAATCCAATAGAAAATCTTTGAAAAGAAGTTGACAAAAGTCTGCGGAACTATAAATATTCCAACTCAGCCGAAATTTCGCCAAAATTGCAAGAAATGTGGGAAAAACGCACCATAAACGATCTTTAACCGTTGATTGTATGAATGTCACGTTGCTTCGCCGCAGTACTTATTACTAAAGCTAATAAAATAGTAATACGATAAAATACTAATTGTAAATGTTGTTGATCACTGTAATTTTCTATTACAATACCATTTTTTTTACAAAATTGCGAAGCTGGCCGGAAACTTTTGAGAACATGCGTTTTCCTTCATACTTAATTTTGTCAGTTAATTTTATTGATATTTACATGTTCTTCTATAAGTAAGTTCCTAAGTATTATGTCAATAAAATGCATAAATATCACTTTGAGATTCCTCTTCATATGGGTATATTTACAAATTAACTCAAAGCATTTTGCTGGCCGGAAACTTTTGACCGCCACTGTATGTTATATTCATATTTTGACATTTAACATATCTGAAAATTTTATTATGAAAGCCATGACAGATTTTAAGATGCTTTTTAGATACAACCCTTCCCTCTTTTTCCCCTGACTGCAAACGCATCTATGCTGAAATGGAAAGATGCTTAATAAGAAAAAAAAAGCAATTTACCTGTTTTTGTATCCAGCGAGTCACCTCTTTTCAAAATTTCATTACAGTAAGTGTAATAGATACTGAATTATCATAAAATCATCATAGTTATACTTATTTTAGTTCAATTTTATAAATATAAATATTACCAAATTACTGGAACATTAGTGATTTTCACATATAACTTAAAAAAAATTTTATAATCATTTTTTTAAATAATGTTCCTTATTTCAAATCACATGCAAGAGAAATTTTCGAATTTCTCCTTCTCTTCTTTTCGTCATGAAGAATAGTTAAGGAAAGTGGGGGGGGGGGAGGGGAGGGGAAGGACGAAAAATATATTTCAGGATCTATGATGCACTTTGTAATGAAATTTTGAAAAGGGGTTACTCGCAGGAAATAAAACAGGTACGATACTTTTTTTCCTTTTTAAACATCCTTCCACTTCAGCGTAGATGTGTTTTCACTTGGGGGGAGAAGGAGGGAGATATGTGTGTAAAAGTCATCTTAAAATCTCTCGTGGCTTTCATACTAAAATTTTCAGATGTGTTAAATGTCAAAATATGAATATAATGTAATGATTTCGATTTCAAGGAAAATATTTCGTTTTAGGCAAGTTTCCGTCTTATTAGCTAATTATGTATGTTACTTTCTCCGTCGAAATCAATACTTTTTTTACGTTTAAAACAGGATTTGTTATAAACGTATTCCTTCATTTTCAGGTTTATTATGTTTTTATGTGCCGATTTATAAGTCACTGCCCCGCTTTATTTTAGACAGAGAACTTGCCTCCCCCACACACTATTTCCGTACCACTGTTTTAACCATTTGACTGATTTTACAACACTATGTAGGCAAGAAGAGTTTGCTTGATCCATCACTTAAAGCTTTTTAACACCACTATTTTTTTAAATACAATTTCATACTATTTAATAGAAGAAATGTTTAGATTAAATATTAAGATCTTTTTAACTTAAAAAAGCGGTGTTTATCCCATATTTTGAATTTATTGTACATAAAAAGAGAATCAGTTAACCGGTTACAAAAGCATTTTTTGAATACAATTTATTTATGATAAATGTGTGAAAAGTCAATGCTTATTAAAAATTATGTTTTGTTAGTTTTTATTAAGTATAATAGAAATTATTCAATCATAAATATTATTATAAATCTCTTTCCATCCAACAACTCTATTTCTGCGGGTGAGTGGCGAGTTGATTCAACATGTTAACTGAGATTCGACTCTGAGGAATGAGCCAAAAAAGCTGATGCGTATGAAAACTAGAACAATGTCTGAATTTCGACAGCCTGATGCCACCGCCAGCTCCATCTGTTGGTCGAAATTCGAACTATTTAAAGAAAGTGCATATCTAAAATTTACGGATTTTCTGATAACAATGCAGCAAACCGCACATTTTTATCTCAAACCGTTTTTTTTTTTTTTTTTTTTTTTTTTTGTATTTACATTTTAAATGGGTCAGTCATTTACTGGACACCCTGTACATTCTACTTTTTTTCTGACTCATTTTTAAATTCATTTTTGCTCCGAAACGCTTCCATTTTTTCAGGTTATCTTATTCAGGAATTATATAATGTGTTGTATAGGTCTATTCTTTGATAGAAACAGTATATATTTAAAAAAATATATATGTAAAAGTGATCATTTTGAATAAAATTTCCTGAAACGATAGTGTTGGAAATGAAAAATATGGTCGCACTAAGAAAATAAGTGTTTATAAATCAAGTTCTAATAAACTTAACGAAAGACAAATATACGACGTTGCTTATGAATCTCTTCAAAAATTGCGTCAGCTAGTTGCGTGTTTTTTTCTTTTATGAATCTCTAAATGTGTCAGAAAATTTTGAGTTATTGAGCGTGGGAAATTATTTTTTGAGTACCAAGTTAAATGATTCTGATAAATATCACACTCTAAAAACTAAATGTGTAAATTAGTCAAATTTATATATTATTGCGTGTAAATTTCTAAAATTACACATTTGTCATGAAAATTACACACTTTTTGCAATGTTTTACTTGTTTTTATGTGTATTTTAGCTTATAAAACTAAATGTGCATTTTGTTATCACATGAAAAACACAAATAAATGTGTAAATGGTGAAAAATGCCTGAATTTCCACGAATTGATGGTTTATCATAATTTACACATAATTGTACATACACAGGTAAGTGTGTAAATTTCTAAAATCACCCGCTTGTCATAAAAATTACGCATTTCATGCAAAAAATTACCTCTTTTTGTGTGTATTTAGCTTATGAAATTAAGTCTGTAAGTTGTTATCAGTTCATAAACTCAGAAAAGTGTGTAAATATAGATAATACCTGGAATACCACTAAATGGTGCGTTATAAAAATTATAAGTGTGTATATTATAAAGTAAGAAAGGGACGGGAGGCTTATGTATAATTCAAGGCTGCACTTTTTATTTCAGTAATCCCATTCCATAAATAACATGATGTTGTTGCATTGCTGTAACAGCATTTTTTACATAAATAACCAAAACATTTATTTATTTACTTATTTTTATAAGATGCTCTGACCACTTCCCTCACCTTCCGTGTTTCAGCTAAATTAGCAACACATGAACATTTAAAAGAAAACAGAATTAAAAATTATTTTAACACTTAATTGCAGCTAGCTGTTTCATAAATTTGTTTGTTTTGTTTGTTTGGAGGGGTTTTTTTTTTAGACTTATAGCGGCTGAGCTGTTGTCTCGAATGATCCAATTTATGAGAAAACATCAACCAAGATCGAAAAAGAGATTAAAAGCGATCAATACTATGTAGGAATTTAAGATTGATAGCCGAAAAGATTCATAATTGCAAAATTCCTTAGAGAACTCAATAAAAGAACGAAAACAAGCTCCACTCAGCGTTGAAGAATCCCAACACAGATTACGATGCGAGTGGTATTTTCGACAGGAAAAAAGAATATGCTCCAGGGAGTGAGAAACATGGCAACTGCTACATCTGTCTTCATTCATCAGGCCGAAACGAGAAAGAATGGCAGGGGTGATCAACATCTTGCTTAAAAGACGCGAAATGAGGATATCATCTCTACGATTCGACGCCCAAGCATACGTCTGCTTGACCAGAGGGATAGTACCATGAGAGCTAATATATTTGCTTGATCTGAACTGTTGGTTGAAAGTATGATAGAGTTCTTTCTTCCTATAAAGGGTTAGATCTTCAGGCGAAATCCAATTCAGCAAAACGTCAGAGTCACTTACGCTTTTAGTGAGACTATCTGTTTTTTCGTTGAGGTGAATACCACGATGACCCGGCACCCAGCACACTCAGATACTCGGGGAATGCGAAGCAATCCTTTGAATCTTATTAAAAAGCCACAAAATGACTCTAGGTGACTTGAGAGAAACAGACTGAAGGGCAGTGAGTACCGATAGGCTGTCAGTAAGTAGAAGAATGGGGTGACCCAAGGAGACCATATCGTCTAAAGCAGTACCAATCGCTAAAGCCTCAGCTGTAAAGATGGAGTTTATTGTGGGAATTCTGTAACAGAACTGAGAGGTATCCGAGCACCCTGCAATGGAAGTATTAGATGAGACTTTAGAAGCATCAGTGGCAATGACCTGCCAGCCGTTGGTGAAATTTTACATGAAATCCTTAAAAAGCGGGACGATGATGCTGCCATCGAGATCCTTATTCTGGAAAGGAAGGTCTTCTAAGTGGAGTTGCACCACTTCCTAGCTGCTCCGGAAAAGCATCTGGAAGGGAATTAAATGTTCAAGTCGACCGTCAATCTCTTCTAAGATGGTAGCAATGCTGGGTATGCTTTCCACCATGCAAAAAAGGTTGCCCACTTGAAAATCCCAGAAAGGAGACTTGCTGCCTAAAGAGCAGTGCTTAATCCAGAAGCCAAACGCCAACGAGTTGATTCTATAAGCCAACAAGGAGGTGCCAGCGTGCTGATGAAGAATAATATTTGGCACCCATTTCTGGAGGCCGAGAGCTGTCCTGAGAGCAGTAGTCTGCAACACTTCAAGCTTCGTTAGAATGGAATTACATGCCGATAACAGAGTGGCCGCGCCATATTACATAATACTCCGGACGGATGAGTTGGCCAGAGTGAGTAGATGATAGGATCGTGCACCATAACGAGTATTGCAGAGGGCCTTTAGGATATTGATTCGGTTAAAAACTTTCTTCTGGATGTAATCTGAGTGTTTGCGAAAGCCTCCGCGCCTTGTAATATAAAAACCTAGAAACTTTATTTTGTCACACCATTCAATCAGACCACCATTGATGCTAAAATTACCACCATTGATGCCATCGATTTCACAGTCTCCACGTCTTCTAGAGAGGTTGATGGCGTCACATTTATCTGGGCGTATGGACATATTCCAATATCGGCACCACTGAGCAATTAAATGAAGGGCTTCTTGGAGTTTAGTTTGGCATAAGAGCAATGAGGTATCGGCACAATAAATGAAGATGTCATTTGCGTACAGCAAGTACTTGACTCCAAGTCCATCCAAAACTTTAAAGAAATCGTGCATGAAGATGGAGAACAAGATATGACTTACAAGGAAGGTCTCCATACGGGCATACCCCGAAAAATCTGAAAAAATTACAGAATGTTCTTCTCGTGTGGATATGTAAGTTTATAAAAAAATTTCGGCGGAACCTCCATTCAGTAACCGTAAAAAAATAATGATAATTTCGTTATTTGGCGATTTATCGCCGGTTGGCAATGGAATGTAATTTCAAAAAAAAAAAAAAAAAAAAAAAAAAAAAATACTTTGTCAAATACACATCAAAAAAAAAAAAAATTCCATGTTGAACTTGTTTTGATAAGTTTAATTTAAATAACTTCAGTTTTGTAAGTTTTAGTTTGTTTTAAGTATAATTTTGTTATATCGAAATTTATGTTTTCATATTCAAAATTAATCATCAAAATTTGTGATTTAAATCGAAATTCATAATTTGAATTTAATTAAATTTGTTTCAAGCTCAGAATCCAGTTGAGAATTGTCGATTAGATTTTGTTGCTATGGAAACATATGACGTTTATTTTTGAATACGCTTAAATGTATGAAGATAATTTTTTTCAATGTGATTTTTTTTTCAGCTATGAAAACATTTTTTCCAGCGATTAACTAAATAACTACTTCAACGAGTAATATATATATACATATATATGTAATACAATATGTATATAGATGTATATAATATATTCAAGTCTCTCATTGTTTATGTTTAAATTCATTAAATACCATTTACACGCAAACTAAATATCCAACATTTTTGAATTTCATAATAATCGTTTGCTTTTGGCGAGAAAAAGGGCTTCTCGCCAAATCGAGTGACTCTTTAGTCCTTTTACACCAAATATTCAAAAATATTTTATTTTTTTACACAATATCTAATGTGATTCCGCCGCAAATTTTGACTGATTTTTTATTACTTACATGATTAGTTTAATTAGTATTTTTTTCATAAAATTCTGGGTATGCCCAGTATGGAGACCTTCCTTGTTAGAACTGCCCCCTGGGGCATCCCTCTTTCGATGTTGCGATTTGAAGAAAAAATCCCTCTCCAAAACACCTTGATGCTTCTATTCGACAGGAAACGGTGAAGCCAGCGAAGGATCAGACCTGTAATGCCAATTTGTACGCACTTCAAGAAGAGGCCGTCCACATAAACTGAAACGTATGCAGCCTGCACGTCTAACGATATCCCCAAAATGAATTTCTTATCCTTCTTTGCACGAACGGTGTCAAGATGTAGCATCTGCAGGGCGGTCTGGCTATCCCGGAAAGGCTGGAAGCCTAGGTGCCTATGGTGGAGGATGTGATTTTGAAGTAAGTAGTTGCTTATGCGATTTGCAATCATGCGTTCACAGATCTTGCACATTACAGAGGTCAGAACTATCGGGCGACATGAGGCAACATCTTTTTTAGATTTCCCAGGCTTCAGTATAGGGATGTTTCAAAAATATAAAAACTATTTCGAATCAGATCCTTATTATCAACAAGGCACACTCTTCCCACGAAAAATAAATTTTAAAAAATCTTTATTTATGACTGTAATTTTGAATGAAAAGTGCTTTTAGACAAGGCGAAAATTTCTATAATATTTTATTGGTGAGAGAACGCCCCGTTAGTAATCAGGCCCTGTTTCGAATTCATTCATCATGTAACATAAAATCTAATTTATGTAATTAGATAATTTTAAATTCGTTAAATTATAATTTTAAAGCTATATTCTGTTGGTTGGTTAGTTGGTTGTATGGAGTTTTATGGCGCAAGGTCCCTTTGGGGACATGCTGCGCCAAGACAAAGACGAAAAGAAAACAGAATGTAATTTAAAATTAAAAATCAAAAATCAAACAATGGTATGTATAATAAATATCCAATTAAAAGGTGACAAAAACCATAAAAAACACTAAGTGACAAAAAAACTGTAGAAGTTGGTTTAAATGATAAAATACAAACAATGAGCAAGATGAGTGAATATTACATAAAGAAAAGATTAAAAAATAACAGAATACAATGTCATGATATAATTAAAATTAGTGAACGAGGGTAAAATAGAAAACTTAAAGGAGATGTAAGAAGTTAAAAACTGTATTATCAAAACAGTCCTCAGAACCTAGATTAAGAAATGTTAAAAAATTTGGTTAAAATAAATTGTTTAGATATAAACAATGCAGAAGAAGATGTACAAAAAATACATTAAGGCAATTAAAACAGGTAAAATCACTTAGGCATATATTCTACGAAAACAATATTTTCTTCCGCTTCACTCGAGTCGTAAGAAGCCGACTCCATTGACTCCTCCACATACTGATTCATTTGTTTTGGATTTTTCAATTTGGTAGCAGATAGACTATGACAAGATTTCCTTTCTTTACTCTTCGCAGTTTGCCCCCGTGAAGAGCCTCGAATTGTCTTATTTTCTTTAGTTTTTTGGATTAGTTTTACTGTTTGACTATTATCAGGTTTCTGGGAGTTTGATGCAGATGAAACAGGCGTTTTTCCTGTTTCATGTTTGGTTAAATTATTTGATTGGCTTGATTTCTGCGCTTGACTAGTCCAATATTCTATTTTTACAGGCTCTGATGAAGGTTTCAAAGCACTAATTTTGGCAAAACTCTGGTAACAGCGGTAGCGTATGCATCACGGGTCTTTTTCTTTATAGGACTAGATGTATTTTCAGGAGAACAGTTCTTAAAAGGGGCTTCAGTCTGGGTACTAATGTGCCTTACAGGTTTTGTTTGTTGCTTGAGTAAGCTAGAGTAAGAAACGCCAACAGATGGGGTTCTCGATTCGACAATTTTACGGGCTTCAGGGTAAGGAAGTTTCTGGGTTATTTTGATAGTAATGATCTCTTTTTTCACGAGTCCAAATAGGACAGGAGCGAGAGTATGAAGCATGATCACCCTTGCAATTCGCACAGCGTTCAGCTTTTTCACAAGTTTTACTGTCGTGGCCAACTTCTTCACAATGTGCGCAGATGACAGTGCCACGACATTGGCCATTGGTATTGGTATGGCCATAACGCTGGCATTTAAAATAACGGATGGGATTAGGGATATAAGGTCGGACTGGACAGTTTAAATAGCCGGCTTTAATTCTAGTAGGTAAAATATGGCTATTGAAAGTTAGTATTATATGTTTAGTAGGAATTATCTGCCCATTTCTTACGGATAGTGATACGGCGGACATCTGTGATATTTTGATCCTTTAAATTAGTTAGTTAGAAGTCCTTCTTTTGTGGAAAATAACAGATGTGGTTCAGATATTACACCACGACAAGAGTTTAAAGTTTGATGTGCTTTAATATACAGAAAAGGTGCCTATTGTATCACTATTGGACAGAAATTGAGACTGGTTGGCTGTAGAAACTTCAACAAGTAAATCCCCAGATTGTAATTTTTTGAGAGAGTGGCCATCACCAAGAACAGATTGGAAGGTTTTACCCATAAGAAATGGTGAAGTTTTTTTGAAAGAACTATCAGAGAGGCTATCATTGCGTTTAATTACGAAAAATCGAGTAAAAGAGGAATTTTGTGACATTTGTTGCTCTCCACGTGGGAGAGAAATAGATGAAAGAGAAGTTTTTCCATCCATATCAAGTGAAAAAAGTAATTCAGACCCCGGCCGCACCACCCACTACCGAGCCCAACAAGGGGATGCACATTCGTGTACCAGTGCTAACCAGGGCCTATACGGTCACAAGACAATCCTATGTCAGTCTCCACCCTTAACGAGATGACTAGTAATTGCTCGCTCACTTGATCCCTAAAGCCAGTGACAAAGTCAGCTGACCAGCCGATTGGTGCATACGGGACCAATATGCACCTCCCGTCTACCTGAAGCAGAGGCCAATGCAGTGTGTTGGTTTCCCTCAACTGCCAGGATCCCCCTTTCCAGGGACACGGGTCGCCACGCACGGCCAACACGTGGGTGGTTTACAATTCTCCATGAGTCGATATACAGGATGTATCGGCCCATGCAGAATCGCCCTCACCTCAGAAAGAGGAAACCACAATGAGAGTGAAACAAAGCGAAAAGGAAGACCAGAGGAGTAAGAGGAAAAGGAAAGGAGTAAGATCACTCCGGTGCCCGGGGTTGTGAAGCCCGCGAATACCTAAAGAAGGTATCCCCCTGGGGGGAGATATTCGGAAGACTTCATACAGAGGCTCTATAATAGCGATATAAAAGATATAATTCCCTCTTTATGCTCATTCATTTAATTAAATTATATTTCTTGTGCTGTTGGTGATTTCCCCCTCTCCTCCTTAATTTTATTCACAGAGGTTTAAACTTCCTTAGAATTTAAAAACTATTTCGAATTCATTCATTATGTAATATAAAATCTAATTCATGTAATTAAATAATTTTAAATTGGTTTCCTGAGTTACTTTTTACAATTTTTTCATCGAATATAAGAATGCTACATTTCACCATTGTAGGTTTAGATTAACCGCTAAATTATTTTAGCCGTCTCACAGACCTTTACTTTTTACCCATTTTCACATTTTAACTTGTAATTTCAGTTTAACTACAGATAGCAGCGAAATTTGGTTCTGTTTGAGATCTAGTACTATCTTTAGAGATTTTTGAAAAGGTAAAAATCATTTACAATAGTATCGTGCAAAAAATTATTACAAAAACTGTATCATGTGAGTTAATCGAGCCTTTTATTCCGCTTTCGATGAAGTGGCTTAATAGGCAGCTCACAGTAGTTACGTGACAATTTCTGCCACAGCAATTAAGAGTTAAAAATTTTTGAAATCCTTCGTTAGAAATATACCATTAATTTCAAAATTTGTACGCTGCATTATTGGAAAAAGGCAGTGTGTTAATCGTTTAGAATGGCTACATGTGTTCTGCACAATGGATAATATGCGTTTAATTATAATATTTCCCAGGAAAATGAAAAAGTAGAAAAGTGTAAGTAAAAAATAAAATGTTTTATTCAAGATTTATTAATGACTTTCTTTTTAATAAATTTTGAATAAAACATTTTATTTTTTACTTTAAAAAAATCCAAATTTTATGTAAATAGGATAGTAAATTGAATAGCTTTTTATTTATAAATACGTATTACTCATGCTTGGTATTATCTTACGAATAGGATATCTATTCCAATCAGATAAGTGCCTAACCCTAAGGTGCGGGATAAATGGCCAAAAACTTTCAGTTTTTTGATAAAATCTCTATTTATCAGCAGTTTTCATAATGATAACATTTTTTATGAAGTGTTACATAAAATTTTTATTAGATAGATTAAATCTGCATTTCAAAAACATTACTACAAGAAAAAAAAAATAGGAGACTAAAGAAAGACAACTATTGATGATTTAATCTAAATGTACACTGGCTTCCAAAAGTTATGGAACAACATGTTTTTCGAAGCTCACCAGAAAAAAATGGCAGTCATATTAAACTTCATAGTTTATATGAATGACAATAATAAGCTTTAAAAAACTTACGCAAAAATTACAGCTACCACTTTTATTTCATAGAAAAGAATAGGTGTTTGTGAATGAGAGAAAAATATGCAATTACGAAGATTTCATAATTTCACGTGTAAGTTTGTTGTATTTGAACTATTGTTGTCAGTTTTGTTTACAACAACCAATAGGGTCTAGAAATGTCTAGAAGAAGCCGTTTGCCCGATTCATTAAGGTGGCGGGCGGTAGGATGGATGGAAATGGAGGTGTCACAGGCCGATACTTCTAGATGACTCAATCTGTCTCGCAGTGTGGTCCAATGACTCTGAGATCAGTATGAATGCGAAGATTTTGTGTCCATAAGACATATTCCAGGCCGCCCACGTGTTGCAACACCTGCAAAAGACTGATTTCTAGCTCTTTCGGCCCAAAGAAGAAGACGCACTACTGTGCCGCAACTCATCGCAGACCACTTTGCAGCATCAGGGAGAAGAACCTCCACTACTACGGTGCGAAGACATTTTCACAATGCAGGTCTCTATGCAAGGCGACCAGTAGTGTATGTCCCCCTCAACAGACGACAAAGAAGGGCCCGCTTATGTCGGGCAAGGGAACATGTTTCCTGGACCAGACAATAGTGGGCTTCTGTACTCTTCACAGATGAGTCCAGATTCACATTGGTGAGCGATTCAGGACGTATTCTGAACTGGAGAGAACAATGTACTCAATACCATCAATCAAAAACTATCGAAACATACAGGTACAGAAACGATGGAATCATGGTTTGGGCCGGAATCTTATTTGGAGGCCGCACTAATTTGCATGTGTTCCTTGGAGGAACTCTCACTGGTGTTAGATATCGGGATGACATCCTTGATTCATATGTGCGCCCATATGCCGGTGCTAGGAGCTGTGGTATCATATCTATTAAATGATAATGCGAGACCACACCAAGTTGTGGCTGTTGAGGATTATCTTGAGGATGATGGTTTGGAAAGAATGGAATGGACAGCTCACACTCCAGACTGGAATCCGATAGAATATTTTGGGACTATCTTGGAAGACAGATAGTTGCTTTACGTCCTCCTTCAAGGTCATTGAATGAGATAGAAAGAGGCTTACTCCATGTCTGGTCAGCGCTACCTATTTCGGCATCCGACAATTTAATTGAGAGCATAGAAAGTCGATGCCGTTAACACATTCACTGCCGCTCACGCGCCAGCACGTGATATGCCCCAAAGTTAAGGGACCACTCAAGCGCCAGCGCGTGATATGGGGAGATGTCCAATAGCCAGTCACGCGCTGGCGAGGGAAAATCTTTCACAGATTCCTTGTTATAAAAAGTAAATCGGCTTCTGGGTAAAACCCACTTCTACAGTGCGGCACTAACTATCATCACATCTTCAAGGAAGCGGCAGCGAAAGTTTTAATGCATTCATGTCTGAGGTGGACATATTCCGTATTAGAACCAGTTTTTAATGTTTCTGTTACATTTTACTGCATAATACTATGCTGTACTGATTTCTCCAAGAATAGAATTTTCCACCATGTGTGTTTTTTCTGTAATTTCATTTATGCGTTTAACTTAAGTAAGTATCTATGTCGTATTTAATAAATAGCAGTTTAGCGCACATTTCCTCCAAATTTGTTAATTCCGTATTCATTCATTTGCAACTTAGACGCAAAAAACTGGATGTATCTTAACTTTTGGAGATGATGATTATTTTATGATGAGGTTGAGGGCCTAAATCTGAATGTAATGGCAATAGTAATGAAATGTAACATTTTATAATATTAGATTTAACTTTACCAATTTTGTAAATGGAAAAATGAGTTACGCATCATGAAAGTTCATTGTTAGAGTAAGATTATAGAAGTAAGTGTTATAGAATTATTTGAGAAGTAGTGAATAGGAGAGACTGGGACATATCTGAACAGTTCACATAAATATGACTAAAAGGGTTAATTTCTATAAACAAAAACTACAGAATATAGTAAACAAAACTTCTTTTACACATCTTATATTTTTTAAAATCATTTTTATAGTTTTTCTTGCTTTTTATACGTTAATTATGTTTTATCAACTAAAAAATTGTTCACATGTGTCTGATTAGCGGGGTAGTTGTGAACACACGTGGGGCACATGTGAACACAAGGGGAAAAAATCCTTTGACATGCTTTTTATCTCAGAGACTATCAAAGCCTGAGAACTTGTGTGCCCACCCGTTCTGTATGTATGTGCGTACGTAACGCGATAACACATGATAAAAATATCTGATTCACGTGAAATTTTGGATATAGGTATATTCTGATTAGGCGCTTCCGTGATTAGTTTTGGGAGTTCATTCGATAGTTTTTTAATGCATACTAATCTTTCTATAAATTCGTAACATTTAATTTTTAAGCATGCGTGAAATCTATATTGATTTTAAATTAAATGTACCCAATTTTACGAAAAAGCTACTTCTTTACTTGCATGTAAAACTTTAATATTTACATATTTAAAAAATGTTTTATTAATTTCTTTATGAATCGCTTTTCTTTAATAAGAATATCTTTTACACTTTTCTTTAAAAACAATTCGACAATTAAAACTCTTTTCAAATCCAAAGGATTCACTCTTGTTAGAAATGTACAAAATAAGACAGGTATTGTAAGAAACAACTGTGTAGAGGGAAGTGGGGTACATTCATACAGCTTTTTTCCAAAAACATTTTTCGTGTCTTGAAAGCAGAAATGTCAAGTTATTTTTCTATGTGATGTCAGCAAAACCTGTGTAGTGTGTTATAAAAATGTACAATCGTTGTTTTACATATTATTTTTGCATGTAATTTAAAAAAAAAATAAAAAAACTAATTTGTATCAATGTGCCCCATCTCCGGGGCAGATTGATACACTTTGATGTGTCTGGGGAAAATGGAGACAAAATAACACCAATGCATAATTTTTATTAAAAAAACTAGTTTGCAAACCATTTTATATTATTTTTAAAAATTCAAATCACCCACACTTTATTTGTAAGCAATATTAAAGCAATCAAAATGAAATGTTTAATGATCTGATGTTCTGGCTGTTCCTTGTCTGATTGTTGGCAGTAGTAACTTGGTCATATCTGATATTTCAACCCCAGCATTATCTTCTTTCTTAGGAAAAATGAAAAATTACCAAGTTTTCTCTTTATAAATCGGTTTATATACAGAAAATAAAGGATAATTATACTAAAAATTCTGTTTTTAATATATTATCCTGTGCTATTCTGCAGCTTGTTTCTCTTACGTAACACTTTTCATGTAGAAAATACTTTTTCTCTGGAGAATTGATATAAATTTGAGATTTTTCAGGCTGCCGTCCTTTTCTTTAATTAGTTCTACTAGCACTATATGTTGGGTAAGTTCGTACGTCTTCTCTTTGCAAAAATACTATAAAATGTTCTAATATAAAGAAATTAAAGTTATTTCACTTCAATAAAAACTGATATTAAAATTTTTTAGCGAAAAATGGTTGGATTAAGGAGTGCATTGTAAAAAAAAAAATAATAAAAGGTGATGAAAAAATGAACTAGAAAAAGATTTAGGTTGTATCAATGGGCCCCGACAAAGACTGTATCAATGTGCCCAATACAGCCGTTTTGAATAAAATGAGTCTCAAATCCAATACTTCATAATTTATCTAACATAAAAAAATCAGAAACTGATAAAAAGTAGTTTTACGTGCCAGAGAGAGTATTTTTTTCCGTTGAAAATACTGTAACAGTTGTATAATACCATTTCAATTGTACAACTCAAATTTACTTTTGACCTACAAAAACAATTAATCACTCGTCCCATTTCAACAAACAACTGCATCATTCCAAAACTTTCTGTATATAGTTGAGTGCACTAGTATCATCTTTTGGATCTGTTGTGAAACTTCCTGTGATGACCCTATGTGCAGCACAGGGGGTGTATCAATGTGCCCCATGTATCAATGTCCCCAACTTCCCCCTACTCGAATGATGGTTTCCATCTTTAAGAAAATACAATTAAAATTGGCTTTGGAATCTAATTTTCCGAAGCATTAGCAATGAAAAAAAATAAAAAAAGTATTAGTCACTTGACAATAATCGCTTATAATTAAAAGATAGTAATAATTATGAAAAAAAAATAGAAATGCTATTCGTTTCCAAATCGTTTCAGTGACATAAATATTACCTTTTTGCCTGTATAGTTAAAAATTCGTCAGAAAATTTGGCAAAGAGTATTTCCGCTGTTGAGCAGGGAATTTAAAAAAAAGAATATTGCCCATGTGATGAATTTCATTCCCATGCTTTCAAAGTTACCCCCCACGTCGGGAAAGCCCGGAGAATTCTCAAAAGGAGAAATACATCTTTCTCCACTCTCAAAGTAGACATAAGAAAGTCAGCCGATTTCCATAAAGCACTTAAAGCGAACACTTCGATTAATGCATATGGTCGTTCCGCCGATTTTAGACCCCACGGAAGATGGGCCTTTGAAGTGTTGAGAGAGACCGCTATGGCGATGATTTCCACAAGTAGGAGAAAGATATTTCTCCAAGGCGACCGCTGTGCAAGAGTGAAAGAGGCGGGTCATCCCGAGGAATGATGGATGATAAAAAAACGGGATAAATAGAGCGAGGAGATGCTCTAAGGGACTTCTTCTTCTGTTCGGATGCTGAGCGTAGAGACGGGGGAGTTGGCCCTCGGACTCAGAGAGAGTAGTGACCAGTGTTTTACTCTTGGAAAAGAACTAATAGGCGGTTAATGCCTATGGTAAAGAACTTGTGGAGAACAACTCCGGATAAACTTTCATTATATTAACGAGCGGCGGTAAAGCCATTTCAAACGCCGTATGAACAATCTTTTCAATCTGTTGTGGAGAACCCGTCTTTTATTTTGTTATAAGTGGAATAGATTTCCTTGTAAGAACCAAATAAATTCTAGTGAAATCTGATCCAGCCTCTTGCCGCTATTTTTCGACCCGCTACCACACAACGCCGACTGGAGGTCTTATAACTGGTGGCAGTGGTGGGATTCTTACACCAGAAAAGAAAAGTTGTTTGGACATTTTAGTCTGCCCCAGTGTGTGATAATAGCGCCCGCCCAGAGAGACGACGCTGATAGAAAAGCATCAAGCTTGACCGTGCCTCAGTAACCAGAGAAAAGATATAGGAGTGCCTCAGCCGTGCCTCAGCAACTGAAGAAAAGCCATCGGAGCGCCGCAGCCATACCCCAGCAAATTGAGAAGGAGCCCAGAATCCTTCAGCTATACCCAAGGAGCGCCAAGCTTCAAGTGTCTCGAAATCAAGGACCACTGACCGCTGACAAGTGGAGCCCGAGAAAAGAAACCCTTCCGAGCCAGACCCAGGAGCAACCGGGACTGACCTCTTCAGAAAGACGTGCCAAGCAGAAAAAGGTAGGCTCATTTTTCTTTGAGTGGCCTCAGATTGAAAATTTAGTGTATTTATAATAAAATATTGTCATGATGCTAAACTTAAGTTGAAAAAAAAATCTATTTTAGTGATTTTCGATTTAGGTCAAATTAATTAAAGTTAATCATAAAATAATTTAATAAATAAGTAATATCTAGCTGTAAAAAAATTCTCGAGTTAGAATTATTTTGTTTTTCTCTAAAAACATTTGATATGCAAGTGAGTGAAAAAAAGGCCCTTGAAAAAAAAAGGCTCTTTGAAAAAAAAAGAAAGGCCTTTATAAAATTTAATAACTTAGTTACTAAATTTAAAATTTTATTAACGGTTAGTGCTGTAACATATTTCTGTCAACTGATGTATGTTAGGACAGGTTTTGGTAAAAATATTTTGTATTTAAATTAGTAAATATTTCTGTTAATAATCTGTGTGAGTGCCCAATCCAAAAAATCCAAGTTGTTTTTCTGTGACATTTCAGAAAGTTAGTTATTATTTGTGTTTTTGTGTGCATAGGGATCTTTAAGTTTAAGAAAAATTTATTTTATTGAGACTAAATAACAGAATTGAAGAAATGTTCTGAATTAGAAATCCTTATATATCTATTGAATTGTGTTTAGAAGTTTTTATTTTCTTATATATGCATAAAATTTGGATTGTGAAATTGTTAACGATTTAGTTAAAGGCATTTGATTTTTTGGGTTCTTGTTAACCGAATAATTACTAATAAATTAATTATAAAAATAAATAATATAATTAATTATAAAAATTAATTATAATAATTACTTAACGGAATCATGACGAAAATTACGTCACTCAAATATTGTAGGAAGGCAGACTTACAAAATTTGGCAGAAGTCCTAGGGGTAGAAATAGAACCGGATGATAATATGGCAGCTATTATTAGGAAAATTGAATCCGCGAGCGATTATGATCAAACTCTTGCTTTAGCTCAAGCTGAATATATAGTTAGGGATCGCGAAGAGGAAAAACAGAGAGAAAAAGAGGAAAAACAAAGGTTAGAACAAGAAAAACAATGGGAAAGGGAAGAGAAGGAAAGGGAATTTACATTGGAACAGCTGAGATTATCTCAAACCTCAGAGAGGCGTAATTCCACTGCGAGTAGTAATGCTGAACGTCAACCTAAGCTTGCTCTTAAGACTGTAATGCACCGCTTTGACCCCGATAAATCCGACATCTCTTTTCTTAAACTTATTCGAACGACAAGCTAATAGAGTAGGTATCAAAACTGAAGACTACGTAACTCATTTACTCTCTTTATTACCCATAGACATAGCGGAATTGATCTTGCGCGAACCGGCAGACCAAATTGAAAATTTCGCACACGTGAAATCATTATTACTGGCCAGGTATAGGCTGAGTCCTGAAGCTTATAGGGTAAAATTAAATAGGCATGCTAAAAATCCTGGAAGCCCATGGAAAGATTTAATCTTTGAACTTGACAGTTTTCTCGAAGGATAGTTACACGGTTTAGGAATTTCAGATTTTTCGGCTCTGAAAAAGTTATTGATAACGGACCAAATCAAACGACGTGCCCCCACGGAATTAAGAGAGCACTTCATAGACTCTTGGGCTAATTATACGGATCCCCTAACTCTAGCAACAAAATTAGATGAATACGAAGCTGTTAAGGTATCACAAAAAAATCGTGGAACACCGGAAACGCAATAGACAGGAGAGGCGATAAACCAAAAATTGATGAGAAATCGCGGGAAAGGAAAAACGAAACTGAAACCAATTGGAGGAGGAGAAATGATAACACAGAACGGCAACGGGTTTTCGAACGACCCAGTGGAAGGAAGTGCTTTTTGTGTTCTAGTTTTTCCCATGTGAAGGCCGATTGTCCAGAAAATGAAAAAATAAAAAACCTGTAACAAATGTTCGACATATTAGCGACGGAACTAAATTCGAAAAAGGCTTCCAACCTTATTTGGGTCGCGCAAAAATTAATGAAGAGGAAATAGTTACACTCCGAGATTCTGGGAGCTGCCAAGATGTCATCCCAGGACAATTAATTAAACCTGATCAACTAGACGGGAATTACGTTTGGATTACGCAACCACTCATGAATGATGTACGTCGTTTACCTACGGCGATAATAAATTTAGAAATTGAGGGAGCAGGTTCGATCCGAACTAAAGCTATAGTAGCAGAAAAGGAAATTGACATGGATTACTATATTTTGGGAAATGATACTCAGAAATTAATTGAGGAAGGAAAAAAAAATAATCCCGCAGTTTTAAATGCCGTTCTCACCCGCAATCAGACTAAATCAATTCTGAAAGAGAAAAAATCGGGGACTCTGGAAGGGGAAGAAAGGAAAGGCATTGTATCAAACAACCCCAAAGTTCCTATTGAAGATGCTACTGTATTGTACGAAAGCTCTTCCGAAAAAGGGGAGGAAACATCTCCAAAGGAAGAAGATGTATTGATTGTTCCGGACCTGGAACCAGACGCGTGTTCAATTTTAGGGGAAGTCAAAAAGGCGGATTTCGTGAAAGCTCAACAAGATGATGTAGAATTAAATGAAGTACGCGAGAAAGCGAAAAAAAATAAATCGCATTACGAAATTCATAACTCTATTATTGTGCGAAAGTCAACTGATCATAGAGGGAATGTAAGAAAACAATTGATTATTCCCTGGAAATTTAGACAAGGAATTTTAACAGCTTGTCATGAAGGGATTTCTTCACACACGGGACAGAAAAAAACGAAAGATAGACTATTACGATATTTCTTTTGGCCAAATGCAATTAAGGAAACGGAAGACTTCGTTAAGTCGTGCGATATTTGTCAACGCGTTGGACGAGCTGGTGAAGATAAGAAAGCACCGCTAACTTTGGTTCCTATCATATCCGAAGTTTTTTCCAAAATCTCCGTAGATTTGGTGGGCCCACTTCCGTTGTCAAAAAAGGGAAATAAATACCTTTTGACGGCTTTATGTGTATACTCGCGATGGGCGGAAGCGATTGCAATTCCGAACATGCTTTCGGAGACGGTTGTGGAAGCGTTAATTACCGTATTCAGTCGAATAGGATATGCAACTGAAATACAAACTGATTTAGGACGCAGTTTTATCTCCAGTCTAACGACTACGTTTTTAGATAAATTCGGAGTAAGACTAAGACATTCTAGTGTGTGTAGGCCTAGCTCAAACATGGTAGAAAGATTTCACCGGTCCGTTAAAAAATTATTAAAGTCTTTGTGCTTAGAAAATGGAGAGGATTGGGAGTCAAATTTGCCTCACGCTCTATTTGCACTTAGGACGGTGGTCCATGAATCTACCGGGTTCAGTCCGGCAGAACTTGTTTTCGGCCGAAATCTCAGAACGCCTGAAACATTGTTGTTCGAGCAGTGGACGCGGGAAGGTCCCGAACACGAATTAGTTACGGAGCATGTATTCAATCTGGTAAATAGATTAAAAAGATGCCGGGAACGTGCCGTCGAAAACATGACGAACAGCCGGGAGAAAAGGAAATTCTATTACGATAAAAAGGCAACTGAAAGAAGTTTCGAGCCGGGCGATGAAGTTTTAGTACTAGCCACGAACAAACCAAATAAGATGTCTATTAAATGGATCGGGCCGGGAAAAATCGACTCGAAAATTTCAGATACAAATTATTTAGTGAGTGTCGCAGGGCGACGCGAGAAATCACAAATCTACCACGTTAATTTGCTGAAACCATACGTAAGACGCGTAGTAAAAGTAAATATTTTACCTAGCAAAGTTTTCGACTCTGAAGAATCCCCGGATCTTGAAATAGATTTTCCATCCGTCGATTCAAACAGTTACAGTTTCGAGAAAATAGTAAAAGACGGGAATTTAAAGGACCGATGTAACCCAAACCAATTATGCGAATTGAAAAATCTGTTAGACGAATTTCAAGACGTGTTTTCAAATGACCCAGGATTAACTCATCTGATCGAACATGACATAGAATTGAGCGAAGATAAACCGGTCAGAACGAGACCATATAGTACCTCCATTAGACAAAATGAAATCCTGAAGAGAGAAATCAAAAGAATGTTAGAATTAAAAATAATAAGAGAGGGGGAGTCAGATTATACTTCCCCCATGATTTTAGTGGAGACCCCTGGCAAGGATCCACGTCTCTGCATTGACTATAGACAATTAAATGCTATCACTAAACCTGAATTTTTTCCGCTTCCCAACATTGAAGAAAGAGTGGAACGGGTTGCAAATGTGAAATACGTAACTGTGCTAAATTTAACCAAAAGTTATTGGCAAATTCCTATGACCCCCAGAGCGCAGAAACTCGCCGCATTCGTCACGAATTTTGGGAGTTATTTACCTTTGGCAATGCCTTTTGGATTAATAGGGGCTTCGTATAGATTCTCTAAATTCATGTCCAAATTATTACACGGACTAGAAGAATATTGTCTTCCTTATCTGGACGATACAGCAGTATTTTCCAACACTTGGGAGGAACATCTCATACATATAAGGACAGTCTTAATTAGGATTAAAGAGGCTAGGTTGAAAATTAAAATTGAAAAATGTAAATTCGCACAAAGGACAGTAAAATATCTCGGACATATTGTCGGGGAGGGGCAACGAAAACCTTCAGATGTCAAAATCAGGACTATCGTAGATCTGCCAACACCGAGAAACAAAACTGAAATAAGGAGATTCTTGGGAATGACAGGTTATTATGCCCGGTACATCAAAAATTATGCCGACATCGTTGAACCTCTTACGAGTGCTTTAAAAGGAAAAAACAAAAGGGAAAAAATAGTTTGGAGCAGCGAAATGGGGGAAGCGTTTGAGAAATTAAAAAAGAAATTAACGGAAGATCCCGTGCTATACGCCCCCAATTATGAATCAGAATTTATAATACAAACGGATGCTTCAGAAAAGGCTATGGCTATAATACTGACCCAGAAACAAGGCTCAGAAGAGCATCCGATACTTTTTCTAAGTAGGAAATTCACAGACGTAGAAAAGAATTTTAGCGCTTCAGAACGCGAATGCGCCGCTATAATTTTTGCAATAAAGAAGCTAAGACATTATATTGACGGTCAGAAGTTTTCTATACAGACCGACCATAATCCTTTAATATTCTTAAAGAATAATGCAGGCAATAACCCTCGCCTTTTACGTTGGACACTCACCCTGCAACCCTATCATTACGCTATAAAACATCGTCCAGGAAAGGACATACCCCATGTGGATTATTTAAGTAGGATAGAGTAAAATCTGTCAGAAAATCCAATTGTATATATATTTTCATGTTAATTATCTGTATTTTGTAATTTATAATTGTGTACTTTATTGTGTAGATAAATTAAACGAATACCGAGGAAAAGATCCTGTTAAATGAAAAAAAAACAGAAACAAACTAAAGGGATTTTAAAGATTAAAAAATATATCGGGGCCACCCAAGTTTAATGAGCTAACCTTTCCCTTACAGATATTGTGTCTTGCAGCCCAATATCAGACTGGCGGAAGGGGTGTTGTGATGAATTTCATTCCCACGCTTTCAAAGTTACCCCCCACGTCGGGAAAGCCCGGAGAATTCTCAAAAGGAGAAATACATCTTTCTCCACTCTCAAAGTAGACATAAGAAAGTCAGCCGATTTCCATAAAGCACTTAAAGCGAACTCTTCGATTAATGCATATGGTCGTTCCGCCGATTTTAGACCCCACGGAAGATGGGCCTTTGAAGTGTTGAGAGAGACCGCTATGGCGATGATTTCCACAAGTAGGAGAAAGATATTTCTCCAAGGCGACCGCTGTGCAAGAGTGAAAGAGGCGGGTCATCCCGAGGAATGATGGATGAGAAAAAAACGGGATAAATAGAGCGAGGAGATGCTCTAAGGGACTTCTTCTTCTGTTCGGATGCTGAGCGTAGAGACGGGGGAGTTGGCCCTCGGACTCAGAGAGAGTAGTGACCAGTGTTTTACTCTTGGGAAAGAATTAATAGGCGGTTAATGCCTATGGTAAAGAACTTGTGGAGAACAACTCCGGATAAACTTTCATTATATTAACGAGCGGCGGTATAGCCATTTCAAACGCCGTATGAACAATCTTTTCAATCTGTTGTGGAGAACCCATCTTTTATTTTGTTATAAGTGGAATAGATTTCCTTGTAAGAACCAAATAAATTCTAGTGAAATCTGATCCAGCCTCTTGCCGCTATTTTTCGACCCGCTACCACACAACGCCGACTGGAGGTCTTATACCCAGTTAAACTGATGGCATTGAGCTCACAGGCTACGCATACTAATTGTACATTACAGCCTTGTATTTTCGTTAATTCCGTTCGAAAAAAAAATTAAGAAGGGGAAACAGCTCTCCCCTTTCTCCTTTTTTATACTTAATCATTGAACCTCCTAAACTATCAAGTACATGCTTTATCATATTAAAAAACCCATATCCAAAATTCAGAGCAAATCGGATAATTCCTTATAAAAACCCATTTTAGCATTTATATAATTTAAGAGGAGTTATTCTCCTCTTTTATACTTAACCATTAAGCTTCCAAAACTTGTCAGAGATTTGAACGAAATCTGACAATTCTTATTGAAAAATCCATTTATACAAGTTAAGGGGAGGGGCATTAGAACCCCCGTTCCCCCTGTTTATACTTATTCAATGAACACCTAATAACAGCCACGGACTCGCCTCATCAGAATGATCCTATATCTAAATTTTGAACGAAAACTGTTAATTCTGCATGAAAATCCCGTTTATATCAATTAAGGGGAGGGGCATGAGCCCCCCGTTCCCCCTGTTTATACTTATTCAATGAACACCTAATAACAGTCACGGTGTCGCCTCATCAGAATGATCCTATATCTAAATTTTGAACGAAAACTGTTAATTCTGCATGAAAATGCCGTTTATACCAATTAAGGGGGGGGGGGGCATGAGCCCCCCGTTCCCCCTGTTTATACTTATTCAATGAACACCTAATGACAGTCATGGAATCGCCTCATCAGAATGATCCTATATCTAAATTTTGAACGAAAACTGTTAATTCTGCATGAAAATCCCGTTTATATCAATTAAGGGGGGGGGGGATGAGCCCCCCGTTCCCCCTCTTTATACTTATTCAGTGAACACCTAATGACAGTCTCGGAATCGCCTCATCAGAATGATCCTATATCTAAATTTTGAACGAAAACTGTTAATTCTGCATGAAAATCTCGTTTATATCAATTAAGGGGAGGGGCATGAGCCCCCCGTTCCCCCTCTTATACATATCGAATGAACTCCAAAACCTAATCAGGGAAGCGCCTTATCAGGATATACCTATATACAAAATTTCAAGTGGATCCGATATTTTTATCATGAGTTATCGCGTTACGCACGAACGAACGTACAAGCGTACATACAGAACGGACGGGCACATAAGCTCTCAGGCTATGATTGCCTGTGATCTAAAAATTAGCTTAAAGTAATTGTAATTATTCCATTAATGTCTATACTATTTTTACAAGGCCTATTGCCTGACTGAACCATCATGGGAACAACTAAATCCAGTTACGGCCCGACTTGATTATGCAGAAAAAAATAGATAATGTAAGCGTAATTCAGTCTCGGCCCGAGTCTGCTGAAAAGAAAACCTGGTCTAAGACATAATGTAATTATCCGATTGCGATATCTACGCTGAATTTTCGTATTGATGTTTTCAAACTAGCCCCGGCTTTTGCGGTACATTTATACTTAAGGCTGTTCTTAAATCAAACAGGACAACTTATGACAAAATTTTTAATTTATTTTTGTTCGGAAATGCATAAAACTAGCAGGTGTTGTTGTTCAGAAACTATCAAATAAAATTAATCCCCCACTTTTTTTTTTTTTTTTTCTAACGCAATAGATTTTTTTAGAAAATAGCGTCAAAGTGACAGTTTTGAACCGAATTTCCAAGCAAAAGAATTATAACCACTCAAATAGGGGTGGAAAACATGTTTGGTACGTGATCTAAAATACTTATAACACAATAGGTAATTTATCGTTAAAAAAGGAAAATTCAGTTAGATTCTAATTCGCTTCCGTAGTCAGGCTTTAAAATTCTATATCTTTCCGTTAAAAAATGGATTTGTAAATGTATCAATACCTTTTTCGCTTGTTTAGCAGAGCAGTTGAGAATAGCCTTAAATTTATTCTCAAGTGCGGAATTTCCGACACATTTATTAACTCATTTTTTAATCAAAGGGAACAAAATTCTGAGCGCTGACTATGAAGCGATATCTGATTGAGTTTTCCATTTTTTGACAAGTAAATTATCGAATTATAAGCAGTTTTGATCATGTAACGATTGATTTTTCTCCTCCTTCTGGGTAGTTTTTTTGCCCTTTCGTCCAGAAATTCGATTAAAAAGGTCAACTTTGACTGTATTTTCTGAAAGATCTTTTACGTTAAAAATAAATAAAATAATTTAAAAGTAATTAAATGAAATAAAATAAAATAAAATAGGTGAAAACTAGTCAGTTGTGGCAATCCAAAAACTTTCTTCTATCTTGTGCATGTTAATACTTTCTGAACAATACAGCATAGCAGCGCCACCGGTTAGGTAGTTTAAAACAAAATCTAGTCAGCAATATCTTATGTATATTTATAGCTGGATCTGAAGTTTGCTGAAAATCCGTGCATTAGTTTTTGAGATAGAGCTACTGCAAAATTTTAAAAAAATCTGTATCACAGCACCATATGTTGGGTGATGTACGCCAAAAACTAATTAGGATCATTTTTTTTTCAGGTACTGAACCTGAAGTTTGATAAAAATCCATGCATTAGTTCTTGAAATATATTTATTGCGAAATCGTCAAAAATGCAGCATAGCAGCACCATCTGTATGGCAATTTACACCAAAAACTAAACAACACTATACTGTCAATGTGCTATATTTATACTGCTTTACTGTGCTTTATTTTACTGTATATTAGGAACTAGCTGAATCTGAAGTTTTAGAAAAATTCGTGCATTAGTTCTTGAGATACAGTTTTCGCGATAATCACAAATAATGCACCATGGCCGTGCCATCTTTTGAGCGATTTGCACCAAAATGTAACCAGCACCATATCATATAAAGTAAAACATAAAGTTTTATGAAAATCCATGCACTAGTTCTTCAGATATGGCTATTATGAAAATTGTGAATAATGCAGCATAGAAGAGCCACCTGTTGAGCGACATACACCAAAACCTAATCAGATCTAGTTTATATTAAGGTCTAACAGATCCTAAAGTTTTGCGAAATTCCGTGCATTAGTTCTTGAAATAGAGCACCCACAAAACTTTTGTCACATACAGACTCACAGACAGATATTTTGTAAAAACATGTTTTTCGGGTTCTATGACCCCTAAATAGTATGAATCCATCGAAAATCGGATTTTGAAAATTTTCAAGAAGCCAATACTTTATTGTAAAAATAAAGAAAGAAGAAAGTAAAGATAAAAATGGAAAACGTCTTTCGATTACATAGTTTTTGAATAACATATGCTTATATTTATATGTTTCTGGCCAAAAATGAATTTAAGCTTGTGTCATAAAGTTAGATGCTTTTTTGGAATTGAGAACAGTATGATGTTTCCATTATTGTGAAATTGTATCAATTGAAAATTTTTCATATGTTACCAGCTTCATTTAAATTTTTATATGGGACTAGGGTTTAAAAAGCTTTTCAAATTCTGTGCTTTCACCCTTGGCGAAAACTTTCCGATCTTCTCCAAGAAAAGAGGTTTTAAATAACACCCAAACCTTCCGTCAATTATCTTTTCCCGTATCACCTCCTCTCTTGATCTTTGGGGGGGGGGGGGGGTAGTCAAAACGGACTGGTTGAAGTGTCACCACCTGAAAAGAAAAAAATAATATTAACTGATTAAGATTTTGGTTAATTGCTTTCCTTTATGGTAATTTTAAAACTATTTTATCTTTATTGCATGGATTAAAAGAAAACATAAAGGATAAGATTGGAATAAAATATTTTAGTTATAAAATATTTCTGCAAGTAATCTAATTTTATTCATATGTAACTTTTACTGAATTTTTCCTCAAAAGTTCAATTAGTGTTAAAAACAAAGAATTAAATAAATATTGGCAATAACGTATTTTATTTCAATCTTTACCACGCTTGTATTCATTTTCATTGCACGATCTAAACGATGTTATTCTTTAAAAATAATAAGCCCATAAAAGCACTATAAAAAATAATTCCCTACGTAAAAATCAATAAAGTCGTGTATAAAATAGTGAATAAAACTTTTGCTCAGAATGAATATGATCACTCTAAAGAGGTTGCGCATATATTGATTTGTGATGAGTGAATAGTCACTCCTTTTTATATTGAGTGCAAAATCACACTCTTAGATTCGCCTATTACTATAGCATCTTTGAGTATACTTTTTACTGCATCGAGACGTCTAATACTCGATCACGATCATATGCTTTGAAATGATTTGTTACAGATATTCTGCAGAGTCAATATTTGTTGTCAAAATGAAAATTTACAGCACTATCTTCAGAAATCGACAGCGTAATTTTACCCATAAGCGGGAGATATAAATAAGAAAATTGAAGTCGGCACAGTAAAATTATGTTATATAATGCAATTTATTTTTTTACACTCTTTTAAAAATAATTGTTAGAAGTATTTTCAAGAGACATTAAATTTCTAATAACATAAATAAAGCGATTAAAAGACTTAAAATTTCAGTTTGTCATTTTCGTGGAATGTCACACTGTGATGTGTGCAAAGTAAAAGGCTTTCTGCTATACCGTAAAAATAACATTTCCGAGTTTTTTTTTTTTTTTAAATTTCTAATTAATGTTTATACCTTATAAAAGGCATATATGAGAAAGGTAACAAATTTTGTATTTTACAAATAATTTTCCACAGTTAAAATATGATTGTCACTGAAAATGAATGGCATTTTCCTGGCATGCTCAATTTCTTTTTTATCAGATATAAATATAGCACTACAGAGACATTCTATTCTTATGTTTGGCATAGATCAAATCAGAAGTTGTAAAATTATGGCTACCAGCAAGACCTTTTAAATATTTTTTTGAAAATAATGAGATTAAAATCTTTGTAAAATTCAAGTAGACTTTTATTATGTCAGTTTCCTGGCTTCTAAAAAATAACAAATAAAACTCTATATTACATTGAATTTGAGCTGCTATACAGGGTGTCCACTCTCAACGGTGGCCAATGGCTAATTTTTAAACCGTTAGTCATAGACATATAGTTCCAATTGCAAAAATGCTTTAAAAAAGTTAAAGAATTGTTTTTCACGTGAATTAAGTCAAAAAGAAATTTTATTAAAAAATTACGAAAATTAATTTTCTATACGGTGATTAGTGATATTTAGTAAAAATTTTCCATCACCCTATCAAGCAATACGAAAAAGGTCCCATTCATCTAACATTAAAATTGACCGAGTTAGGAAACCTTAAATTTCATGACTTAAACCACTTTTCTGTAGCTGAAAACGAATGAGTTGGACTAAGTTTTCAGGGATTGTATACTAAGTGCTTAAATTGCTATAAAGGGCGTCCATTTCCAATGCTGTCCAATAGCTAATTCCTAAACCATTTGTCACAGGTGTGTAGTTCCAATTACAAAAAAGTTTTAAATGATGTAAAGAAATACTTTTAAAGCAATTTAACTAAAGATACTACCACTGTATAAGTTTTACAGTAGTGTTTTTTTATTAATTAACTTTCAGATTGGTTAAAATAGTTGAAAACGTGAGTTTTAAAATTTTCTTTATTGGGAAAATAAAATGTTGGTAAATCGCTATTTTATTTTTAAAAAGAGTGTTATTTTGATAAGCTTTTATTTTGCATAAAACGTTCGTATATATATTTCCCTAGATCAAAATTTCTATTTAAATTTTAACTCACTTCCAAATATCCGATCGAGGTTCAATTTGCACATTTATTTATATCCAACGACAATGTAATATTAACGCAATTTTAGGTGCGTACCATTTATTTATTTTAAAGGACTACACCAAATTCTGTTAGGTGAAGTAATCTAACAGAATTTTAAATATATGTCATTTTGTAACGAATTGTGACAGTTGCTTTTCATAATTTAAATTAACAAACTTCCTGTTATATTTTTGCTTATATTTTTAGTACAAATTTTACTTTAATATATAATCATCAACATAAATTTAAAAATAATATTGTAAAAATTATTTTACTCTCAATATTTAATGTTAAATTTTATATCTTGTGTTTATTTTTATTTCCAGTAAATTTGTGACTGATCCCTAATTTGCAGCAAAAAAGATGCTTCATTTTTAAACAGCTATTAATCGGTTAGTTTTAATCTCAGAAGAATGGGACTTTTTTGCATTACTTGTTAGAGTAGCGGTAAAATTTTACTAAATATCACTTATAGGGCCGGGGGACCGTATACAAATTTAATTTTTGTAATTTTTTAATAAAAGAAATATTTGACCTAAATCGTTTGAAAAAACAATTCTTTACCTTTTTAAAAGCATTTTTGCAATTGGAACTATATGTCTATGACTAACGGTTTAGAAATTAGCCATTGGCCACCGTTGAGAGTGGACACCCTGTATAGAAAATATGTTCTTTTAAACAAAATTGAAATGTTAGGCCTGATAATAAGAAAAGAAACAAAAATGAAAAAAAAATGTTTCAGAATGAAATTGTCATTATCCGTGCATGCATATGCAAAAAAATGTCGTAGCACAAACTCTTGACAGAGTTCGTTGGTCAACTTCATGCGCCATCCTGTTTCAAAATGGCGGCAATTTAATATCGTCAAAAAACTTTTAAATTTATAATAATGTACAAAATAAAATAAAATAAAATAAAATAAAATGAAGAAATTGGAAATTTTTTTTTCTGAAGTCTTTGATATTCATACAAGGATTCCGGAGCATTTTTTGTGTTTATCTTAAAAAATGGTTTATATATTACAGTTTAAACTTCTTAAGTCGGTGACATTTTGAAAAAATCCTTTTGCCTGCGACAGCACCTGCATATATAAACCGATTTCGATTTGAGTGAGCATGTGTACAGGTCTTACTAAGCTCTCGATGAAGCTCATTGATTAGATTCACCCATCATGTTTTTTTTAAATGGCAGGCACTTCATTATATCGTCATATTTGGAGATCAAATATAGATCGCCGCGCTGTAAATAAAACCAGCTTGTATAAAGTTGATTAATTTGTCGAAATTCCCATTCACATTCAGTATTGACAGAAACAAGTATTGAATCTTCTACTAATCATGTTCCACTAATTTGAGCTTCGTATGTTTGAATAATTTAACTTGATTTTTTTTTAATGTAAGTAATATGAAAGCTAGCTCTTCCTCCCGGCACTGGCCGGAAGGACTTTTTTTAATCTTATTTTTAAACCACACATGAGTAGTATTTTCTTTATATACACAGATATGTGCATATATTAAAACTTTAAAAAAAAGAAAAATGCGAATTTATTATGAAAGTATACGTTGATACTGAAATTGAAATATTCAGATTCTGATTTATAACTCTGAAGCGACTAATTAGGATCAAACCGCCGCGGTGAGCGGCTGATCTTCGTCGACGACTCCTTTCTACGCTCCAAACAGTAAGACTCTCTTGCGCTGTCAACCGACCACGAATAGCGTCAAAATTCTCTACCTACGTCCCGAATGCCTTGGGCTCTAAATAGGAAAAGAAAAAAATAAGACAAACTGAAACCGGACAAATTTAAAAGAAAAATTACACAAATTAAAGACACTGAAAAGCGGTTAGTGGGTGGGTTGGGCAATGGAACTATCGATCATCCCTGCCTACATCCCAAATATATTTGTCTTCTTTAATAATCTAATTAGTTTAATTTTGCAATTGATTTTTTATCTAAATGCATAAAAATCGATCATTTAACGCTATGAACACACGTTTATTTCAAATTATTTTTATTGTATATTTTAGTTACTTTTAATATTTGCGTTAAAGATATGTAAAAAATGCTTTACTTCAGAAAATAAACATAACATTCTTTATATAATATAATTAAAAACATTTGTATCACAAACATAATAATAAAAATATTCAGTGTACTAAAGTTATATCTTAGAAACGTAGTGCGATATGGGTATTTTTTGTATAAATTTAAAAAAATGCATGCACTATATTTTATACTTATTTTTTAAATTTCTATTATTATATGTTAAAAAAAAATAGTCTGAACACTCAATATACATATATGAAACTCTCTCTCTCTCTCTTTATATATATATATATATACGCACACATATACATATATATATATGGATATATGTACCTATGTATGTATATATTAATCATTTAATATATATATATTAATATATTATATATAAAAATAGACTACATACAAGCTATAAATGAGATAGATTGCTAGAGCCAAAAATATGGGACTGAATAAGTCCATGTCCAACTGTACCCTCCTTCCTCATCCTTTCTTTCCACATACTAGAAACACAAGAATATACACCACATTCCCTAAAATCATAACAAAACCTCTAACAAAAACCTCTTATAAATCCAAAAAAAAAATGTACAGGGGAGAATAGGGAGGGATGGAACAATTTTTTACAAAAAATATCTTTTATTAATTATGGTATGCTTGTACAAAATGGAAATTTTCAGAATAACATCTTGAAACGATTTAACACACTTGAAAATTGCCAATCTGATTATAATAATTGGAAATTTATCCTAATGAATTAATTAAATTTACAAGAAAAATGTCGCATATCTCCCTCACATGACGAAGGGATGGGACATGTTTTTAAAATGACAATTCATATTTAATTTTTAGAAATGTGGATTAAAAAATGGTAACTATAGTGTGACATTTACATTAATGAGGTTTATTGAAAATCAGAACGTTTATTTTATATTATATTTGTAAAATCCAAATCAAATGCAAAATATGCTTAATATAATTGCCCAGGCTAGTACTGCCAATTAATTTTGGTGGATGTAGATTTGCAATCATGTCTGGTACATCAATCATGGAATAGTCAGCTTCTTGCAAGAAGAAGATTTTTTTTTCTTTTCATTTTTCAACTAAATTATGTATTGCCATGCAAAAATCAAAGTTTGCAGTTTGAGTTCAATAATTATATTTTTCATACAGTATATTTCAAAACAGTAATTTTTTGTTTAAAAAAGTAAAGAAATCGGTATTATAGAACTGTAAATTTTTAATACTGAATATTGATATTGAAAAAAAAAAAAAAAAAAAAAAAAAAAAAAAATACCTGAGCTAAAAATTAAAAATTTTCAGCGTTTTAATTTTACAATTTTTCAACTTTCAAAATAACTTTTTATTCGTTACACTTTTCAATTTCAAAACAAAATAGTCTTATAAATATAAAATACCTAAAAGATATTATTAAGCATAATTATTCAGATAAAGATATCATTTCGGAAGGATGGGATATGTCCCATTTTATCCTGAGTCACAGTGTCCCATCCCTCCCTTAGAGTATCATTAAAAATAAATAGGTTTTTACAACAAGCATGGGGTTTTTTAATTTCACTTAACTGTTTATTTATAAAAGACATACTGTTGAATTTATAAATATATATATGGGGGATTCTCAAAATAGGGGACAATTTCAAAAGTGAAATCTTAAAAAAATTACTGTTAGCAAAATTTCTGAAAAAAGTAGGTGTTGTTAATATAGTATTAGGTATACTTTACATGTAGTCAGCAGAGCTAAATATTTAAAAATTAACTTAAGAAAAAATAATTAGTATTTTTTGAGCCATGCTAATGACAAAACAAATTGCATGGAATAAATATATTAAGAAATTTTTATTTTCTTCCTGTTTAAATATTGTTTTCTATATTTATTAGCCTTCCTTTTCAGCAAATGGTTTCCATTTTTACACATATAAGGAGAATAAAAACATTACCAGAGAGCAAACTTTGTTTACATGAGCAACATTCTGACACTAACAATGTAAGAAGCTGTCTTAGTGATTTTCTGACAGATTTAATACATATTTTAGGGATAATAAATGTAATACCTAAATTTACATGTAAAATTAAACTTTATAAAAGATACAATATAAGCAATGGTTACATTTATGCACATAGGAGTCTTTAGCATGGACAGAAAAACCATGCTAATGACATTGATATTTGTCCATGCTAATGACAAATTTTAATTTAAATAAGATTATGAGCCATAATATAATCACAATGCAATAGTCCTTTCTGGGGCTTTTTAAAACACAAAATTCCTATACAAATAAGTAAAATAAAAATTTTAATTATAAAATAAACATGAAAATTATCATCCATTCTAATGACATACAATTTGTCAGGATCTGATAGCACCTGTGCTAAAGAATGTAATGTCTACTCTTTCTCTATTTGAATATTTTGTATTGTATGGTTGTGTACAGAATTTCCAAGGTGACATTCCTTCTTTGTGGAAAGGGGAATTGCCAGATAATCCTTTACAGGTGGTGTGTTAGAGAAAGGAGATAGCTGAGAGGCATGTCCATCTGTCAGTGAAGTATGCGGATGATGAGCAGATTACAGCATGTCACTAGGCAAGAAAGGAGTGAGGGAAGGTGCCCAATGAGGAAGCTCCAGAGGGGGTTGGCATTTGTGTGACCCCATGAGTTGAGAGGATTCATTCGGCACCTAGGTTTCGTACCTAGAGGTTGCTCTGTGTGGAAGAGCGTAAAGTGTGCGTTTTCTGGTGCGCAAAGGACACAGACGTCCTGGTGTTTAGTGCTCTGGGCTAACAAGTGCAGGCCCAGTATACTTGTGTTGGGAGACTCAAGGTTGAGCTCCAAAAAAGTGAATTTAACGTGTATTGAGTGTGAGGTGGAAAGTGTAATTGGAATAGTACACAACCAATCTTTACGGTATCTAATTTAATGTTGAACCGGATCACCTATATCCGAGTTGTAGTTGTATATATTTGTAAATAACGTATTTTGTGTGTACATATATTCTTAATAAACTGATAATTCAGTTACTAGCGTAAGTCTTCATTTACACCAATCTCACAGTGGGTGACCGATATCACCTAGTAATATCGGTGGTGGCAGCTATATCTACCACGGACATTCTTCAAAGTTGTGTGGACTGAGGGGAACGTCCGACAAATTGTTGGCAGCGTCGGGATAGAATCGCCTGAAACCAGTGACCAGCGAGCCGTGTTGCAGTCTGTTAATGCCGGAGCATCCAGTGGAATTCTTGTATAGTCGTGCCATATCGTCGAGTATGTGCTAAAGCATCGTGCCGGATCGTCGATTGTATGCTAAAGTGTCGTGCCGTATCATCGAATGTGTGTAAAGTGTCGTGCCGTATCGTCGAGTATGTGCTAAAGTATCGTGCCGGATCGTCGAGTGGGTGCTAAAGTGTCGTGCCGTATCGTCGAGTGTGGACTAAAGTGTTGTGCGTATCTTTATTAGAAAGAACTAAACTGAACTGTTGTGCCATATTACCGCTACATCGTGGAACTACCTGTGATTAGAAAAGTACCCCAGCAAAGAAAGTATAAGGTATGGTGTTTTGATTATATCTTTCTGCTGACATCTCGAACCAAAATTTGTTGTTGTATAATTAATAGTAATTTAAGTAAATTGTCTATATCATTTATGTGTTTTATCAATACTCCCTACCTATAAAGTGTTAATAACCATATTGGCTATTGTTTTAAGGAAAGGTCATAATAACTTGAGCTAGTATTGATTGTCTATAATTTTTTTTTTACTAATTGTGGTAATAGTAGTTGGAAGGAATAATTAAATTTACTTAAAGTTAAATTATTGTTAAAGTAATATTTAAATGAAGCAACATTTTTTAAGTTAGAAGAGTGTATAATAACATTTGCTTATTATTTTAATTGGCCAGTAGTAGAAAAAAAAAGGGGCTCAAGAGAGAGCCATAGTGAAAAAAAAAAGGCCCAAAAGAGAGCCATAGTGGAAAAAAAGGCTCAAAAGAGAGCCATAGTGAAAAAAAGGCCCAAAAGAGAGCCATAGTGAAAAAAAAGGCTCAAAAGAGAGCCATAGTGAAAAAAAAGGCTCAAAAGAGAGCCATAGTGAGGAAAAATAAAAGTAAAGATTTTCAGTATATTTGTTTTAAGTGTAAGAATCAGTATTGAGTTCGGAAATATTTTAGTTAGGATAATTGTAGAAATTTATATATGCATGTTTTACAATTTTTCTTTATGTGGATTTCTTGATTGACATCAATACTTCTATTCAATTTCAACGTATCAGTATTATTATGTAAATTGTATGTTGTTATCTAAGTGTATAAATTGAGACCTATATTGCATAGTAATCAAATCGAATTACTATTTTTACCTTTTGTTTTATTGGAAGTATATTGTGTGATATCAATGGTTGAGGAGAGTATTCAGTAGGTTAATTAGAAATTAAATGCATTGATTATCTGAAGGGTATTAATTAGTACAATAAGTGGGGTATATACGTACTAAGTTAGAAATTTAGGAAATATTAATTTGGTAGGTTTAACTATTCTTGTGGGGTGGTTATAACAATCGGTGAAGGAGGTATGGCTTTCTTATTGAAACTAAAAAAGGTTGATCTTCAGGTGATAGCTGAAGAATTAGGTGTTGAATTCGCGGAAGATGATACCAGAATTCAGCTTAAGAAAAAGATAATGGACAGTGATGAGTATGACGAGGGGGTTATTAAGGAATTATCTGACGCTATTGTTGCAGAACGATTAAAGAACGAAAAATTAGAACGCGAAAAGTTAGAAAAGCAGGCAAAATTAGAGCGTGAATCAAAACAGGAAATGTTAGAACGCGAAAAATTAGAAAGGGTTGAAAAATTAAGGATGGAACATGAATTAGAAATGGAGAGACTAAGGGTTCAAGGATCGGCAAATAATTCTAATGTTTCTAGGGAATCTAATAATGAAAGTAATATAGAAAAATTGATCAAAAGCGTAAAAACTCTATCTATCAAAGTACCGGAAGGGACTGAGGGATGGAATTTATTTTTTAACAGCTTAGAAAGGGCATTCAAAACTAAAAATGTACCGGAAAACCAGCAGGCCGAAATTCTACCAAATATGTTAGGAGATAAGGCGGATAATTTGTTAATTTATACGACTACGGAATAAATGGAGAATTATGAGGAATTAAAGGAGTTAGTTCTAAGGGAACATGAGCCGACACCAAAGGCATGTTTGGAAAATTTTAAGAAGGCTAGGAGAAACCAGAACGAAACTCATGTATTATTTGTATCGCGTTTAATAGCGACATGGGAAAATTATTGTAAGATTAGAGGTGCCGACTCTTATGAAAAGGTCAACCAGTTAATAGTTACTGATAAATTAGTAAGTACGTTAGATGAGGATACTGCGTCATATATTGGGTTAACTCACCAAGGTAAATGGTTAGAAGCTTCTAAAATTGCTAGAGAATGTGACCATTATTTTGACCATAAAAATAAGTCTTACGTCGGTACGTATAAAGGTTTTAAAGGTAAAGATAGGCATGTAAACAATGAAAAAATGAGACCGAGGGAGGATAGCAAAGTTAGTAATAATTGGAGGCAAAACGGGATTAATGAGACTAATTCTTTTTCGGATAGGAAAATAGATTTTAAAAAACCTAATGATGCTTCAGCTCCTAAATGCTTTAAATGTGGTTTGAGAGGTCATTACCAACGTTTTTGTAATAAAGTGGGTAATGAGGGAAATAATGGTAACAAAGGACGAGATTCGAAAGCGGGTGTACATAAGGTTGTGGAAAAAGAAAGCAAAGAGTTACCTAATGAAGCTATTGTGGCGAGAATATCGGCAAAGGCCGAACAGAGAACTAACGTTATTGGTGAGAAATTAAATAAACTTGAGAAAATTGAAGTTAGTGTAAATGGGCAAAAAGCAAAGGGATTGGTTGATTCTGGATGTGAAATTAGTGTTGTTCATAAAGATTTGGTACCGGAAGAGAAATTAAAAAGGAGCGGGTAGTATTTATTTACAAGGGTTATTCGGTGAAGCAGTTAAATCGCCGTTGGTTAAACTACCGTTAGCTATTCCGCAATTCGGACAAACTAATATAATTCATCAGGAAGTACTTTGCGCAGTGACTGATAAATTAATGAGCAAGTGATTTTACATCCCGAAGTGATTAATGAGTTGTCAGGTGTCAACCGCGAGGAGCCATTGCTAGAGGCCCAAGAATTAGAAAGTTCAGAAATTATTGTTGATAACTTGAATGAAAAGGAAGGTATGAATAACGATAGTTGTAATGTTTACGCAATAGAAGCGAGTTCGCAAAATGTACAAACTCAGAATACGGAAAAAACGCAAGTGGAGAAAGGTAATAAAGCTATTGTTAGCAATTCCGATATGTTTAAGGAATCCCAATTAGAATGTAAAGAGTTAGAGAAAGCTTGGGAATTAGCTAAACTGAATAAAGGAAATTATTACATTGTAAATGGTTTATTGTATCATAAAGAGAAATTGTTAGGCGAAACTATAGCGCAATTAGTAGTACCCAAAATAAGAAGGGAAGAAATCTTAAAATTAGCTCATAGTTCGGTATTTGGAGGGCATCATGCAGCTAAGAAAACTTTACAGAGAATCAGATATTCATTTTATTGGGAGGGGATGGCGAAAGAAACTAAACAATTTTGTGAGTCATGTTTAGAGTGCCAATTGACTAGAGGGGTTAAAGTAAATGACAGAGCTCCTATTTCCCCAGTGTCGCGTCCGGAACTTCCATTTCAGGTAGTTAATGTTGATTTAATTGGACCTATTGATCCTAAAAGTTCCCAAGGGCATCAGTATATACTAACTTTAATTGATCAACATACCAGGTGGGCGGATGCGATCCCTCTAAAAAGTTTAAGTGCTAAAACCGCGTGTGATGCGCTACTTCAAATATTTATGAGGACAGGAATTCCAAATATAATCGCCTGCGATAATGGAACCAATTTCACCGCCGACTTAATGAAAGAATTTGAGAAAAGGTTAGGTGCTAGTCCAAGATTTTCGACCCCGCAGTATCCACAGACAACGGGCTTGTGGAACGATTTAATCAGACTCTTAAACGTATGTTACATCATACTATTAGAGAAGAAGGAAAAAGTGGCATGAACAAATACCATTTGTATTATGGGCATACAGGGAAGTCCCAAATTCTACGACGGGAATCGCACCTTTCCAATTATTATATGGTAGAGCGCCGGAGGGTCCTTTATCGATTCTCAAGTCATCCTGGGCAGGAAAAAATAAGGGGGCGCAGTTAGATACTACGCCGATCCATGAGTATTTCAATAAACTTAGGGGACGTTTAGAAAGAGCCGCCAATGAGGCAAAATTATCGTCGGAGGAGCAACAAAATAGAATGGCGTATCATTATACTTTAAGGTCAAAAGAAAAAACTTTTGAAGTAGGTGATAAGGTAATACTGTTAATCCCCGATTCAACTAATAAATTATATTCTAGGTGGCAAGGGCCGGCAACCATAGTCGAAAAACCAAATCAGCATTCGTTTATAGTTGAGTTAGCCGACGGGAGTAGGAAGCATGTGCACCAAAATAAAATAAGAGAATTTATTGCTAAATGTCATATTGTTAATATTGTTTTCGAGGGTGATGAGGAATTTGGAGAAGTTGGGGAAATTCCTATTTTGAACCGGGATCAGGAAGTTGAACGAGATATAGAAAGATTCGAAATAAAAGGGTTATCTAACAATCAAATTAAAGATATAAAGTCTATTTTGAGGGAGAATAAAGAGGTGTTTATGGGTCCTGTACGACCAGCGGATGTAGGAGAACATCGTATTGATCTTAAACCGGGGGTGGAAAGGAAAAAGCCAAAGTTATATAGTGTACCGGTAGCTTACAAAGAGGAAGTAGATAGGCAGATTCAGGAGTTATTAGAATTAAATCTAATCGAAGTGTCAACTGCTGAAATTAGCCATCCAATTGTTTGCGTGGCGAAAAAAGACGCAACTGTTCGACTCGGTATAGACTATAGAGCTTTAAATTCGGTAACTCAGGTTCCAACCTTTCCGATGAAAGATTCTCAAGAAATCATGTATACCGCAGGGGCAGCTAAATATTTATCATCGATTGATTTATTGAGGGGTTATTGGCAGATTAAAATGGCTGAGGAATGTAAACATTTGACAGCTTTTACAACGCATAACGGAACTTATCAGTGGCGTACTATGCCTTTTGGATTATCAGGGGCGGCTGCCACGTTTCAGAAAGATATGAATGAGGTTCTTCAAGGTCATCGGTCTTCAAGGTATGCGGAAGCATATATTGATGATGTCATCATTTTCTCCGACACCTGGGAAGAACATTGTGAGCATGTTAGGGCTGTCATTGAAGAACTTAAAAATAGAAATTTTACGATTAGGCTAGACAAATGTAAATTTGGAGAGAAATTAACTAAGTTTTTAGGTCATGTAAATGGGGGTGGAACGCATGCACCTGATGAGGAAAAAATAGGAGCAATTAGGGATCTAAAGAGACCAAAAACTAAAAAGGAAGTTAGATCTGTTTTGGGATTAATGGGATTTTACGGATCTTATATTCCAAATTATGCCGAAATTGCTATACCTTTAACCGAATTGACAAAAGGGAAGGTTAAAAATACTGTACCATGGGATGAAAGGGCAGAAAAAGCGTTTAATACTCTTAAAGATGAGTTATGTAAGGTGACGAGTTTGGCTACACCTATCGTAGGCCGGGAATATCAGCTCCACGCAGATGCTTCCGACCTGGCAGTAGGATGTTGCCTTACTCAAAAAGATGAAAAGGGTCAGTTTAAACCGATAGCTTTTGCCAGTCAGAAATTGTCAGGGGCTCAGCGTGCTTGGCCGAGTATAGAGAAAGAGGCTTGGAATGTGCTCTTTGGGTTGCGAAAGTTTGAAAAATGGACCTATGGATCTCAAATTGAGATCATTACGGATCATAATCCATTAAAATTTCCCACCGAAACAACCCCAAGATCACCCAAACTCACTAGATGGGCTCTTGCCTTGCAACGCTGGAACCTGAGTATTTCTCATCGTCCAGGAGCTCAACATTTAAATGCTGACGCAATTTCCAGACTATATAGAAAGAGCTGGGAAGAACAACCAGTTGTTAGCCCATCAGCATCCACAACCCAATAGTGGACAACCTTAAAGGGATGTCGTCACACATTTAATTTTTTTTTCTGTGTGTGTGTAAATATTTTTTTGATTTTTTTTGTTTATAATATTGTATTAACATGTGTATTGTTTATGTAATAATAATATTAGTAAAGTTTCAGTAGAGATGTCAGTAGATAGTGTTCAGACACCTGGAAATACCTATGTAATAAGCATAATGAAGAAATCTGTAAAGAGACTATTGAACTCTTCTGCGATATTACTATACGTTTGGGGAAAATTAGCCCCTAAAAGGCATATTTTCCGCTAAGGTGGGGGGGTGTCAGGATCTGATAGCACCTGTGCTAAAGAATGTAATGTCTACTCTTTCTCTATTTGAATATTTTGTATTGTATGGTTGTGTACAGAATTTCCAAGGTGACATTCCTTCTTTGTGGAAAGGGGAATTGCCAGATAATCCTTTACAGGTGGTGTGTTAGAGAAAGGAGATAGCTGAGAGGCATGTCCTTCTGTCAGTGAAGTATGCGGATGATGAGCAGATTAGCAGCATGTCACTTAGGCAAGAAAGGAGTGAGGGAAGGTGCCCAATGAGGAAGCTCCAGAGGGGGTTGGCATTTGTGTGACCCCATGAGTTGAGAGGATTCATTCGGCACCTAGGTTTCGTACCTAGAGGTTGCTCTGTGTGGAAGAGCGTAAAGTGTGCGTTTTCTGGTGCGCAAAGGACACAGACGTCCTGGTGTTTAGTGCTCTGGGCTAACAAGTGCAGGCCCAGTATACTTGTGTTGGGAGACTCAAGGTTGAGCTCCAAAAAAGTGAATTTAACGTGTATTGAGTGTGAGGTGGAAAGTGTAATTGGAATAGTACACAACCAATCTTTACGGTATCTAATTTAATGTTGAACCGGATCACCTATATCCGAGTTGTAGTTGTATATATTTGTAAATAGCGTATTTTGTGTGTACATATATTCTTAATAAACTGATAATTCAGTTACTAGCATAAGTCTTCATTTACACCAATCTCACAGTGAGTGACCGATATCACCTAGTAATATCGGTGGTGGCAGCTATATCTACCACGGACATTCTTCAAAGTTGTGTGGACTGAGGGGAACGTCCGACACAATTGATGTACGCCCGTAATATTCGACTTCTATTCTTAAAATACAATACATGCTTCTATTTTCAGGCTGGGATAAAATGGCTACTTGTTGCCATAGAGAAACTTTATATTTTCAAACTATTGTCATATGTGAAAATGAAATTTTGATTAATAACCAGCTGATGACCTTGTTTTGAAAATAAAATATGGAGGACGAACTTTAATTCTTTTTTTATAATTTTATTTTTAAAAAGAAATTTATTGAATCAATCCTCTCCTTGATTAATTTAAAGAAGGAATAACATTTGTTTTATTTTCTAAACATGATATTAACTCTTGAAAAAGCTAGTATATACAATGCACAGCTGCTGTGGACATCCATGCTAATGACATTTTGAACATTTATTCTGTTATTTTAATGTGTTTTTAACTAAAAAGTGAGTAGTTCTTGAGTGCAAATAATGAATAATATTACGACAAACATATCTAAACATAAAAACATGACAGAAAACCTCTCAATTTTTTTGTATGCCGAAAGACATAAATTGTCCCCTATTTTGAGAATCACCCATAAATAAATAAATATATATATATATATATAATCTAGCAACAAAGATTGAGACTGAGAATGAACATTAAAATTTTTGATATTGTAAAGTAGCCTTTTTAATTCAAAATCTAATAGATGCTTGCAGCTAGAAAGATTTGTGGTAAAAAGTATAAGGCAATGATTATTCCATTTTGTGAAGAGTCATAAATTAAAAATAAAGTTTCTTCTTCTTTTTTTAAGGATTATACAGGGTGTATCTAAACTACTGGGCAAAACTTTAAGGGATGATAGTACACATCAAGACAAATAATATTAAATGGGAAATTAAGGGTCCCAAACGTCTTCCGAAGGAGATAGGCGTCATCAAAGTTTAGGGTCCAAAATTTGAAGAGTAATAATAAAAAACAGAAAAATTACTCGATTCATTTGCTGTTTTCACGAAAACTGTTCTTTATGTCAGTATTGTCTTGAAAATAAATTAAAAAGATAAATTTCAAAAAATGCCGATAGAAGGCGCTTTAGACTTTGGAGTAACGAACAACTTTTTTTTACCGTTATTTTTTTATTCTCATTAAAATTTTTTAGAAGTTTAGACATAAACTTATATTTTGAGCTCAAAATCTGTGGCTAAGTAGCGCAAACTGAGCTGTGTTCAATGGGAGTGGGTAGGTTCAAATTTCAAATGATTATAAAAACAGAAAAATTGGTAAATTGATTTGCGGTTTTCATTAAAATTATTCTTTATATCAGTATTGTCTTGAAAATAAATTATACAGATAAATTTCCAAAAATGCCGATAGAGGGTGCTTTAGACTTTGGAGTAACGTACAACTATTTTTTATCGTTATTTTTTGGATTGCATTAAATTTTTTTAGAAGCTTAGACATAAACTTAAATTTTGAGCTGAAAATCTGAATTGTTGAGAGTGGTTAAGAAGCGCAAACTGAACTGTGTTCAATGGGGGTGGAGAAGTTCAAATTTCAAATGATTATTAAAAAAATGGTAAAATTGGTCGATTCGTTTGCAGTTTTGTCTAAAACAATTCTTTATGTCAGTATTTCTTTGCAAATAAATTTTAAAGATAACTTAAAAAAAATTTCGTTAGAGGGCGCCTTAAACTTTAGTAACCAAGAACTATTTTTAACCATTATTATTATTTTTTTTTAATCTAAATAAATGTTTTAAAAGATTAGACTTAAATTTTGAGCTCAAAATCTCAATCGTTGTGAGTAATTAAGTATCGAAAAATTAAACTGTGTTCGTAGGGTAGGCAGGGTAACATTTCAAGTCCTGAACACAGTTCAATTTGCGCTTCTTAATCCCTCCCAACGATTCAGAATTTGAGCTCAAAATTTATGTCTAAGCTTTTGCAAGAATTTAATTAGATACAAAAAACAACAGTTGAAAATTGTTGTTGGTTACTCTAAAGTTTAAGGCGTTCTCTAACGGAATTTTTTGAAATTTATCTTTAAAATTTATTTTGAAGGAAATACTGACATAAAGAATGGTTTTAGAGAAAACCACAAACGAATCGACCAATTTTTCCGTTTTTTATAATCATTTGAAATTTGAACCTCCCCATATCCATTGAACACAGTTCAGTTAGCGCTACTTAAGCACTCTCAACGATTGAGATTTTCAGCACAAAATTTAAGTTTATGTCTAAGCTTAAAACAAAATTAATGAGATGCAAAAAATAACGGTGAAAAATAGTTGTACGTTAATACAAAGTCTAAAGAGTCCTCTATCGACATTTTTTTAAATTTATGTTTATAATTTATTTTCAAGACAATACTGACATAAAGAATAGTTTTAGTGAAAACCGCAAATCAATTGACCAATTATTCTGTTTTTTATAAACATTTGAAATTTGAACCTACCCACTCCCATTGAACACATCTCAGTTTGCGCTACTTAACTACAGATTTTGAGCTCAAAATTTAAGTTTATGCCTAAACTTAAAAAAAAAATTAATTAGATGCAAAAAATAACGGTAAAAAATAGTAGTTCGTTACTCCAAAACTAAAGCGGCCTCTATCGGCATTTTTGAAATTTATCTTTATAATTTATTTTCAATCCAATACTGACATAAAGAAAAGTTTTCGTGAAAACCGCAAACGAATCGAGCAATTTTTCCGTTTTTTATAATCATTTTAAATTTTGGACCCTAAACTTTGATGGCGCCTATCTCCTTCGGAAGACTTTTGGGACCCTTAGTTTCCCATTTAATGTTATTTGTCGTCTTTATGTGTACTATCATCCCTTAAAATTTTGCCCAGTAGTTTAGATACACCCTGTATAACCTTCTTACTCTCCTATATTTTCAAACTAGCCGTAGCGTCTCATTCCAATATGGTTCCCTATGGAAGAACGAAAAGTGAGGTCCAGTATTTAATTGAGGCGATGTGCAGAAGTAGAGACATCTGTTGATAGAAGTCACTATTTTTGTATCGATTATTTTATAAGAACTTATTAAAATTTTCTATTAAATTCAATTTTTAATGCATATAATATTTGGTATCAAAACGCCTATATTTAAAAAAAATAATTTTATACTTTTCATTTATATTTTTATATGTATTTAAATCATTGCATAATATTTTGGTATTAATGTTTATACCTGCATTATTATTATTAAAAAATATTTTTGTATTTTTCATTTATATTTTTAATCATTACATAATATGATTCTAGTGTAAACATTAGAACACATATGTTTCTTTTCTCACACATAGATTTCTTTGGACAAAAATTATGCATTAGATAATTTCATTTTTTAATAGGAATTGATAAAAAATCATATCATCAGCTTCAAAGCAAAAGCGTTTTAGTTCTTATTTCTGTCAAAAGAGAGTTCCGCGCTCTTTCAAAGTATTGGATCATATTGCTAGAAGCTCCACGATACTTCTGCACTCTGTGTTTTTTTAATACTTTTTAAAATTAAAATGATTTTTTAGCTCCCAGGCTATTATAGCCTGGGAGCTTATGTGCCCGTCCGTTCTGTATGTGCGTAACGCGATAACTCATGATAAAAATATCCAATTCACTTGAAATTTTGGATATATGTATATTCTTATAAGGCGCTTTCCTGATTAGTTTTTGGAGTTCATTCGATATGTATAATAGGGGGAACGGGGGCTAATGCCCCTACACTTAATTTATACAAATGGGTTTTTCATGCAGAATTATCAGTTTTCGTTCACAATTTAGATGTAGGATCATTCTGATGAGGCACTTGCATGATTAGTATTAGGTGTTCATTTGATATGTATAAAGAGAAGGAACCGGGGGATTGGGCCCCTCCCCTTAATTGGTATAAATGGATTTTTCATGTAGAATTACCAGTTTTTGTTCAAAATTTAGATATAGGACCATTCCGATGAGATGCCTCCGTGATTAATATTATTCATGCAGACTTTTTATATGATAAATCATATCCCTGATTAATTTAAGAGGTTCAATGATCAAGTATAAAACGGGGAAATGGGGGTAGCTGATTCCCTCCCCCCCCCTTAATTTGTTTTTCGAACGGAATTAACCCTTGAAAATATAAGGCTGTAATATACAATTAGCATGCGTAGCCTGTGAGCTCAATGCCATCAGTTTAACTGGATAATATTCTTTTTATTAACTTAGTTTTTTGTAAAATAGAATCTTTATATTGAAACTATATTGAAACTATATTTTTTATTGAAACTATATTTTGCAATTTAAAAAAAGTGACTTATGAATAATTGTTATAATTGTGTAACGATTTTTTAAATTTCAATGATTAAAATGATTTTTTAAACTTAATTAAAATTTTCAAAATAAAAATTTTTGTATTTGGTCATTCAAATTATTTTTTATTATTTAAATAAATGTTTATTTAAACTGTAAATCATGTTTGTTATTATTATGAATGCTCAACGATTTAAAAAAAATATTTTTTAATTAAAATTATTTTTTATTAAAATGATTTTTTCAATTTAATTACATTTTTAAAACTAAAATCTTTGGCTTTTTTCATTTAAACATATTTTTTTTTTTTTTTTTTTTTTTTTTTTTACAATTTAAACGAATACTGTAAAGTTGAAATTTCTAACATTTTCAAATCTCTCGCCGTTTTGAACTTACTATCTATCGACAACAGTGCAGAAACGACGTGCCACAGAGAAATTGGCAGTAAGATCGAAATGACCAAAAAAAAAAAAAATTAAACAAATTTCAATTTTGTCAACCCATGGTTTCACTAGTCACAATGAATGACCATGGAAGTTCTATGTGAATGTGAATGATTTGATTCAAAATTCTCTCTCATAATCCCTAGATACCCTCATATAGAGTTTTAGTGCTACCATCTATTGGCTCTGAGACCTACTAAATATTTGCTTGTTTTCTATCAATTTATTTGCAGAAAATTCTATATGATAATTTTGACATGATATCAGTATAAGAAAAAAGCTTGAACTACAATTTAGAACTAAAGTTTATTTTCAACATCTCAAATTATTAAAAAATTAGATTTTATTTCTGTAGGTAATCAGTAACATAACAAGCAATTTAGATTAGAAACAATGAAGTTATTAATTGAGGCTTTCATTTTTGGTACTACATAAAAAAATCAATGTAAACTGCGCTACTTCTAACAATCATATTTTTTTTCAACAAAATCTAAAAAAAGTGTCGTTTTTACTGTTGCAAACTTTCCATATTCATATTCTGTGTTTTTAAAATATTTTAACGTGCCACATTATTTATAAATATGGTCCCAAAATTGATGTTTGTCAGCTACAATTTTGTCAACAGATGATAACACATTTTTCTTGTTTGTTTGTTTTATCAAGGTGTTCAAAGCACATTATCTATATTGTTTTCTTCTTGTTTGGACTTTCGCGTTTAATTTAGCAAAACAACAACAAAAAAAATCGTTACGATTAGTTACTTAGTTTTATTTTTAACCGCATTTAAAAATGGAAGAACGTGCATTTCAGAGAGATTTTATTTTATTATTTCTGAAATTCAAGAATGCAAGACACAAAAAGTTATGTGCAGTATATGGGAATGAAGACTTGAAAGCAAAGCAGTACCAAAAGTGTTTTGTCAAATTTTATTTTGATGATTTTTTACTGAGAAATGTGCAACGATCTGGCAGTCTAACTGAAATTGATGAGCCGCATTTCAAAACCATTACCGATTCAGATCGTCATAGCACAACACGTGAGATTGCAGAGAAGTTCAATAGTATCGCAAACATGCATGGAAAACAAATTAAAACAGCTTGATTATGTCAAGAAATTGGATATATGGATCCCTCATCAGCTTAAGGAAATTTATTTGACGCAACACATTAGCATCTGCGCTTCTGAAACATAATGAAATAGATCTGTTTCTGAAACGACTGATACCTGACAACGAAAAGCGAATAGTTTATAACAAGTAGTTAATCGGAAAATATCGTGAGTGAGGTAAGATGAACCTACCTAAGCGGCAACAAAAACGAATATTCACAAAAAAATTCTGTCAGTTTTTGGGATTATAAAGGAACTCTGCACATTGAACTTTTATCAACAAAGCAAACGATTCATTCAAACGTGGATGTTCAACAAATTGTCAAACTGAGTGGTACTGTTCAAGAAAAGCGGTAAATTGTAAGGTGGGTTGTTTTCCAGCATGGTAATGCAAAACCTTATATATCTTTGGTCACTTGCCAAAAATTACTGGAACTAGATTGGGCTGTGTTGTTACACCCACTATATAGCCTTGAACTTACGTCTTCAGATTACCATCTATTTAGTTCCATACAGAACTAATTAAATGGTACAACTTTGAATCATACTGACGATGTAAAATCCTATTTAATTTAGTTTTTTTGCACCCAGAAATCAGTAGATTTAGAAACATGGAATTATAGCACTGCCTGAAAGATGGCAAAAGATCATCGACTAAAACGGAACTAATTGAATAAAGGTATATTTTTAAGGAAAAAATTTGAGTTTTCTTTCTTATTTAAAATCCGCAATCACTTAGTTGCCAACCCAATAGTACAACATTTAATAGATGCATTTTAAATTAAAGTTATTCGAAATATAAAATGAAATGAGTTTTAAATTAACCCTTTCGGGTCTGGTTTACTATTAATAGTACATGTCTTTTTATCGAGTATTATTTTGTCTTAACAATTATTTAGTTACTTTCAACATACAGAATTGATACTATATGATCATTCCTTTCTTATGATGAATTCATTTATGTTTTGACATTTAGTAATAACAATAATAATAAAAATATTCTTAATTCTCTTTGAATTGTTGGGAATTCCTTTATTTTATATCTATATTTCACTATTTAAATTTAAAATATAAGTTACTTTTCTGAACGAATCATGTGTGACAAAACGTAAAAAAACATTAGAAAGTTGTAATATCTGTTAAACCCGGTTGCAATACGATATTTTCCAAATGTGTCCAAAAATTTTTCCTTAGCTTAACATCATATAAATATAAATTAAATAACACACAAAATAAGTATATTTGTTAGATTTGAGACGATGAGATAATTTTTAAACTTCAGTAAATATATTTGAATAGTTACGATTAACATTACTAAAGAAAAAATAATTTTGTGTTCAAAGTGGAAAAAAAATCGGACCTGAAAGGGTTAAATGAATGAAATATTTTTAAACTAAATAAAAAATGTGCAATACGATAAAGAAAAGATTATAAACTTATCGTCTGCGTCAATAAACGAAAAAAAGAACTTAAAATTAAATATTTTATTTAAATTTGAAATCTGTACATATTCTGAACATTCATAAACCTTGAATTCTAATTGGAAATATAACTATGCATATCACTTTGTATTACTTTAGCAGGTCAAAAATTTAGTAAAAAATGACACTACAAAATTCTATATTTAGATATCAACTACTTATTCATTGTTATGTGCCATTTTTCATTACATTAAAAAAATCATAATTAAAATCGAGCCTATTAAAATCAGCAATATTTAAGAATACATATATTTGAGAATATTTTACCTTTTTTTATAAATTAAAATAAAAATACATAACTAACTTATTTTAATCTTTGGAAAACGACAGAGATGAATTCTATCAAAAAAAAAAAAAAAAAAAAAAAAAAAAAAAAAAAATCCGTACAATTTTGAAAATTAAAGCTATTTGATGACCAATATTTTGCCTTTTTAACAAACAATATTAGTTCTAAAACGAACTGTTTATGTTTAAATAATTAATTATGGTAAATAAATAAATAATCACGAATAAAAATTAATGGAATATTCTATGCTATCAGAACATAAATTATACAAATGAAAACACGACGTTTGCACTTACGCAGTTATTTCATAGATGTATAATTAATGGAATCGCCACAAAGAAAGAAAACAGTTAGGTTTGTTTTTTAGCCTTTTACGCTAGGTGGCGTGTGACCTTAATTAATGTGACCTCACCTTTAATATTGTGGTTACCTCTCCCATTTAAGATAGGAAGCCTACTTCGTATCCTGCTTTGGTTATGATTGGAACCAACAAATATAATAATTTTGTCATTTGTGTCAAAACGGCGTTTATCTGGGAAGTGGGTAGCAAAAACGGACATGTTTTGTGGTTTTTAAGGGACAGGAAAAAATTTATATTGAAAAATGCTATTTATTGTCAGTTTCATCCATATCCATATGTAAACTGAACTATGTCTAAACATTTCAATCTAATCGACCGAGCAGTTTTTTCGGAAAGACTGTGACAAGGTAAAAGATTTAGAGAAAAACATGTTTAACCCGGGAGGACGCGCGCAGGGCCTAAAAGACCCGGAGTGCGTATGGTTTTCACAATTGCAACCACTTATTTTTTTAAAGTAATCTTCAACTTATTTTATAGCAAAATTTGTAAGAATTGTCTCCGTCTTAATAAAGTGACTGTTACAATTTGATTTTACTGGTGGCAAAGTTAAAATTATTCATACCCTGGTAAACGCGCGTTCTTCCGGGTTAAAAAAAAAAAACTTTAACTAAACCTTTTATTAAAAATTTTAAACCTAGCAAAAGCCATGCTTTGTTTGGATTCGCGAAGTATTATGCTATAAGATAAATATTTGAAAGTAACAATATATTTTTAAAATTACTTTTGCATCTTTATTAAGTAAAAATGTAATTTTATGTTTCAGCGCATTTTAATTTTAAAATGTACTTTAACCAAATAACTAAGAATTTCCTCAGATTTCCACAAATTTTAATTCATTAAAAATTTGCTATAATTTTTCTAAAAAAAGTATTTTATAAATTTTATAAAAGAAATCATGAAACTATACATAATTAAAAGGAATGAGTATAGTTTGAATATCTGAAAGCAGTTTTTGAGAAATTTTGTCAGAATAATGAAAATATATTTTATTTATTTAATGATGATTCTAGCTATAATTATTGACCCCATGATTTAAGTTTTTCTTCTGAAAACATACGAGTTTTACTTTTTATTTGAAAGAATGCGTTCGTATTGGAAAAACATGTAAAATAAATTAATTAAAATAATATTTTTTGAAAAGTATTTCTGTAAAAAAAATAATATTCTGCAAATCTACAGATCATAATTTATATTTGTGTTTAATAGTAAATCAAAATACTGTATAGTTTTTTGTAAAGTGTGCGACAAAATGTCATTTGAGTGGCCTAGTAGAGGATTCGCTTCGCTCATCCTAATTGCCATTAATCGGCGATTACGGATCATAAAGAACAGCTTCCTGGTTCCCTCAGCGAGACTTTTGTCAATGTTTGAGAAACTATCGATCTTTTTAAAATCCAAAATGTAGAAAACCCCCGTAATGAAAGTAAAAAAGAAAAAAGTAGTAAATTTGTGTCTCTATGACCCCGAAAAGATTTATTTATTGATATTTTAAATTTATTTATATACTAGCGGCCTTCGCCCGCTACGCTGGTCGGTTTATCTAAAGAAATCTTGAAGAAGTAGTTAGATAAGGTTCAGACATACATTAAAAAAAAAAAAAAGCAAGTCGATCATTCAAAAAACGTTGGGAAATATCAAATATTTACTGTAATTTTTTAAGAAAAACAAAGTTTCGAAAAAAAAAATTAAATCGAAAAAATGCAAGGAAATTTTCCCAGAGAGAAAATTCGCCTTGAATACAATATTTCAAATTCTTTTAATTGCTTATAGGCGTTAATGCCAACATAGTGAAAAAAAATTCCATGCTGGGAATCGAACCCGGGCCATCAGTATGGCGCACTGACGTTCTACCGACTAAACCACATGGAACGACAGCCAGCTTGAAACTTTCTCATACTTAAGTAGACTGGCGAAAACATAACGATAGCGCGTTTTAAAATCGCACAGTGACATCTATTGGATTTTATATGTACTAAAAAACGTTATGTACTAAAAAACGTGAGCAGCGCACCTAATAGTTTCTTTTGTTTCTTTTTGTTACTTTTTTGTCTGTTGTCCGATTTTGATGAAACAAAGCCTATACACTGCCCGGGAGTGTGCATTCTTCATTAGTGAAAACCGCATAAAAATCCATTCAGTAGTTACGAAGATAACCTCGAACAAACAGACAGACAGACAGACAGACAGACAGACAGACAAAAAATTCAAAAAAATTTTTTTGTGTTTCATTGGTTTTCTTTTATCGCCCTGACTCCATTTTTGTCAATTATCTTCAATGTACAGACACACCGGGTCCTACTGTTTTATTATATGTATAGATATTTATATTTTTTACAACAAAATAAATTAAAATGTGTCCTATAAAATTAAATTATGCTATTTTATGAAAATTGTTTCATTTTCCCAAAGTTTGAAAAGTTCTATGAATTTTAAAATGTTTGCTTTAATTTTTTGACAATGATATTTCAAAATTACGTATTTTTACTTTCTTCTATCTTTACAAGAAGAAAGTATTGAATTCATGAAAATTTTCGACGTCTGTTTTTCGACGGATTTATACGTTTTAGAAGGTCCTGAACACGTTTTGACTATTTTTAGAAAATGTCTGTCTGCGAGTCTGTCAGTCTGTCTGTCTGTCTGTCTGTATGTGACAAAAAATTTGTGGGCGCTCTATCTCAAGAACTAATGCTCAAAATTTCATAAAATTTTATATTCAGTTAGGCCTTGATATGAATTAGTGCCTATTGGTTTTTGGTGTAAATTGGCCAGCAGGTGGCGCTGCTATACTACGTTTTTCATGATTTTAATGATTGCTATATCTCAAGAACTAATGCACAGAATTTCACCAAATTTCAGATTCTGTGAGACCTTGATAAACATAGACTCTGATTAAGTTTTGGTGTAAATTGGCCTGCAGGTGGCGCTGCTACGCCACGTCTTTCATGATTTTCATGATAGCTATATCCCAAGAACTAATGCACTGAATTTCACTAAACTTCAGATTCCGCTATACCTTGAGATACATTGCCACTGATAAGGTTTTGGTGTGAACTGCCCAATAGGTGGCGCTGCTATGCTACATTTTGCACGATTTTTGCGATAGCTATATCTCAAGAATTAATGCAGAGAACTTCATCAAATTTCAGATTCTGTTACACTAGAATATCTAACATAATTAGACGTTGATTACATTTTGGTATAAACCTCACAACAGGTGGCCCTGCTATGCTACGTTTTTCATGATTTTCACGATAGCTATATCCCAAGAACTAATTTACAGAATTATTTAACCAAGCTTCAGATTCCGGGAGACCTTGAAATACACAGACGCTGATTAGGGTTTTGTGTGAATTGCCTAATAGGTGGCGCTGCTACGTTTTTTGCGATAGCTATATCTCAAGAACTAATGCAGAGAACTTCATGAAATTTCAGATTCTGGTACACTGTAATATATACCATAATTATACGCTGATTACATTTTGGTATAAATCTCACAACAGGTGGTGGTGCTATGGTACTTTTTTTATGATTTTCACGATAGCTATATCTCAAAAACTAATGTGCAGAATCTGAGCAAACATCATATTCTGTTGCACCTTGACATAATTTGATGCTGATTAGCTTTTCGTGTAAAGCTTGTAGCAGGTGGCCCTGCTGTGCTATAACGTAAATTGTCTATCGGCTCGTGCAGAGACGGAAATTCGTTTTTACTCATATTAATTGACTGAAGCAGAAATTTAAGATGAAAATCAAAGTTTGTATGATATTGAATTAAAATTATTAAAGCATTAAAATGAGTAACTATTTTTTAAAAATATTAAAATGTATGTATGAGATATAAGAAAGTTTTGGGATTGGCACATCCAACTAGTTTATTTTGGAGTTAGAATAACCTGTTTGTGTAATAACTTCTTTTAGCAATTGAAAACCTTTTAAGGTTTGTTCATTTTTATTTTCTTCTACCTTCAATAGAAGAAAGTATTGTAATCGAAATTTTTTTCTCAACAACCGGTTTTCGACGAATTTACACGTTTTAGGGGTGAGAGATTCCAAAAAACATGCTTTAACAAAATGTCTGTCTGTCCGTGTGTCTGTCGCGATTCTACCATCAAAAAATGTATGAAAATATGCATAGAATTAAACCAAAGTTTTTGTGAAGGTTTTGGGCTGTCGCAAGCAGGTCCTACTTCAATTTTGAAATATTCTACCGGAAGAGGGCGCCGGAATAGCATTTTTTGTGCTATTTTCAATATTGTACCACCTAAAAGTATATGAAGTTATGCATAGAATCGAACGAAAATTTTTGTACAAGTGTTTGGCTATTTCTAGTAGGTCCGCCCCGAATTTGAAAAAAAAAAAAAAAAAAAAAAAAAAAAAAATGCACATTAAGGGGGCGCTATAATCACGATGTCTGTGCCATTTTCATTATTTTACCATCAAAAATTGTATCAAGTTATGCATAGAACTGAACTAAAATTTTTGTGTATGATTATTTTTGGGTATGACAAGTAGGTCCTCCCTGAATTTGAAAAAAAAATCTGCCTATCATTCTATTGTCCATCAGCTCGTGCAGAGATGGAAACTCGTTTTTACTCCAAGTAATTGACTGAAGCAGAATTTTAAGATGAAAATCAAAATTTGTATAGTATTGAATTGAAATTACTAAAGCTTTAACATGCGTAACTTTTTTTGTAATATTAAAATGTACGTATTCTCAAAGGTCATATAATTTAAATGTAATTTTTCGGTTACAATAATATTAAAAAAAAAAAAAAAATATTTAATACATCATTTTTTAATTTTCTGTAATCTATTTGAAGTTTTTCGCTCTGAAAAAAAATATTAGTTTACTCATATAAATAAATATTTTTTAATCGAAATTTTGAGGTCTACAAAAATACAAATTTTGTACACTTTTTTAATTTTTTATAAAATTTATAAAAATGTAATGATTTATAATTAAGATTCTCTCTTTACATATATTCGCAATAATATTTATTTAAAGTATTCGTAAGTCTAAATAATTATATCATTTTTTTTCAATTGTGTGTTTTCTATTTTGTTCGAAATCAATTGATGAATGATTTCTTTGCTAAAGTAACAAGTTGTTCGTCAAATGAACCAAAGGAGAGAAATCCAAAATGTTTCCGAACCATGTCCCCCCCCCCTCCGAAATTTTCGAAAGTGATATGAAAACAATGTTAATGGTTCTTATTTTTATTTTTTGGAATTTTTAATTTTTTTTTTATTATACAGAGGACGAGCCATTGTCATTAGTCCTATATTAGATCACACTGAGACTAAAGAAGAGAAAGAGGGTTTTTGGGTTTATATCAGATCGATTTCTGGCTAAGTACAGATTCGTGCAAGTTGAGGTCAGATAAACGAGACTTTAAAAATTATTATTTATTATTTCAGCTTAAAAACCATATCTATAAAAATAAACATAGTTGTTTGTATGTGTGCTGTTTTCTAAAGAGTTCGCTGTGTTTTTTCCGCGACACTTGGATGAAATTCAGGTTTTTGCCTTAACTCTTTCACGAAATTCATATTTTCCCGCGGTCTTTTTACGATATTCGATTTTTCTTCCAGCGGTCCTTTAGCGAGATTCGCATTTTTTCCGTGGTATTTTAACAAATTTGCGTTTTTTTAGCTGTGCTGTAACAAAATTAGCTTTTTCTCCGTGGCCTTTTGGCGGAACATGTTTTTTTTTTTTTTTTTTTTTTTGCTATCTTTTGGCGAAATTCGCATTTTTTACCGCGGCCTTTTGAGGAAATTCAAGTTTTTCCACTGCCTTTTGACGAAGGTGAAGTTTATTTGCGATATTTTGATGAGATTCATTTTTTTGCGCAGCCCTTTCACGAAATTTGCATTTTCTGCAGCCTTTTGATGAAATTCGTGTTTTTTTTCCGGGATGCTTTGGCTAAATTTGCTTTTTCCCAGCGGACCTTTGATGGAATGAGTATTTTTTTTGCAACATTTTTTTTCGGAATACGCGTTTTTTAACACGTCTTTTGCACGAAATTCATGTTTTTTCACGGCACTTTGACGAAATTCGCATTTTTAGTGATGATTTGGCAAAACTCGCTTTTTCTCAGCGGCCTTTGGTGGAAAATGTGTTTTATAGCTATCCTTTGTTGAAATGTGCGTTTGCTACTACGGTTCTTTGACGAAATTTGAGTTGTTTTGTAATGCTGTGAAGGAATTAGTTTTTTGCGCAGTCTTTGGCCGAAATTCGCGTTTTTTCGTGGCTCTTTGATAAAATTTCCATTTTGTAGCAGTTCTTTGATGAAATTCGCGTCCTTTCCACGATACTTTGTTGACGTTTGCGCTCTTACCACGGCCTTTTTTGACGAAATTCGTGTTTTTTCTGCGACTTTTTGATGAAAAGCGCGTTTTTTATAATCTTTTCGCGACCAAAATCGCGACGAAATTCTCTGACGAATTTCGCGTTTTTTCTGCAGTCTTAAGAACCGGGTTTTGTATGCCTACGAAAAAAATGATTCTGTTGGCGACCAACATATTGCACATTAGTGTTTTATTGCACCAAAATATGATTTAAAAATGAAAAAAAGTTGACAACTTACAAGTCAGCTTAATTACAGTTAATTAGTACTACAGTAAATGTTCAATATACTATCCATCATTCAGAAGTACAACTGTGAGACGAGGCAGCACATAGTTCGTAGCATTTAGTAACATTTTTTGCGTTATGGCAAACACATTTTGGCAGATGATATCCTTCAATGCTGCTAGTGATGCCGGTTGTTCGCAGTACACTTTTGACTTCAAAAATCCCCACAGCCAAAATTTACAGGGTGTGAGATCGGAAGATATTGAAAGCCACGCGTGATTAAAGAAACGACTGATAATGCGATCCTCCCCAAATGTTGAGCGTAGCAGGCGTTGCACAGGCAGAGCAATATGAGATGGTACTACATCTTGCATAAAGGTGACTGTTTAGAGTGCCGTCGCGCTTGCAATTCAGGAATAATATTTTTCTGTAACAGTGCTACATATCGCTGACCAGTGACAGAAACTGTTTTGAAACTCGTCCGTATGACTTCCTCGAAAAAAATGGACCAATTATGAAATCAAGCAACATCAGACTGTCATTTTAGACTGTTGCAAGGATACCTGAACAAATGCATGTGGATTTTCTGTGATTCACACTCGACAATTGTGAATTTTAACAGTGCTAGAGAGTATGAAATGCACTTCATCTGTCCAAAGCACAGTGTGAAGCTAGTCGTGCTGCTCTTTCATCTTATTGAATACCAAATTCGCACAATCTCGGTGAGAATCAAATTCAGGAGATTTACGTTCGTCTTTATGTTTCAAGTTGTAAGGATACCGTTGCAAAGTTATTCGCAGCGCTCCCCATACACTTTCGTACGACACTCCTGTCTCCTCGAAACTTCTTGAGAACTGCACTCTTCATGTGCAACAAGGCATGGATTTCACCGTCTGCTGCACTGCCCCCTCAACAGCAACGGCTGTTGAAGGGCGTCCACTTCTTTGACGTGACGCGACAGAACCCGTGGCTTCAAAATTCTTCATTATTTTGTTCAATGCAGAAGACGTTATTGCTCCTTTGCTATCTTCCATACCCTTCATGTAGCGATATGCTCGCAATGCCACAATGGCACTTTCCTATTTCTTATAACACAGTTTAACTAAGAGGGCTTTTTCAACTATGGGCAGTATTTCGATACCTACAAGCTTTGATTACAATTACCTGCTCCTTTTTATATGTTGTTTGTTGCTTTGCGAAAGCCTACATTAGAAATCCGACAGAGCCATCTGTTGATCACTAAAATAATTTTTTTTCGTTTCCACACAAAACCCGGTTTCTTTTCCATCCGTTTGGTGCAAACCGTATCTTTGTATCTTAATTCGTTTTCGAATTATTAATTTTTAAAGTTTTTCCTGACTTTTGGATCACCCGGTATATTATCTTACATATGTGTATTGCTTGTTGCGATAATTATTTATCACAGGAAAAAAATATTTTTATATAGGAAAAAATTCATATTGAGAAAAAATATTTTCATACATTTAAGCGTATTCAAAAATAAAAACCAGATATTTCCTTAACAACAAAATCGAATCGACAGTTAGACTTCGAGCTTGAAGCATTTTAATTCATTTGAATTAAAAATTTCACTTTAAATCGCAAGTTTTGATGGTTAAATTTCAATGTAAACACACATAAATATCGGTATTACAAAATTATACTTAAAACAAACTAAAACTGACAAAACTGAAGCTATTAAAATTAAATTCACATAAACATGTTTAACATTAAACTTTTTTCTCTTAAAGTGTATTTGACATAAAAAAGTATTTTTTAAAATTGCATTCCATCGCCAATTGATGAAAAATCGCCAAATAACGAAAATCTCATTACGTCTTTAAGAAAGCTGTACGAAGTTCTGCCGAAATTTCTTTTATAAACGTATATTTAGAACAATCGATAATTTTTTTCAGATGGTTCGGAGTATTCCCGTATGTAGATCTTCCTTGTTAGATGTAATAACAAGATGAAATATGTAAGAATGTTAATTGATTCAGGTAGTAGTAAATCTTATTTATCATCTTTTGCACTCTGGCCGCGATGGAATATGAATGCATAGGGAAAGATAATTTGACGAATAGTTTATTCGGTGGCACAGAGATTGTATTATCACATAAGAAATATTTAATCAGTCTAAGCGACTTCTTTGATAATTATAGCAGTTGTGTCAAAGTGTTGGATTAAGAAATAACTCTTTCGTATATTCCTGAAATTCCCCGTGGCTGATTTATGAGTGAACTTAAGAAAGAAAATTTTTTTTCTCTTTGATTTAAGTAACCAGGTTGAATTGCTATATGAATTTTCACTTAACGAAATTCATGCGCTTATAGGAACTGATGTAGCAGGCAAGCTGTACACCGGGAAAATAAAACAATTGATTTCTGGATTAATAATAATGAAAACATGTCTTGGTTGGACTTTGATGGGAAAAACTCACATATTTATCGTATCCGACAGCACGAAGAGCGTCATGTCACTTCATGGAAATTATGCAAAAATTTCAGATTTATGGCGGTTAGACACATTTGGAATTCTTGATCCTGGTGAAAGCGGAAACAAACAAGAAATAGAAAAAGTAACTGAAGAACATTTTTATAGAAATATAAAAATAGATGAAGAAGGAAAGTATGAAGTAAGCCTCCCATGGATTGAAAAACATCTTCATTTACCAACTGGGCGAAAATTCATTGAATGAAAATTAAGAAATTGTGTTTAATCACTTCAAAGGACACATTACAAGAGTATGAATATTTATTAAAAGAATAAATACAAGAAAGCGCTGTTGTGTAACGGACGGTTGCCCGTTGGGAGTGTTCTGGTGGTTGTTGAATAAATACATAACTCGTGATATAAGATAAAACCACTTTATTTAAACGGTTAGGGCTCAAGGAAAGTGGAGTTTTCGTTCTTTAATTTTTAATAACTAGTAACAATACTAAAAGATTAAACTCTTACTCACAGCTCCGGCACTAGCCTCAATCGGGGCACTTCGAATCAACTTCTCCCGTAAGCTTCAGCTAAACTGCTAGATAAAACTTTATTAAACAGCCCGTGGCTGTACAATACTCTTAATTAACTTTGAAATATTCAACGTAAATAATTACTATCTCTTACCAACGGCAAACTTCTCGAATCGCTCCGCTCTAAATGAACTAAGTCGGCAAAGGCTGCTGGCGGCTCACTGCAAAACTCCTGGTTAACTCACTGGAGGCTCAATAATAACTTGCTATAACTTGATTTAAATCAATCCAATGCTTGTCATCACCACCTAGCTAGCTTGCACCGCTAGACACACGCCGCTAGACACACTTAGCTGGCTTTCGCCGCTAGACACCCTCACACACTCAAATTCCAAGCTTTTATATGCTGCAAACTGAGATACTACAAATTTACATATTACTTCTAACCACGACTTAACTGTAGAAACCGAGGAAGACATACACACTCTAGAAAGTTAAAGTAAAAGAGAGGATAGATGTCGCTTTCACGCTACACAATGTTAAATCATTGACGTCACGATCTCAAAAAATGCTAGAGTACCTTTATCATAAAAGGTCACTCCCTCACAGTTGAAGAAGTTAAGGACTCCTGTAATGACGAAAATGAGCACTATTTGCCCCACAGAACATTGATTAAAGAAAATTCTACAAGAGTTAGACCAGTCTTTGATGGTTCATCAAGAAAAAAAGATTCACCTTCAATCAATGATTTTTGAGAGAAAGATCCTAACAACATAGAACTCATTCTGATTATTTTAAATAAATTTCGATTGAAGAAAATAGACGTGATTGCAGATTTCGGAGAGGGAATGAGCGAGATAGACCATTTCTGAAATTTTTATCATGGAAGGAAATGGCCCCGAAAAGCTGACTATTTTCCAGCATAAAGGGTTGTTTTCTGTCTTACATGTTCGCCTTACATGTTAGCACAGATACTTGGTGCAACTATCCAATATTATCTGAAGAATGTGCCTTCTAGATTTAAAACAACAGCAGACAAGTTTTTAAAGACCTTTTACGTAGATAACTGCGACACTAGTGTAGAAAAGTATAGGGACATGAAATTTTTTTTGAAAAATCCAAAATTATTCTCCAAAATGCTAAATTTGATCTTCGGGGGTGGAAGCCGTTCATAGAATTTTCAATACCATTGACTTCACTTATCCTGTTATCTTACACCAACTTTTCTTCTTCAAGAATGTTGGAAATTGAAATTTTCGTTGGATGCTGATTTGCCTGAGTCTATTGTCAAGAAATTTGAAAAATAGCAAAAAGATGTCTCTAAATTAAAGAAAATAGAAATCTTCTGATGTATTGCTTTCAATTATGAAGTGCCAGAAAATCTGTCTTTGCACATATTCTGCGATGCAATCAAGAATACATAGTTTACATGTATATTTTTAAGATGTGTGTCTGAAAATACAAAATTCTGTTAGCTTGTACAGGCTAGGTGCAGAATTGCTTCAATGAAAACAATTTCTATTCCTCGATTGGAACTACTATCCTGTAATATAGGAGCTAGACTAGCACAGAGACACGATCTTTAATTTGAAGCATATCCCGAAATTTTTCTGGTTTGATTCAGCAAGTGCTCTATATTGGATCAAGGGCACTGAAAACTGGGCTCCTTTTGTTTTCAATAAAGTTAAAGAAATCCGATCTTTGAAAGAACCTGAAAATTGGTATCGCAACCCTAGATCATTAAACGCAGCAGACCTCACTTCTCGAGATTGTAATGCAGAAACTTCAGCGAAATCTGAATGGTGGAAGGGTTCGAAATGATTGCGAATCCCGGAAAAAGAGTGGCCGAAATCCAACGTTGTTCCTTATTTCAACATAGTATATCCAGAAAAAAGAAAAACTGTTATTAGCACTATAAATCATGAATTAACTGAAAAAAATACATAATAGATTTTCATCGTACAACTGATTTGAATTATTGCTTGGATTTATAGAATTTTTACTAATTGTAAAGTGGAACTAACAACCGGATTTCTGGACTCTTACTCTAGAAGAAATAAATACAGCTGAATAAATACCTTTGTTAAACACATTACAAAAAGAATCATTTTTAGGAACTAAAGATAAACGTTTAAAATCACTTCAATGTATGTCGAATCCAATGGACTACTTAAAGTAAAGTCTCGTATTCTTAAGAGAGAAGATAAAAGAAATTTCCAATGTCAGATACTCTGTAGCCATCTAGTTGTGGAAATGCTGATACGGAAAGGAATTTTAATTTAAATCATGCTGGTATACAGATGTTGATGAGTAATTTAAGATAAGATTTTTGCATTTTAAAATGCCGGAAGACTATTAGAAAAGTTATTAAAAATTGTATACGTTGTTTAAAATTTAATTCGAGACCTAAACCGATTATAGAAGCACCTCTTCCGGAATATCGTATGAAAGAAGTTTCAGTATTTGAGGTTGTATGAATTGACTACGCCAGTTTTTTACTAATTCGAAGAGGTCAGAAAGCTTGGCTAGTTATTTTCAGAAGCGCTGTCTACAGAGCCGTAAATGTAGAGATAGCTGCATCTTTATCGACTGACAATTTTTTTACCATCTTTTAGAAGATTTATAGCACAAAGAGGTATGCCTGCAATAGTACATTGTGACAATAGTAAAAATTTCACAGGCGCTGAAAATTTGCTTAAGAAAATCGATTGGGATGTTATTTCTCAGTACAGCGCAGCTCAGATCATTTGGAAATTTAATCCTCCATCTGCACCTTTGTGGGCTGGATGGTGGGAACGTCTGATAGGCATAATAAAAGGGATACTTCGAAAAGCGTTAGGACGAAGCTCTTTGAACTTAAAAGAAATACAAATTGTTATTTACGATACTGAAAGGTTATTAAACAGCAGTTTTTGACATTTCAGTGGAAATTGATGATTTAATACCACTTACTCTTTCTATGTTTTTACAAGATATTAGAGAATCAGGTATTCCTGATCTTGACATTTTGGATTCATCGTCAATTAACAAGAGACATGCCTATAAGACAGCGACTAAAACTAGATTTGTGAAAAAGATTCAGCACTGAATATTTGAGTTATTTAAGACAATACTCGAAATTTGAGAAAAATCAAAGACCTATCCAGATTGGAGATGTTATTCTAGTGTCTAGTGAGAATGTTAAGTAACTTGAATGGCTACTTGCAAAAGTTATTGAACTTTATTTTTCTAAAGATGGAAATGTACGATTAGTAAAGGTAAAAATGAAAGATGGTGAATTTTTACGTTCTGTTCTCAGAGTGATTCCTCCAGAAGTAACCCATGAGAGAAGTATTGAACAGCATTTACAGTTCAAAACTCAATATTTTCTGAACATACTGTTCAACGAATGATAAAGAATGTCCTTTAGATCATGTTCCTACTAAACCGACGAAAAGCTGACTGGTAAAAACTGTTATAATGTAGCTTCAATTACAAAAAGTAAAAAGCTACCTATTGCAGCTGTCTGGAGGAAAGCACTTCCGGAAGATTTTGGTATATTTTCAGCTATCATAATCCCCATACCCCAAAACCACCCTCCGTTCAAATGTTGACATTCATATACAGTCGAACTTGTTTATAACGAGCACAAAGGGACCGTAACATGTACTCGTTAAATCCGAGTGCTCGTAATAAACGGGTCCTCAAGGCAGGCGTGCAACCAGAAGAGCGGGGGGTGCTTGGGAGGTCAAATGATTGAGTTTACTTAAAATTTAATTAATACTTACTTTAATTACATTAATTAATTTAATTAATATTTTTGTTATTTTTAATGACAACTAACCCCCCCCCCCCCAACCAGCAAAAAATTTCTACTTGCGCTACAGTCTTAAAGGAAAGAAACAATAAACGGAAAGAAACAATAAACGGAAAGAAATATAAAGGAAAAGATTCTTACCAAAACATTTATTTTTTTCATTAATCTACATACAATTTAAAATATTTTGTTATTTTACTTTGAACTCGTTCCCTGTCTCTTTCCTGTGCTACTGTTCTTCGGAGAAGACTCATCGCCCGGAAGACATCATCACTGACATCCCTCGCTTCAAAAAAGGTCTGCATTTTTTCAACGAATCCAACATAGTAGAACAAGTTGGGGGTGGTTCAGTTTCTTCATATTCATATTCATCAGTGTCCTCATCGCTTTCGCCATGTTTTCCCGCTGAATTCGCTAGTACGTCAGCTACAATATCTTCGGTAGTTGGTACATCTGAGGTCATCAAATCGTCGTCGATGGATGCATAGTTTAGAAATTCTTCTTTGGTCATTTCCAAATTTGCAGTTTGTAAGAAATTGTCAACCTCTTCTTCCTCAGTGGATTGATCGTTTTGACAACTCTCCAATCCAGCCTTATGGAAACACTTGATGATGCATGTTGATGTGACATTTTCCCATGCATCGTTCATCAAACGTATAGCTTCCAGTACGCTCACATTGGTATTTGATGCTGTTGCACTTCTATCTCTTCGGTCCAGAATCATCAAAATTAGTTGCTTACGGAAGTGGCACTTAAAACTTCTTATGACTCCTTGGTCCATAGGCTGGATAACAGATGTAGAATTTGGTGGCAAAAATTCAATCCTGATATTGGAAAGTCCAGTGATTTCGGAATGAGCTGAACAATTGTCTATCAAAAGGAGAATTTTACGATTTTCTCTCCGCAGTTGTCTCTCCCATTTTGAAATGAATTTTGTGAAAATGTCTGAAGTCATCCAGGCTTTTCGGCTATGATCATAGTCTACCGGTAGCTTTTTAACATTTTTGAAGCATCTAGGGTTCTTTGATTTGCCGATAATCAAGAGTTTTTTCTTGTCAGTGCCAGACATGTTCAAACACACTAAAGCTGTTGTCAGGTTCCTAGAAGACATCTGCCCTGAATTAGAAAGGAATGACATTTCCTCATCTGAATATTTTTATGTATTGTTAGTTGTGTATCCGTGAAGCTTTCGAAATACCTTTCTTTCTTTTCTTATAATGACAAATGACAGGTGGTTATCCAGGCGAAGGTGTGCGGATGACGCACTCGTTGCTGAATGAAAGTGATGACCACGGGGCATGGCTCAGCTGTCATTTAGTATTGAAGTGATGTGTAAACAGTAGATGTTATGACTCAAGGTCGGTATGCGGAATTGAACCAATGGAGGAACTCTAAGAGGCCCTGCTGGGGGAAGGAAGATCTCTGACAAGGTCAACCCTGGACTGAGAGGTTAGACAGTTCTCGCTTGGCGTTGAGACCGATAGGTCGCTCAGGATTTGTGGTCCTGTTGGATAGTGTATATTTTGAGCGTGGGACAAGGCGTCCCGGTGGATAGTGTTATAGGCCGAGAAGTGAGGCCTAGTACCCTTGTGTATTGAGATTCTGCGGTAATCTCTGATAAAGCGTATCTAACGTGCGTTGAGTGTGAGGAAGAAAGTATAAGTTGAACGGTACACAACCAACGTTTATTGTAGTTAATTTAATGTTGAACCGGATCATCTATATCCGAGTTGTAATTGTAAATAGTTGTAAATATTGTTTCTTGTGTACATATCTATATCTTAAATAAACTGTTAGTTCAGTTCATTAACAGCGTCAGTGTTATTTTACACAATCCTCACAGCAGGTGACCGATATCACCCATTAATATCGGTGGTGGCAGCTAAAACTACCTAGGACATTCTTCAAAGTTTTGTGGACTGAGAGGAGCGTCCGACAAATTGTTGGCAGCGTCGGGATAGAATCGCCTGAAACCAGTGACCAGCGAGCCGTGTTGCAGTCTGTTAATGCCAGAGTATCCAGTGGAATTCTTGTGTGGTCGTGCCATATCGTCGAGTATGTGCTAAAGCATCGTGCCGGATCGTCGATTGTATGCTAAAGTGTCGTGCCGTATCGTCGAATGTGTGTAAAGTGTCGTGCCGTAGCGTTGAATGTGTGTAAAGTGTTGTGCCGTATCGTCGAGTATGTGCTAAAGTATCGTGCCGGATCGTCGAGTGTGTGATAAAGTATCGTGCCATATCGTCTAGTGTGGACTAAAGTGTTGTGCGTATCTTTATTAGAAAGAACTAAACTGAACTGTTGTGCCATATTACCGCTACATCGTGGAGCTATCTGTGAATAGAAGAGTACCCCACCAAATAAAGTATAAGGTAAGGTGTTTTGATCATTCATTTCTTCTGACATCTCGAACCAAATTGTATTGTTGTATAATTAATAGTAATTTAAGTAAATTGTCTACGTAATTTATGTGCAATGAAATAATTGTGTTCAGATAGGTGTAAAGAATTAGTAACCATATTGCTATTGTTTTAAAGAAAGGTCATAATAATTTGAGATGATAATGATATGCTATTTATAATGATATTAGTGAACTAAATTAATGCATTAAATCTAAATTATTGTTAAAGTAATCAATACTGTTTAAATTTTAAGAGTTACATTATCAAAATTCTAAGCAAATGAAGATTTTAATTGGCCAATACTAGTGAGAAAAAAAAAGGCTCAAAAGAGAGCCATAGAAAAAAAAAGGCTCAAAAGAGAGCCATAGTGAAAAAAAAAGGCCCAAAAGAGAGCCATAGTGAAAAAAAAAAGGCTCAAAAGAGAGCCATAGTGAGTAAAAATAAAAGTGAAGATTTTCGGTATATTTGTTTTAAGTGTAAGAACCAGTATTGAGTTCGGAAATATTTTATGAGGATAATTGTAGAAATTTATGTATGCATGTGTTTCAATTTTTCTTTATGTGAATTTCTTGATTGACATCAATACTTCTATTCAATATCAACGTATCAGTATGATTATGTAAATTGTATGTTGTTATCTAAGTGTATACATTGAGACCTATATTGCATAGTAATCAAATCGAATTATTGTTTTACTTTTTTGTTTTATTGGAAGTAAATCGTGTGATATCAATGGTTGAGAAAAATTAGAGTATTCAGTAGGTTAATTAGAAATGAAATGCATTGATTATCTGAAGGGTATTAATTAGTTTAATAAGTGGAGGAATATCTGTACTAAGTTAGAAGTTTCGGAAATATTAATTTGGTAGGTTTAACTATTCTTGTGGGGTGGTTATAACAATCGGTGAAGGTATGGCTTTCTTATTAAAACTAAAAAAGGTTGATCTTCAGGGGCTAGCCGAAGAATGGGGGGTTGAATTCGCAGGAGATGATACCAGAATTCAGCTTAAGAAAAAGATAATGGACAGTGATGAGTATGACGAGGGGGTTATTAAGGAATTATCTGACGCTATTGTTGCAGAACGATTAGAACAAGAAAAATTAGAACGCGAAAAGTTAGAAAAACAGGAAAGGTTAGAGCGTGAAGAAAAACAGGAAAAATTAGAGCGCGAAAAGTTAGAAAAACAGGAAAAATTAGAACGCGAAAAGTTAGAAAAACAGGAAAAATTAGAACGCGAAAAGTTAGAAAAACAGGAAAAGTTAGAAATGGAAAAATTGAGGATGGGACATGAATTAGAAATGGAAAGGCTCAGAGTTCAAGGTTTAGCAAATAACTCTAATGGATCTAGGGAATCTAGTAATGAAAGTAACATTGAAAAATTGATCAAAAGTGTTAAAACTCTATCTATCAAAGTACCAGAAGGGACTGAGGGATGGAATTTATTTTTCAACAGTTTAGAAAGGGCATTCCAAACTAAAGATGTACCGGAAAACCAGCAGGCCGAAATTCTACTAAATATGTTAGGAGATAAGGCGGATAATTTGTTAATTTATACCACTAAGGAACAAATGGAGAATTATGAGGAATTAAAGGAGTTAGTCCTAAGGGAACATGAGCCAACCCCGAAGGCATGTTTAGAAAATTTCCGGAAAGCTAGGAGAAATCCGAACGAAACCCATGTATTATTTGTATCGCGTTTAATAGCTAGTGGGAAAATTATTGTAAAATTAGAGGTGCGGACACTTATGAAAAAGTCAACCAGTTAATAGTTACTGATAAGCTAATGAGTACGCTAGATGAGGATACTGCAGCATATATTAGTTTAACTCACCAGGGTAAATGGTTAGAAGCTCCTAAAATTGCTAAAGAGTGTGATAATTATTTTGATGCTAAACATAAGTCTTATGCGGTTACGCATAAAAGCTTTAAAGGTAAAGATAAGTACGTAAACAATGAAAAAATGAGACCGAGGGAGGATAATAAATTTAGGGGTAGTTGGAGGCAAAATGGTAGTAATGAGTGTAATTCTTTTCCGGATAGGAAAACAGAGTTTAAGAAGACGAATGATGCTTCAGGGCCTAAATGTTTTAAGTGTGGTTTGAGAGGTCATTACCAACGTTTTTGTAATAAAGTGGGTAATGAGGGAACTAATAATGGCAATAAAGGGCGAGACCAGAAAGCAGGTGTTCATAAGATTATGGTGAAAGAAAATCAAGAGTTACCTAATGGGGCTATTGTGGCTAGAATATCGGCAAAGGCCGAGCAGAAAACTAATGTTATTGGTGAGAAATTAAATAAACTTGAGAAAATTGAAGTTAGTGTTAATGGGCAAAAAGCAAAGGGATTGGTTGATTCTGGATGTGAGATTAGTGTTGTTCATAAAGATTTAGTACCGGAAGAGAAATTAAAGGGAGCGGGTAGTATTTATTTACAAGGGTTATTTGGTGAAGCTGTTAAATCTCCGTTAGTTAAACTACCGCTAGCTATTCCGCAATTCGGGCAAACTAATATTATTAATCAGGAAGTACTTTGCGCAGTAACTGATAATATTAATGAGCAAGTAATTTTACATCCCGAGGTGATTAATGAGTTGTCAGGTGTCAATCTTGAGGAGCCATTGATAGAGTCCGAAGAATTAAAAAGTTCCGAAATTATTATTGATAACTCGAATGAAAAGGAAGATGTAAGTAACGATAGCTGTAATGTTTACGTAATAGACGCGAGATCGCAAAATGTACAAAGTCAGGATCCAGAAAAAACTGAAACGGAGGAAAATAATGAATCTATTGTTAGTAACTCAGATATGTTTAAGGAATCCCAGTTGGAATGTAAAGAATTAGAGAAAGCTTAGGAATTAGCTAAAAAGGAAAAAGGGGATTATTATATTGTAAACGGAATATTGTATCATAAAGAGAAATTGTTAGGTGAAACTATAGCGCAATTAGTAGTACCCAAGGTAAGAAGGGAAGAAATCTTAAAATTAGCGCATTCATCGGTATTTGGAGGGCATCATGCAGCCAAGAAAACGTTGCAGAGAATAAGGTATTCTTTTTATTGGGAGGAAATGGCAAAAGAAGCTAAACAGTTTTGTGAATCATGTTTAGAGTGCCAATTGACTAGAGGGGTTAAAGTAAATGATAAAGCTCCTATTTCCCCAGTGTCGCGGGCGGAACTTCCATTTCAGGTTGTTAATGTTGATTTAATTGGGCCTATTGATCCTAAAAGTTCACAAGGGCATCGGTATATACTGACTTTAATTGATCAGCATACCAGATGGGCGGATGCGATCCCTCTAAAAAGTTTAACTGCTAAAACCGCGTGTGAGGCGTTACTTCAAATATTTATGAGAACAGGAATTCCTAATGTAATTGCCTGCGACAATGGAACCAATTTTACTGCCGACTTAACGAAAGAATTTGAGAAAAGGTTAGGTGCTAGTCCAAGATTTTCGACTCCACAGTATCCACAGTCCAACGGACTTGTGGAACGATTTAATCAGACTCTTAAACGTATGCTACATCATACGATTAGGGAAGAAGGAAAAAAATGGCATGAACAAATACCATTTATATTATGGGCGTATAGGGAAGTCCCAAATTCTACGACGGGAATCGCACCTTTCCAGTTATTATATGGTAGAGCGCCGGAGGGTCCGTTATCGATTCTTAAGTCGTCATGGGCAGGAGAAAATAAGGGAGCGCAGTTAGATACTACGCCGATTCATGAGTACTTGGATAAACTTAAGAACCGCTTAGAAAGAGCCGCAAATGAGGCAAAATTGTCGTCTGAGGTTCAACAAAATAGAATGGCGTATCATTATAATTTAAGGTCAAAAGAAAAAACGTTTGAGGTAGGCGATAAAGTTATACTGTTAATCCCCGATTCGACTAATAAGTTATATTCTAGGTGGCAAGGGCCGGCAACTATTGTAGAAAAACGAAACCAGCATTCGTTTATTGTTGAGTTAGCCGACGGGAGTAGGAAGCATGTGCACCAAAATAAGATAAGAGAATTTATCGCTAAATGTAATATAGTTAATATTGTTTTCGAAGGTGATGAGGAATTTGGAGAAGTTGGGGAAATTCCTATTTTGAACCGGGATCAAGAGATAGAACGGGATATTGAGAAGTTTGAAATAAAAGGGCTCTCTAATAGTCAAGTCAAAGATTTAAAGTCCATTTTGAGGGAAAATAAAGAAGTGTTTATGGGTCCTGTACGACCAGCGGAAGTAGGGGAACATCGCATTGATCTGAAACCTGGTGTAGAAAGGAAAAAACCAAAGTTATATAGCGTGCCGGTAGCTTATAAAGAGGAAGTGGATAGGCAGATTCAGGAGTTATTAGAATTAAATCTAATCGAACCGTCGAATGCTGAAATTAGTCATCCAATTGTTTGCGTTGCGAAAAAAGATGCAACTGTCAGAATGTGTATTGATTACAGAGCTTTAAATTCTGTAACGCAGGTTCCCACCTTCCCCATGAAAGATTCCCAAGAAATTATGTATACCGCAGGGGCGGCTAAATATTTATCTTCAATAGATTTATTGAGGGGTTATTGGCAAATTAAATTGGCTGAGGATTGTAAACCTCTGACAGCTTTTACGACGCATAACGGAACTTATCAGTGGCGTACAATGCCTTTTGGATTATCAGGGGCTGCTGCTACGTTTCAAAAAGACATGAATGAGGTTCTCCAAGGTCATCGGAGGTATGCAGAAGCATATATTGATGATGTCATCATTTTCTCCGATACCTGGGAAGAGCATTGTGAGCATGTCAGGGCTGTCATTGAAGAGTTGAAAAATAGAAATTTTACGATTAGACTAGACAAGTGTAAATTTGGAGAGAAATTGACTAAGTTTTTAGGTCATGTTATTGGGGGTGGAACTCATGCACCTGATGAGGAGAAAATCGGAGCAATAAGGGACTTAAAGAGACCAAAGACTAAAAAGGAAGTTAGATCAGTTTTGGGATTAATGGGATTCTACCGATCTTATATTCCAAATTATGCTGAGATAGCTATACCTTTAACCGAATCAACCAAAGGAAATGTCAAAAATACTGTACCATGGGATGAAAGGGCAGAAAAAGCATATAATACTCTTAAAGATGAGTTGTGTAAAGTGACGAGTTTGGCTACACCTATCGTAGGCCGGGAATATCAGCTTCACGCCGATGCTTCCGACCTTGCAGTAGGATGTTGTCTTACTCAAAAAGATGAAAAAGGTCAGTTTAAACCTATAGCTTTTACCAGTCAGAAATTGTCAGGGGCTCAGCGTGCTTGGCCGAGTATAGAGAAAGAGGCTTGGAGTGTTCTCTTCGGGTTGCGGAAGTTTGAAAAGTGGACTTATGGATCTCAAATTGAGGTCATTACCGATCATAATCCATTAAAATTTCTCACGGAAACAACCCCAAGGTCGCCAAAACTCGCTAGGTGGGCTCTAGCCTTACAATGCTGGAACCTGAGCATTTCTCATCGTCCCGGAGTTCAACATTTGAATGCTGATGCAATTTCGAGGCTACAGAGAAAGAGCTGGGAAGAACAACCAGTTACTAGCCCATCAGTATCAATGTCAAAATAGTAGACAACTTTAAAGGATGTCATCACATGTCTAATTTTTTTTTGTGTGTGTGTAAATATTTTTTTTTAAGTTTTGTGTTTATAATAGTAAATGAGCATGTGTATTGTTTATGCAATAGTAGTATTAGTATAAGGTTCAGTAGAGATGTCAGTAGAGAATGTTCAGACACCTGAAAATGCCTGTGTAATATTTAGAATGAAGAAATCTGCAAAGAGACTATTGAACTCTTCCGTAATATTATTATATGTTTGGGGAAAATTAGCCCCTAAGAGGCATATTTTCCGCTAAGGTGGGGGGTGTCAGGTTCCTAGAAGACATCTGCCCTGAATTAGAAAGGAATGACATTTCCTCATCTGAATATTTTTATGTATTGTTAGTTGCGTATCCGTGAAGCTTTCGAAATACCTTTCTTTCTTTTCTTATAATGACAAATGACAGGTGGTTATCCAGGCGCAGGTTTGCGGATGACGCACTCGTTGCTGAATGAAAGTGATGACCACGGGGCATGGCTAAGCTGTCATTTAGTATTGAAATGATGTGTAAACAGTAGATGTCATGACTCAAGGTCGGTATGCGGAATTGAACCAATGGAGGAACTCTAAGAGGCCCTGCTGGGGGAAGGAAGATCTCTGACAAGGTCAACCCTGGACTGAGAGGTTAGACAGTTCTCGCTTGGCGTTGAGACCGATAGGTCGCTCAGGATTTGTGGTCCTGTTGGATAGTGTATATTTTGAGCGTGGGACAAGGCGTCCCGGTGGATAGTGTTATAGGCCGAGAAGTGAGGCCTAGTACCCTTGTGTATTGAGATTCTGCGGTAATCTCTGATAAAGCGTATCTAACGTGCGTTGAGTGTGAGGAAGAAAGTATAAGTTGAACGGTACACAACCAACGTTTATTGTAGTTAATTTAATGTTGAACCGGATCATCTATATCCGAGTTGTAATTGTAAATAGTTGTAAATATTGTTTCTTGTGTACATATCTATATCTTAAATAAACTGTTAGTTCAGTTCATTAACAGCGTCAGTGTTATTTTACACAATCCTCACAGCAGGTGACCGATATCACCCATTAATATCGGTGGTGGCAGCTAAAACTACCTAGGACATTCTTCAAAGTTTTGTGGACTGAGAGGAGCGTCCGACAGCTGTTAACCTATTTTTAGAGAGCTTGCCTCCAATGCATTTTTCACCTTTAAATTTTAAGGTATACTGTGGGGTTACATTGTAGAATTTCCCTGTTTCATCAGCGTTATAGATGTAAGATGTCATCTGCTGCGTATCCTTCTCTGATGCCTGGCCACTTTTCACTCAACCATTTTGCAATGTCCGCCATGTTTGCAGACTTGGCTTCTCCGCATATTTTTCCAAAAGTTATGCCATGTCTAACTTTAAACCGATCAATCCATCCATTAGAACACACGAACTCAGAATATCCAAGTTGTTCAGCAAATTTTTCTGCTTGCACTTTTAGAATAACTCCACTCACAGGAAAATCAGCACTACGTTGCACCTTCATCCATTTCAGTAACGCTTCGTCTAAATCCTCTTTCGAACACTTCTTCAGTCGCTTACAGTCTGTTTTATTTTGGTCGTATGCATCCATTAACTTAGCTTTGTTTTTTAGCAGTGTGGAAACAGTAGATGAAGACAATCCATACCTTTTGCAGATTTCGACATTTTTAGCACCGCCATCCAACTCCTGTAAAATTTTTACTTTCTCGTCAACCGATAAAGCTTTGCGTTTCGACATAGTCAGAGGATAAAAATTTTCGCGTGTATTCAACGAACTCAGGCCAAAGAATGAACATCTGACCATCCTACTTGACCTCTACACATTAGCAGGTGCAGCTGTTCTCACCCCCCCCTTTTAAAATAAGCCCCACCTATTGCACCGGATTACTGAATAATCCCTATTGACATTGGAATGCTGGAGGAATTTTTCTACAAAAGTATTAAACCGCGGAGAAGAAAAAAAGAGATAAGACAGAAAGACTAGAAAAGTGAGAAAAAAGATTGCAAGACAGAAAAAATTTGCTCGCTAAAACCGGGTCTTGCTCGTTAAAAGTGATTTCTGTTCCATAGACTTAACATTGATCCAACCAAATATTCTCGTTTGACTCGTTAAATCCGAGTTCTCGTTAAATCCGAGCTCGTTATAAACGAGTTCGACTGTATTTCATATTTTAACCCTTTAACGTTCATTGGTTTCGCCACGAAACCACAAAATTTTAATTCCGATACGCAACACTGACACCGGTATTTTTATCTAAAAATATCCCTTTTATTTTTTATGTGAAAAATCACGTTTTCTTATTTAGAAATGTATTTGTTCTTAATTACCGGTGTCATTCATTTATTTCGACATCTTAGCAATGAAAATGCTATGATCGTTAAAGGGTTAAAAATGCATGTATAAAAAAATCAAGGAATAGAGTGCATATATATATGTGAAACAATTAACAATAAATAATTAACTATAAACACGATGCAGGCAAGAAAAATCAGTCTGGTCTCATCAGAGAAAGGGTAGACAAGTCTAACCCCATCCCCCTTTTTTAAAAAGTTTAAATTGTTGCAGGTTTCTGAATGACCGCTATACCTGCATTCAAAAATAATATATAAGAAGAAAAATGCCAGTTTTAACAAGAAAACAAACTAAAAAAACAATTAAATCAACACAAAAATATAAATTTAAAAATATATTTAAATTCTTCAAAAACAAAAAAATAACATAAAATGTAAAAAATATAAAAATAAAAATATAAATAAAAAATATAAAAAATAAAATATCCCTTATAATATAAAGAAATATTTATGTGAATATTTATTTTTATGTGGATAGCATGTTTACTCGTAGATAAATTAAGGTTTTTATAAAAACAGTCCCAAATTTTGTCAAGTTTTTTTACTTATAATTTGCAGAGTTCTTAATATAAAATAATGTTCTTTCCTGAAAGTATGACAAACAACATTGTATAGAATACCCTGTCACCAGAATTAAAAAATAATAAAAAATGCATGAAAAATGAGCAGGTTTAGTAAATAATTTTTCATTGCGCATGTGTCAAAGATATCAAAATTTCATTTTCATATCGTGTCAGCTAAATTTATCCCTTTAAGACCCGATGAAATTGTAAACAAAACTTGTCATGCTGGCTAAAAATAAATCAAGTACTACAATCACTATCTGTTGATACAAAATGATATTTTGCTCTTTCTGCAAACCAGAATGGTCATTCGATTTGGGGTTTTATTACATACAACTCAAAAACAACAATTTAAAAGAATGTGCAAACTGCACGATCGTGCGGGTTGGGTCTTAAAGGGGTATAGAGAAACTTCTGTAAAAGTTTAAAAAATATAGCTTGAAAATTCTGAAAGTGATCGTCTACGAATCAACTCAAAATCCGTTATTCCCAAAATGAAACAAAAAATCAGGGGTTTTATCCATATATCCATTTATTAGTGCTAATATAGAATACATACAGGGTGTCCAGTAAATAACTGACCCATTTTGAAACTAAATAACTAAAGAACGGTTTGAGATAAAAATGCGCGGTTTGCTGCATTGTTATTAGAAAATCAATAAATTTTTAGATATACGCTTTCTTAAAATAGTTCAAAATTCGACCAACAGATGACGCTGACGGCGACAACAGGCTGTTGAAATTCAGACATTATTTTAGATTTCATACGCATGAGTTTTTCGGTTTCTTTCGCAGAGTCGAATTTCAGTCGACATGTTAAATTTACATTCCACTCACCTGCAAAAATAGAGTTTATTCGATGGAAAGAGATTTAAAACAATATTTTTGATTGAAATATGTATATTATACTTAATAAAAACCAACAAAATATTCATTGACTTTTCACAAATTTGCCATAAGTTTATTGTAATCAAAAAATGTTTTTGTAATCGGTTAACTGATTCTCTTTTTACGTACAATAAATTGAAAATATGGGATAAACACCGCTTTTTTTAGTAAAAAAATCTTAATATTTAATCTAAACATATCTTCCATTAAATAGTATGAAATTGTATTAAAAAAATTAGAAGGTTTTAAATAGCTTTAATTTGTGCATCAAGCAAACTCTTCTTGTTTACGTCGTGCATTAAAATCAGTTAAGTGGTTAAAACAGTGGTATGGAAATAGTGTTGGCAAGTTCCCTGTCTAAAAAAAGCAGGACAGTGACTTATAAATTGGCACATAAAAATATAATAAACCTTAGAATGAAGGAATCCATTTATAACAAATTCTGTTTTAAACGTAAAAAAAATATTGAATTCGACGGAGAAAGTATATACAAAACCAGATGCTAGGACGTAAACCTGCCTAAATAGTAATATTGTTCATTTTTCCAAAAACCGAATTCATCCCTACATTTTATTCATATTTTGACATTTAACACATCTGAAAATTTTATTACGAAAGCCACGAGAGATTTAAAGATGACTTTTACACACACGTCTCCCTCCCCATCCCCCAACAGAAAACATAACCTACGCTGAAATTGAAGGATGTTTAAAAAGAAAAAAAAAAGCATTGTACCTGTTTTATGTTCTGCCAGTTACCCCTTTAGAACATTTCATTACAAAGAGCATCATAGATCCTAAAATATATGTTTGTCCTCCCCCTTTCCTTAATTATTCTTCATGAGCAAAAGAAAGAAAAGAATAATTCTAAAAATTCCTATTGTATTTGATTTGAAATTATTTAAAAAAAATGATTCTAATAACCTTTTAAAAATTATATATAAAAACACTAATTTTCCAATAATACGGTAATATTTATACTTATATAAATTTAACTTTTTCAAAAAAATGTATAACCGACTCAAAAAAAAAAAAAAAAAAAAAAAAAAAAAAAAAAAAAAAAAAGCGCTAAAAAGAATTAAATAATTCTATAAAATTCTCTAATGACAAATCGTTATCCAATAACCACACATTGACTATCATGTACCGGTATAAAACGGTTAAATTTAATCTATAGAATTTAATATACACGAAACATAGGTTTTCCAGAGAATATTTTTTACAAGAGATTAATTTACATATTTTTGATATAATTTTTGAATATATACATATAAAAAGTAAGGAATTACTTTTTGAAGTTGGTGCAAAACAATCATAATCGATAATGATTTCCCCGTTTTATTTATGGTACTAGACATAATATATCGACAATTCTTACTATACTTAAGATAGTTTGGCACCAACTTCAAAAAGTAATTCCTTACTTTTTATATGTATATATTCAAAAATTAAATCAAAAATATGTAAATTAATCTCTTGTAAAAAATATTCTCTGGAAAACCTATGTTTGGTGGATATTAAATTCTATATATTAAATTTAACCGTTTTATACCGGTACATGATAGTCATAGTGTGGTTATTGGATAACGATTTGTCATTAGAGAATTTTATAGAATTATTTAATTCTTTTTAGCGCTTTTTTTTTGGAGTCGGTTATACATTTTTTTGAAAAAGTTAAATTTATTTCCTACTTTTTAGTTATTTATACCGTAATACATAATTATGTGTACTGACGTATGATGGCTCTTGGCAACGCATTACTAGTGAACGCACTTTGCTGAGTTCTGATGTATTCGCTTTACTTGTCACTGTTTGATTGTCAACTTTTCAAAAGACACTTACAATATCGGTTAGTATCGTTGTGAATCTTTAGGTTTTCTGGATGTGGTAACTTCTTCAGATCTGGCACGACGAAAAGCTACCGCATTCATGAAATCTTAAAGTCAACATCTAATCGTACGGACATCGGAAGTGGTTATCGAAAGGTGACAATGCCTCAAGTAAAGTGTCCTTACACATAAGCGCGCGGCAAAGCTCTTCCATATATGAGTAAACAGCAAAATGACTCCATGTATCAATGAATAGTAAAATGCTTTTCTAGTGTAGTCAAAAGTACTCCCCCTTCAGTCAGAAAAAGCAAAAAGAAAGATTTTAACAAAAATCGCTCTATGATTCAATAGATAAACAACATCAATCTAATTCCTTAAAATGCAGTAAAGGCATCGGAAATGATTCGACGAGGAATCCGAAAATCATAATCTGTACTTGGCTGCATCTATAAGAGAATGACAGCATTCGATGCCCAAATACATTTTTCACGGACGCTTTTGTCCCAACTAAAATTATAAACTCACTCCACCGCTTTTATGGAAAACGATTATTTCAGCCTATCATGGAGCATTCTCATGGGTCAAAAGACAAATATTTTATAAAAGCGGGGGAGTGACGATGGAGCAAAAGGTAAAATTTTTTACAGTGTATGTATGAGATATTCCATAAAAGGAATGGAGTGACGATGCAGCAAAAGTTAAATTTTTAACAATGTATCGCAATGCTAGGCATTTTCTATTATAAGATTTGATGATGATTTCCTGGTAGAATTCGATTGTACGCCGAATGATCTTTTATTTCTGCACAGACATAAATACATAATCCATATTATTTTACAAATTCGTGGACATACAAGGAAAAGATAGCACAAGGAAATATTACGACACAAGAAAAGTACAACCGGGAGCTACACATAAAGAGTGTATGCAACGGAGCCAGTGGGATTCGAACCCACAATCTCCTATGCTCTCAAGAGATTAGCAGCGTGGTGTCTTAACCACTCGGCCACAAGGACCCCCCCCCCCCTTGGTGACTCATTTTTGTCTAGAATCTTTTCAATCAATCGTATACTGTGCTCCATGTGTCGTCATATTCACATCGAGGAATCCTACATGAACAAAATCTGAAATCATTCTGGTGTCTAATCCGGTAACCAAATCGGAATCTAAAGATAATTTTGCCATATCTATGCACTTTATTTTGCATTGATATGTAGAGATAATTTTTTCCTCACCCGGTTTAAACGGTTTAAACAGTTCTGAAAATGAAACTATCATTATATAAAACGCACATAAGCAAAATCGAAGAAGTAAAAACTAGGTCGGTTGTAGATCATCCTCGGCTATCCTATGCAAAAAAAATCATGTAAATATATTAAAATTTGAGCGAGATATTTGAAAAGAACATACCCATAGTCTTTACACTAACATCCGGGTCTTTTTCTGAGACTAGTGTAGTGCCTTAAGGCAAGGCAACACTAGATACCGGGCTTGCTCATTCCTTTCATGACGTCACAAAAGGTGACTGAATGATGTCTAGCGATTGGCACAAAACGATGGGTGCGTCACTTTGAGCCCTATTTTGACCAATCACAGATAGCGGCCAGCCACCTTTTGTGACGCCGTGATAAGGAATGAGCAAGCCCGGTATCTAGTGTAGCCTTGCTTAAGGTCCACATTGAAATCTACAGACTTCGTAAATGGGCATTGAAAAGCTCACAATCCATCAGTACACGTTAAAATTATTGTGAAAAATTACCTTTGTTTTTAAAGACTATCTATTTTCTGACTAATGAGAGCGATCTAAAAACGTCTATGGAGCGTTTTCATTGGTCAGAAAATAGATAGTCTTTAAAAACAGAGGTAATTTTTCAAGATATTTTAAACAGGGTACACTGTTAAAAATTTGACCCTTTTGCTGCATCGCCCCTCCACCGCTAATATAGAAAAGATTACTTCAGCCTATTATGGAGCATTCTCATGGATCAAAAGTGAGATATTCTATAAAAGCGGGGTAGTGACGATGCAGCAAAAGGGTCAGATTTTTTACAGTTTAAAGTACGCGTACACAATCAGAGCGCGTCAAGTTGCTTCTATGATTCAATGCATAGCAAAGTAATTCTATATGTTCGTATGTGTTAAAATACCCTTTTCAGTCATAAAAACTAAAAAGGAAGATATTTTCAAATTCACACCATGATTCAACATGCGTCTATATGAAAGTAGTAATATTTGAAGTTAAGAGTGTTCTTTGATAAACGCGGTTTTTCAAAGTACAGAAAATTTAAGAATTTTTATTCCAGAACTTGGCGGTAGTCGCCTGAACGAGTTTGTTTTATGGGTGAAAGAAGTTAACTAGCTTAACTTTATTGGTAAGCTTATCAAAATTTTTCGTCGTTTATATTTGTCCAAATGTAAATCTAGCACATAGCAATGTACTTTAATCACTTTGTGAATCCGGCATAACAAGCACCCTGATACACAGACACTCTTGATTTAACGTGTAAGGCTCTTTAGACATGAATTTTCAGCTTTTCGATATCGAATTTTCATATCTGGATCGATGTGGATCTTTCACTTTGGTGGATAAGAGAATTGTTCCAGATAAGATTTCGTATTTTGAAAAAAAAACTAGCGTCTCTGCAACAGTGGTTAGGATCCAGAAGGATTATTCGCTGTTAAGCAAAACAAGATTGACCAATCATAAGCCTTCATTTTTGAGAACTTTTCATTGTTCGAAGGAGAGAGTCTGGAATACATGGAGTGAAAATCTGCTATCGACACTGTAAAAAATTTGACCCTTTTGCTGCATCGTTACTCCATCGCTTTTATAGAATTTCTTTGTTTTGACCAATGAGAATGCTGCATAATAGAGCGAAGTAATCGTTTCCTATAAAAGTGATGGAGTGACGATGCAGCAAAAGGGTTCAATTTTTTACAATGCAAGCAGTGCTAAAAATTTGTATTCTTTAAATGTGCAACGATACTACTGAATACCAAAGTGTCGATCACAGCGACATCTGCGGCATTTTCGTGATACATTATCAAGACTAGCAATAATTCCTGCATTTTTAGAAAATGTCCTGCAGATGTCGCTTCTATCTTTAAATTTCATTAGCATTGTTGCACATTTAAAGAATAGAACATTTTAGCGCTTTTTTTAAGTGTTAGGCGCACCACACACTACAGAGACATGTGTCAAAAATCGTGCAACATGACGCAGTCAAACCGGTTTTTTCTTTGTTATCAGGGTGAAATTGTCGCATGCCGCGCGTTTTTTCGTTCAATGTTTCACTAGTGTGTGGCGCGCCTTACAGAGGGCTTGTTCAGCACAACATACCGGTTACTTACCGACCACTTACCGACTGAAGACAAGTACGAAATGAAAATCAAAGCGAAGTGTGACGTCAGCTACAATTCAACAGAATGCGAAATTTTAAAATGGAGGACCAAAATCACAGCCCGGTGAAATCCAAACACCTCATTGGTCATTGAGTCGTGTCCTTTTCAGAGAACAGTCTCTTAACGGTAGGCGAAATGTCGCCTTACTCCTTTTTTCGAAAAAAAAATCGTAGCGTCAATTTTGATGTAAATCTTATCTGTTTTCATTTATAATCTATTTTTCACTCTCATTTTATATAAGGTCATCAAAATACCTTAATTGAGTTAATTTCGATGGTTTATCGTAAATAAGAACAGACGGTAACAATTGCTTCAAAATTACTTTACCCGCATATTCACAGTATCCGCAAAGAAACTCTTCGGGAGGGTTGAATTCTGATGGGGACTGGCCGACGCGTTTTCACGTAACTTGGCGATAATTATACTTGGCGTAGCGATAGACGCTTCCGTAGAGTTTGATTTCCTTCGGAGCCGAGTACAAAGTAAACCGAGTACAAAGAAAAAATTTGTGTTTAAAAACTTTTAAAGATTACAGCTTTCAGTAAGACACGTTCCATCCAATGCAATGCTGCAAGAGAAAAGTTACTTTGTACTCGGTTCGGAAGGAAATCAAACTCCTCGACGGAAGCATCTATCGCTCGCCAAGTATAATTATCGCCAAGTTATGTGAAAACGCGTCAGCCAATACCTATCAGAATTCAACTCTCTCGAAGAGTTTCTTTGCGGATACTGTGAATATGCACTTTACCCGTCACTCTTTTTCAAATGGAGAAACACGTTCGTGATTTTCACCTATACCACACGACCAATGAGGTCGCTGGATCACACTTGACTGTGATTTTGGCCCTCCATTTTAGAATTTCGCCAACAGAATAGTTTTCATTGATGCCACAATTTGCTTTCGTACTGCCCTACAATCGGTCGGTAACATTGGTTACTTTTGAAAGTTGCTCTGAACACGCCCTGAGATAGCCGATTTCCACACTATATCCCTTGGATGCTATATTTCCAGTTTCTTGCATAAGAGAACTTGTCCGGAATTCTGGTAGAATTTGCGCTGTTAGCTAAACCAGATTAACGAATTAGAAGCCTGAATTTTAGCAAATTTTTCAATGTTTTAAATAAATTTTCTTGTTAATAAATCTCGTTTCGCAAACCGCGCAAAATTTATGTGAATCCTGGCCCTCGTCCAGTTAGGATTTTGCACTTTGAACACTGTTAAAAATTTGAAACTTTTACTTTATCGTCTATCCATGGCTTTTATAGAAAATGATTACTTCATTGCATTATGGTGAATTCTCATTGGTCAAAATAGAGATATTCCATAAAAGCGGTGGAGTGACGATGCAGCAAAAACTTCAAACTTTTAACAGAGAAAAGATCGTGTGTCTATGTAAGTGTAACATAAAAGCATGCAAAAGGAACATTTCTAAATGGTCGATTGCTTCAAAATGAATTTGAAATTTAAAGTTTTTATTTTTAAAAAAGTTCTAATTATCAGATTTTTATGAAATTCGAATGGGACCACATGGACTACATACGCTTTGAAACAAAGAAAGAATTATCAAAATCGGTTCATATTTGCAAAAGTTATGCGTGAACAACAAATACATACAAGTCGAAATCATAACCTCCTCTTTGAAGTCGGTTAAAAATTGAACTAAAATAAGTAGACCCATGATGATTCTATGATGATTCAGGATCTATTATGCCTTCTGTGATGAAATTTTGAAAAGGGATGACTCGCAGGATATAAAACAGGTGCAATGCTTTTTTTTTCTCTTTAAAGATCCTTCCATTTCAGCGTAGATTATGTTATCAGTTGTGGGGAGGGAGACGTGTGTGTAAAAGTCATCTTAAAATCTCTCTTTAAGCATCTTTTCTCTTTTTAAGCAATCTTCCATTTCAGAGTAGATGCGTTTGCAATCAGGGGAAGAGGGATGGATTGTGTGTAAAAAGCATCTTAAAATTTGTCGTGGATTTCGTAATAAAATTTTCAGATATGTCAAAATTCAAAATATAAATATAACGTAGGAATGAATTCGGTTTGCGGTAAAGTGAAAAATATTTCGTTTTAGACAGGTTTCCGTCTTAGCAGGTAGTTTTGTATGTTACTTTCTCCGTCTCGATTAATATTTTTTTGTGTTTAAGACAAGATTTGTTATAGACGAACCTTTATTTTAAGGTTTAATATATTTTTATGCGCCGATTTATAATAAGTCACTGCTCTGTTTTTATTTTAGACAGGGAACTTGCTACTATTATTTGCGTACTACTGTTTTAACTTCTGATTTCACTAGATGTCGTATAGGCAAGAAGAGTTTGCTTGATCCATCTCTTAAGGGGTCTTGTACCTTTTAAACGTTATGAAAATCAGCAAAAACATCCAAAGTTTGATTCAGTGTATCTTTAAAACTTTTATACATATTAACATGAAAATTTCACCATTCAATAAAAACGATTATGCTTTTTAATAAACTGTCATTAAACATTTAATAGTCTTTCATATACAGGGTGGTTAAAATTAAACGGTACTCAGAGGCTCATAACTCCGGTTCTACTGAGCGGATCCGAATGAAACTTCAGATATATGTTATTTAGATCATACGGCCGAGGTTTTTGTAAAAAAAAAAGTTTCAAATTTCGCCACTAGGTGGCGTTTTAACAATATAAAATGACAGATAACAATTCAAAAATCAAAGATTGACGGAATATTTTATTTATTTACACACCTGTGTGCTCTATGTGCATACCTTATCGGTCAACAATATGCTGAAAGCGTACCACCGCGTTATCAACGGCGGCACGCAACACATCAGTAGGAATCATGGACACATGGCGTACGATGCTAGCTTTTAAGTCCGCTAAATTAGTTACACGCCCTTGATACACATGATCTTTCAGAAAACCCTACAGCCAGAAGTCAGAAGGGTTCGGATCTGGCGACCTTGCTGGCCAGGAAAAGGGGAAAGTACGCAAGAAGACACGCTCATCAGAGAAATTGTCTTGAATCACATTTTTTACATATCTCGACGTATGAGCAGTTGCCCCATCTTACATGAATATTGTGGTTGCCAAACAGCCTCTTTGTCTTAACGCCGGGACAACATGATTCTCCAGGAGACTCCTGTATCGATCACCTGTTACTGTACACCTATCAAACCCGTTCATCGTGACTTTTACGTTCACTTTTATAGCGAAATTGCTCTAACTACTCATTTACATATGGTTTTAGCACTACAGCGCCATCTGGTGGCGAAATTTGAAACTTTTTTTTTACGAAAACCCCGGCCGCATGATCTACATAATATATATATCTGAAGTTTCATTCGGATCCGCTCAGTAGAACCGGAGTTATGAGTCTCTGAGTACCGTCAGTTTAATTTTAACCACCCTGTAATATATGCATTACTGAAATTTAAAAACCTCTATTTTTTACTCCATCGTGCATTGCGCGCATCCTTATGATCCTATAAATCAATATTTTTGCATATATATTTTTTTCTGTAAAGAAGGATAATGTATTTTTAAAATGAACTACTCTTAAATAAAAATTATTTCATTAACCTTGTAAAAAAAATTTCTAAATAAAAAAATCAAAATTTTACATTTTTTAATAAATAAAATTATTCATAACTAAAAATTTTATCGCTATAAATACATAAAAGTAGTTCATTTTAAGCATACGTATGTGCTTATTAACTAAAAAAAATTTCATAAAAATTCATACATATGTTCTCCAGATATCATGCGCGCAATGTCTAAAAATGCAGTTTATCAAAAACCCGTTTCGAACCTTTTAATTTTTGTAGTTACCTTTGATGGGGATGCATTTTATTTTTGCTATAACTTCAGTTCTAATGGGAATTTTTGTACGCGGTTTGTTTTAAAATATTTGTAATGAATTATTTTATAATAATTAATGAAAACTGAAAGATCGAATTTTTGAAGCCTTAAAAGGTACTAGACCCCTTAAAGCTTTTTGACATCTCTAATTTTTTTTTTAATACAATTCCATACTATTTAATGGAAGAAATGTTTAGATAAAATATTAAGATTTTTTTTATTTAAAAAAGCTGTGTTTATCCCATATTTTCCATTTATTGTATGTAAAAAGCGAATCAGTTAACCAGTTACAAAAACATTTTTTGAATACAATTTACTTATGGTAAATGTGTGAAAGGTCGATGATTATTTTTTTGTTTTTTATTAAATAAATAGACATGATTCAAGCATAAATATTGTTTTAAATCTCTTTCCATCCAACAAACTCTATTTCTGCAGATTAGTGGAGCGTCGATTGAACATGTCGACGGAGATTCGACTTTGCGAAATCAGCCGAAAAGCTGTAGAGTAATGTCTGAATTTCGACAGCCTATTGCTGCCATCAGTGCCATCTGTTGGTCGAATTTCGAACTATTTTAAGAAAGTGTATATCTAAAAATTTATTGATTTTCTAATAACAATGCAACAAATGTTTGTTTTTTCCCCTCTATGTTCATAATTTTCTTTTCACTTTCATGCTTTAAAAATGTTAAGGCTTTTTTTCTTAATTTAATGCAGAGATTAAAAATTTTTTGTACATGTTCTTTATTACATATGAGTTTAATATGTTAATGGCTTAATTAGCTTTAAGGTTATTATTATTATTATTTTAAATAAAAGAATATATAAAGATATGTTAGATTTCACCACTCTACATTACATATACCAGTAAAAAATTTATATTAAATGCAATATTAGATTATCTACAAATCCATGCACATCTTGCGTAATACACATTTGACAATCTAAGAAGCTATTGAATAATCTAAAAATATTAATATTCAAAGTAGTATGTATTTTAAGATATTTAAATTTTCTTATATTTTTAAAAATTTTCATTAAATATCAGTTTTATTTATTTATTTATTGCAAAATGTACTATTACTTGATCACTGAAATGCAGCCAGTTCACCATTTGAACCAATTTTTTTTTTTTTTTTTAATAATCAAAAAATGTTGCAAATATAAACGGTCCCCTTAAGAAAGTATCAAAATATCAAAAGCTGTAGAATTCTCGATTCTGCTTAAAATTTGAAACATTTAAAAACTATAAAAAGAAGTAAAAAAAAATCTGTAGACGGCTTCGATCTGAATACCTTCGGTTCCGCAGACTCGCACGCTACCGTAGCGCCACGGAAGTGCAAGAACAAGCCATACTAATAGGTATTTAAAATAAACGCTGAACTTTAACCACAAATTTCTCAAAAACTAACGACCATTTGAAGAAACCTTTTACCTGAATAATTAGTTCTATGAGCCCTACAACATACTTTGAAATCATCAAAATCTGTGAGCACCATGTTTGGTGGTTCCCTTGTTAGTGTTTCTTTAAGCTTTTCAAGAACAATGAACTTCCATTGCTAAAATGTGGAAAAATATGAATGACATCAGAAATTGAGGAAAAATGTATTTGCAAAGAAGAAAAGCCAGGCATTTCACATACATAATAAATGGAAAAGTCATATTAAAATTCTGGTGTCAATGTTAATTTTGTATTAAAAATTGTGTAGTGTTATATACAAACCACTGTCTGTGAAAGGGTTAACAAGACGTTTCCGCCCATGCTTTCCTATGTAATTGTGGTTCCAAACGATGTTCTCTACCACACCTCAAACTTTGTACACGAAGTTCTGGGACACCCTGTGTACGCGATTGTTACTTATTTTTTAGTTATGAAGGAAACAATGAACATCAGATTTATAAAATGTAGTCAATAATATTATATTTAGTATTATAAAGTGGTCAAAATTTGCGTATAATGGTTGTTTTTCACATTTCATCGACGTACAGTGCCGTAATTCTCGTTTTTAAGAATCTTTTAGCTTTTCACACACATTTTTGCGACACTGTCATGGCTAAACTATTGATCTGAGAAAAAACTTTTAATACATAAAATGTAAGAAAGTTTAATTTATGCACTGACGACTTTTATGTAAAATGCATAATTTTGAAGTTATTTAAAAAAAACAAAGAAAAATCACGTTTTTTGCCAAAAAAAAAAAAAAAAAAACGTGTTTTCCGGGATAAATTTTGCTGGATAATTTCAGATTCGTGTTCAGCGACCCAAAAAACATAAAGGCACCAAATGTCAAAACTACACAAAAACTTGCATTTATTTTCGACCAAATGCCTGGACTATAATTAAATGAGGCAAATTTTCTTTTCTTTTATTATTGGAGCCGAAAACAAATTTTGCAAGGAAGGATGATGTCGCCACAGTTGTGACAACGTAGTTTTGAAGTTACCTTACCATGTCGCCGCAGCAGCGACAATGGAGTTTTCAACTCGCATTACAATGTCGCCGCAGTTATCAATAATAAACTGAAATTTTCATACATGAAACTTTTTAAAAACTCCCGGTATTGTTTAAGGGGACACAATATCTTGAAATTGGTCAAAATATTGAATTTCATTCTTTAATATTAACTGAAAGCTTCTTTAATTGCAAATATTTTGTCACCCCATTTTTACCTATACGACTATTATATCGCGAGATATTTTAAATTTTGTTAATATATCTTGCGCAAATAACCATATAAATAAAAGCTTTAAACTGATTTTTCTCCCAGTTTATGTTTTTTAACTTTCTTGTTCGAAAAACACTCAGACCTTTTTGCTAATTTAGATAAAGGTTTTATTTTTTTTTTGCTTGTTCTTCATGGTGTATTTAATATTTTCGTGCGTGAATTTAACATTCAAGTTTATAGTTATTGAAAAAAAAAATTAAATTGAGAGCTTGAATTTTCTTCATTTTTTACCATCCACGAGAGAAAAAAAATCATATTAAATGTAAAATCTCATGCATATAAAAATCCATGCACAATTTTATGTAGTACACTGTAAAAAATATCCGTTAATATACACAAACTTTTCCGAAAAATTACGGAATAGTTTCATTTTTCCGGAAAAAAAAAACAGAAGAATTTTTGTATTTGACATTTTGGAGTCACTAATCAGGTTAAATAACGGAAGTGTTCCGTTATTTTTGTCAATTTTCCGAAAACAGTAGTTTAGTGGTGCCATCTACCAGGAAAATAAAAACCTTATACTGACAAGGAAGGTCTCCATTGGGGGCATACGCAGAATTTTTTGAAAAAAAATAAGAATTAAACTTCTCATGTAGGTAATAAAGGATCAGTGAAAATTAGCGGCGGAATTACATTATTAGATGTTTAAAAAAATAAAATAGTTTGGAATAATTGGCGTGAAAAGCTGAAAGCGACGCGGGATTTGGCGAGCAGTGCATTTCCTCGCCAAAAGCAGACGGTTTTAACGAATCTGAAAATTGATTTTAATTGACTTCACTGTTAAAAATCTGCAGCATTTACTGCAACGTCACTCCACTACTTTTATAGAATATCTCTCTTCTGACCAATGAGAATGCTCCATAGCACGGTGAATTGACCGTTTTCTATAAAAGCGGTGGAGTGACGCTGCAGAAAATGGTACGATTTTTAGCGGTGTTCTAGCTTGTGCAACACTGATAAAAATCTGCTGCATTTTGATGCAACGCACTCCACCGCTTGTATATAATATCTCTATTCCAACCAATGAGAAAGCTCCATTTCACGGCCAAGTAACCGTTTTCTATACAAGCAAGGGAGTGCGTTGCAACAAAATGCAGCAGATTTTTAACAGTGTATTTTTCAATTTGGAACAATTTTAACCAATTTAAATTGTGTTTTAAATGATAAAATATATTAATTTCATTTTGTTATAAGTACATATAAACGTATATGACAAAATTACACTTAAAGTAAAGCAAAAATGCAAAACTAAAATTACTTAAACTAAACTTATTTCAATAAATTGAACATAGAAAGTTTTTTCTTTAAAAAGTACTCGAAGCGTAGAAGCGTATTTTTCAAAATTTCGTTTTTTCGCCAACCGGAGATAAATCGCCAAATAAACGAAATTTTTATTATTTTTTTACGGACGTTATAAGGAGGTTCCGCCGAAATTTTTTTTTATAAACATATATAACTATATGATAAGAACATTCTGTAATTTTTTCAGATTTTTCTGAGTATGCCTGTATGGAGACCTTCCTTGGGAGTTAATGTTTTTTAAATAATTTGCTAGACTATTTCTCTATTTCATTCTGTTTTAATAATAAAAAGTAACGTATAAATAACGTAACTAACGTAACGTAACTAACTAACTAACTAACGTAACATAACTAACTAACGTCATAACGTAACTTTAAAAAACGTAAATAACGTATTTTTAAAATATTAAGAAAATAATAATAATAAAAAAAAAATTTAAATTTTTTTTAAAGTTTGAAATAGCTGAAAGGGAAAGTTGATTGTGATTTTAAAATAATGTTCAATTTATTTTTATCGTATATATATATATATATATATATATTTATATATACATATTATAGTACGTTGGATGTTTTGAAAAAAGTGGAAAAAATTCTTCTTTCAATTTTAATATACAGGGTGTTTCAAATTCATGGTACAAACCTTAAGGGGTGATAGTACACATCAAGATAAACAATATTAAATAGGAAACTAAGGGTCCCAACCGTCTTCCGAAGGAGATAGGCGCCATTAAAGTTTAGGGTCCAAAAATTCAAATGATTATAAAAAACAGAAAAATTGGTCGATTCGTTTGCGGTTTTTACTAAGAATATTCTTTATGTCAGTATTGTCTTAAAAATAAATTTTAAAAAAAATTCAAAAAATGCCGATAGAGGGCGCTTTAGACTTTGAAGTAACGAACAACTATTTTTTACCGCTATTTTTGCATCTCATTAATTTTTTTTAGAAGCTTAGACATAAACTTAAATTTTGAGCTCAAAATCTAAGTCGTTGGGAGTGGTTAAGCAACCCTAACTGAACTGTGGGGGGAGGTTCAAATTCCAAATGATTATAAAAAACAGAAAAATTGGTCTATTGATTTGCGATTTTCACTAAAATTATTCTTTATGTCAGTATTATCTTGAAAATAAATTATTAAGATAAAATTCAAAAAATGCCGATAGAGGGCACTTTAGAATTTGGAATTACGTACAACTATTTTTTACCGTTATTTTTTGCATCTCATAAATTTTTTTAGAAGCTTAGACATAAACTTAAATTTTGAGATGAAAATCTGAATCGTTGGGGTGGTTAAGTAGAGCAAACTGAACTGTGTTCAATGGGAGTGGGGAGGTTCAAATTTCAAATGCTTATAAAAAACGGAAAAATTGGTCGATTCGTTTGCCGTTTTCGCTAAAACTATTCTTCATGTCAATATTTCCTTGAAAATAAATTTTAAAGATTAATTTTAAAAAATACCGTTAGAGGGCGCCTTAAACTTTAGAGCAACCAACAACTATTTTTAACCGTTATTTTTTGTATCTAATTAAATGCTTGTAAAAGTTCAAACTTAATTTTTTAGCTCAAAATCTGCATCGTTGTGAGTAATTAAGTAGCGGAAAATTGAAATGTGTTAGAGGGGTGGGGAGGGTAACATTTTAATTCCTGAACACAGTTCAGTTTGCACTTCTTAGCACCTCCCATCCCTCCTTTGAGCTCAAAATTTAAATCTAAGCATTTGCAAGCATTTAATTAGATACAAGAAATAACAGTTAAAAATAGTTGTTGGTTAATCTAAAGTTTAAGGCGCCCTCTAACGGTATTTTTTTAAATTAATCTTTAAAATTTATTTTCAAAGAAATATTGACATAAAGAATAGTTTATCGAAAACGGCGAACGAATCGACCATTTTTGCCGTTTTTTATAATCATTTGAAATTTGAACCTCCCCACCCCCATTGAACACAGTTCAGATTGCACTACTTAACCACTCCCAACGATTCATATTTTCATTTCATAATTTAAGTTTATGTCTAAGCTTCTAAAAAAATTTTATGAGATGCAAAAAATAACGGTAAAAAATAGTTGTACGTTACTCCAAAGTCTAAAGCGCCCTCTATCGGCATTTTTTGAATTTTATCTTTATAATTTATTTTCACGATAATACTGACAAAGAATAATTTTAGTGAAAATCGCAAATCAATTGACCAATTTTTCCGTTTTTTATAATCATTTGAAATTTGAACCTCCCTCCACAGTTCAGTTTGCGCTAATTAACCACACCCAACGATTTAGATTTTGAGCTCAAAATTTAAGTTTATTTCTAAGCTTCTAAAAAAATTTAATGAGATTCAAAAAATAACCGTAAAAAATAGTTGTTTGTTACTCCAAAGTCTAAAGCGCCCTCTATTGGCGTTTTTTGAAATTTATCTTTATAATTTATTTTCAAGACAATACTGACATAAAGAATAGTTTTAGTGAAAACCGCAAACGAATCGACCAATTTTTCTGTTTTTTATAATCATTTGAATTTTTGGACCCTAAACTTTAATGGCACCTATCTCCTTCGGAAGACGTTTGGGACCCTAAGTTTTTCTATTTAATATTGTTTGTCTTGGTGTGTACTATCACCCCTTAAAGTTTGTACCATGAATTTAGAAACACCTTGTATATATTTTTTAAATTATTTCAAATTAAGAAGTTCGCACATAAAATTAAAAATATATCGAAATATATTACCGAAATTCTTATAATTTTGGCGATCACATAAGTTATAAAAAATCAATAACTGAAATTTATTTTATAACCCATTGTAATTATCTTTATTGAGTTTACCTTAGATCGTCATAAAATAATTTGTTAAAATGCACGGTTTTTTTTCTTTCTTTTAGTATGTTAGTATTTTTTTAAATAAATAAATAAATATCAATAATATTACAATAGAATTTTAAAACTTTGCCAAAGAAGAAGGAAACAAAACTCTTAATAAATTCTTTCATGCATGTAATATTTTAAAGACTAATTTTTATACATATAAAGCTGAAATTAATAAGCTAAATATTCGAAATTATGGAAAGAAAATCGAAACTATGAAAATTAAGAAAGGTAATTTTGTGGATTACATAAGTTATAAAAAATCAATAACTGATTTTTTTTTTTCTTTATAACCCATTGTAATTATCTTTATTGAGTTTACCTTCGATCGTCATAAAATAATTCGTTAAAATGCACGTTTTCCCCTTTCTTTTAGCATGTTATTATTTTTTTAAATAAATAAATAAATATCAATAATATTACAATAGAATTTTAAAACTTTTCCAAAAAAGAAGGAAACAAAACTCTTAATAAATTCTTTCATGCACTTTTCATGACCTAATATTTTAAAGACTAATTTTTATATATATGAAGCCAAAATTAATAAGCTATATATTCGTAATTATGCAAAGAAAATCTGTAAAACATTTAGAATTATTCATTCAATAGAAAAATATTATCTCTACAAAAATAAACCTGCGTTCAAAATCTTATCTTTACTTTAGGAAATGCATCCGAAATAACTAAAGATATTTGAAAGGGTCGTTTGAATAATCCTGGTGTAATGGTATTACACTGCAAGCTACGACACAAGAGGCCCCGGGTTCGAACCCCATGGAAGATATGTAACATTTCTTCACTGTTGTTTAAATTAATTGTACATAATGTGTCCCTGATATTAACGTGTCTTTGAAATAAGAAAAGTAAAGAATAAAAATCACAAAGATGTTAGTTAGTCCTTGAAAAATTCTTTTAACTTTTCAAACGAAAATTTTTACATAAGGAAAAAATAAAAAAAAAAACGGAAATATTTTGTGAAAAAACGGAACTATTTCTGGAATTTACTGTAAATTTTTTCAGTTAAAAAACGGAAGTAGTACTGGTATCTAGATTACCAGTACTATTTCCGTTTTTTAACGGAAAATTTTTTTACAGTGTATATTTTAATGAATGTGGAAAAAAATCGATGGAAAAATATTCATATCTAAAAAAACAGTAAAAAATTTTTAAATTTTAAATTAAAAAAATTAAATTTTAGTAAAATAGACTGTTTAAATTTTTTTCCTTTTTAATTTTATTTAATTTTTCGTATTAAATATTGTGTCATCACATATATTACAGTATTATTCAAAATTGTACATAAAGTTTCAAAATTACTGTGTCCCCTTTAAGTTTTTCACTCTAAAAGCCCGGTTTCTCCACCTTTTGCAACTCTATTTACAAGTATTATCGTAGGCGTATAACATGTAAAAAAGATTGAGTTGTATCACTTTTTAACAATGAAAACTTTTTATGGTTTTAGAATTTATATGAAGAAATTGCCTCTTATATACAATCTATTAAAGCAATTTTAAAAATTCGTTGTAAACCTATATTGAAAAAAGAAAGACCAAACATCAAATGTTTTATTCAATAACATTTATTATGACAGTTTCTATACCACTTGGAAGTGCGAAATTATGTTTTGTGAAACAAACCCTAAGAAGAAAATAAATGGCAATAAATAATTCACTAAATTCATTATTATAAACAATTAAAACAATAAAATGAATAGAAAATTAATTTTGTATGTAATCTTTTTCTAAAAATTATCAAAACTATTTGGTATGGTATCTGCAAAAATGTTTTCTATAATAAATGGAAATTTTAAAACACAAAACTACATAAGTAAATATGATTAAAAAAAAAAAAAATACAAAACAATAAAACTGGTTTACTAAACTAAATTTTAACTCTGCAGGAAAAAGAAAGATAAATCTTTTATATAAAGCCATATTTATGGTTTGCGATGTGAATTACATTGATACTAATTTTTAGAAAAATGTTACTTTTACACAGTATAACTAAAAAAAGGAGAAATATTAAAATCTCATTTTTAAAAAATCTTTTCACTCTTTTCTATCTTCGTGACTTATGGATAAGTCAAGTCTTTGTATATTTCGAGACTTAGTCATTATTTGTAGGAACATTTATAATGATTATGAATAATTTTTAGAAAACATACTCTATCGCAACATAGCATGAAATCAGTAAATGCTCTTGGAGCACTGCATGCTCAGCGAAATTGTTTTAAATACAGTGGACTCATGATAATTCGAAATCTGCAATTACTGAATTCTACACATTTTGAAGCAAAGTTAAAGACCGCAATATATTATTAAAAATGAACAAAACACATTGCTACTTAGGACATGCAATTAGATTTCGAATTAATAAAGGTATACTGTACTTATTCGATAAATGCCTTGGAAACGCATTACCTATCAATGATATGAAGCAGTTAATATTAGTGATACGATGTTAAGACATATTTTAGAGGAAAGTAATTGAGTCAGGGTCTTCAGTTGGAAAAACTTTGGCACTGGTTTTTCTCGCGGGGCTTTTTGCAGGACTTTTTGCTAGGCTTACGGTTGTATCTGTTTTACTAGATGTTGCTGGTTTATCAAAGGTAGATATGAGTCCTTTAACACTAGGTTGTGATTCAGATGGTGTTTCAGTTACTTTTACTTGCGTATGTCTTGGTGATAGTCTACGTTGAGATGTATCTGTCTCAATATCAAGAACAACATCAGAACTTCTTCGGCTTTTTAGAGCTTCATCAAGGGTTCTTGTTGGAGATGCCTTTCTTACTGGTCTATCAATTGATGTGGAAGGTAAAGGTTGTTCTTGTTTTTCGTATTTAGAAATTGCAGTTGTAGGTAATTTTCCAACAACAGGGGCTGTTTCAGGAGGCTTTTTAGGAGCTTCCTTTTTGGTTATTTCCTTCTTTAACTCTTTAACTGATGCTGTAGGCTCTTTTCCTGATTCTACTTTAGCGGCTGAGTCTGGTGGTTTCCTTGGCATCCTTTTAGGTGTTGTTTTATGCTCTTTTCCGGGTTCTCCTTTAGGCGACGCATCTCTTTTAGTAGCTGAATCAGGCGCTTTTCTTGGCAAGGCCTTTTTAGGCGTTGTCTTTTGCTCTTTAGCACCCGTTGGCGACGCGTCTCTTTTAGCGGCTGAGTCTGGTGGTCTCCTTGGCATCCTTTTAGGTGTTGTTCTATGCTCTTTTCCGGGTTCTCCTTTAGGTGACGCATCTCTTTTAGTGGCTGAATCAGGCGCTTTTCTTGGCAAGGCCTTTTTAGGCGTTGTCTTTTCTCTCGTAGCGTGTTCTTTTCCAGGTTCTAATTTAGCAGCAGAGTCCGGGTGTTTTCTTGGTACGGTTCTTTTAGGAGTTGTTTCCATTTTCTTTTGCTCTTTGCCTGGCTCTCCTTTAGCGGCTGAATCTGTAGGCTTTTTAGGCATTGTCTTTTTAGGTGTTGTTTCCATTTTCTTTGCTGGTGGCTTGCCTGACTCTACTTTTGGTGCAGGTGATGAATCTCTCTTTGGTGACACGTCCCTTTTAGGGGAGACATCTCTTTTAGTTTCTATTTTCTTCTGCTCTTTAGTAGCAGATGGTGCAGGTCCTTTACCCGTTCCTGCTTTAGCACTTGTATCAGTAGATTTTCTTCTCACATCTTTCTTCTTAGCTTCTTCGTCATGTGGAATAGAGCTCCTTGGAGTTGCACTATAGCCAGCAGGTTCTTCTTCAATAATTTCAGAGTATGCATACTCTCCCTGAAGCACTCTCCGTGCAGCGTGTGCAAATCTTCTGGCACCTTTCATAGGCGGTAATTCTTGCTCCTTTAGCACTTTTTCTCTCAGTTCTTTAAGACTTCCACTCTGAGCGTGATAGGTCGTGCCAATTGGATTTTGTTTAGAACGAGCAGCGCCCACGATTTGATTCCAATTTTTCTTAGCATTTTCACGTTTTCCTGTCATCCGTCGAATGAGACCAAAGCCTGTTTGGGACTTTGATCCTGTTTGTGCCGGTTCTTTCATAAATGCTTCCATTACAGATTCTACCAAGTCAATGTTGAAATCTTTCAAAAGTCTTCGTTCTCTTAATCGTTCTTTACGGCTCACTGAAATAAAATGAAAAATTATTTTAAAACATATTAAACTTAAAAAATGACATACTCGGTAACACACAAATTAAAAAAAAAATATTTACTACAATAAATATCCATAAATTTACGAAAGTTTTAAAATAATAATAATAAACTACAAGGCATTAGCAATTAAAGAATGTCAGAAATACCTAGAATATTGAAAACAGTTTAAAAAATCCCTGTCGGCTGGGCCTATAGGCGGAGGTAGATTTCGAAGAGTGCTCAATTCAACAAAAAAAAAAAAAAATATATATGATTAGAGATAAACCCAGTTTAATAACTTCATTTGGCCGTTTATGAAAAATTTTTAATTTCATTTTTCTTCAAAAACAGGTTTTATCAGAATCATCTTAAGAAAAATTCAGCTCAAATGCCCGTTTTGACAACATATTTTGAAATAGATTCTGAATTTATTAAAAAAATCGACCAAAACAGTACATTATACAGCTCCTAAATAACAAAAAACTGTCAGTTGAATGCATTTGAGAAAAAAATTGAATCTAAAAATGAGTCATAAAATAACCTATTTGTTGTTTGAATACATACTTAATTCTTTATTCATGATTGCTCGGAAAATTTTGTGCGAAATACTCACTTTCACAGCATTTTAAAAAATATATTCTATCTTTATCAAAAAATTGGGCAATGCGTCACAGTATATAGTTCCTAAATAAGAGGATCTGTAAATTGGATGCGTTTGAGAGCGAAAATGGATTTTAAAACGAGTCATAAAAAACGCAATTTGCTAGGTGAAATCTTCCTTAAATTTTCAAATCACAAAGACTTCGGGAAATTCTGTTCAAAATACCCTTTTTGGTAGCCTTTTTAAAAATATATTCTGTCTTTATCAAAAAACCGATCAATGCATCACATTATATAGCTCCTAAATAAGAGGATCTGTAAATTGGATGCATTTGAGAGCAAAAATGGATTTAAAAACGAGTCAGAAAAAAACGCAATTTCGTATTTGAATACTTCCTTCAATTTTCAGTCCGGATGACTTTCGGAAATTCTGTTCAAAATACCCTTTTTGGTAGCCTTTTTTGAAATATATTCTGTCTTTATCAGAAAATTGACCAATGCGTCACTTTATACAGTTTCTAAATAAGAGGATCTACCATTTGGATGCGTTTAGAATCAAAAATGAACTTAAAAATGAGTCAGAATATAAGCAGTTTGGATTTGAGGTTTTTTCTCCAACTCCTATTTTTGTTTAATTTCTTTTTGCTATACGAATTGATCCTATGAAAAACTTGTCAGTATAAAAGTTGTAGATATTTTTGAGAAGATGTAAAATAAATTTAATCAGATTTGATATCTTAAAAATTGACGGAGTTATGGATTTTTCTCTTTTTTCAGTGCCCTTTTTCTTTTCGTTTTTAATTTTTTTCGTCGGTAGAAGTTGGTGCTATCAAAAACTTGTAAATACAAAAGTTTTAGATAATTTTAAGAAAATTTACAAAAAATTTAGTTTAACTTGATATCTTGAAAATTGACGAAGTTATGAATTTTTTTCTCTCAAAATCCCTGTTTTTTTCGCCCCTTGAGCCCACTTCTAAATTTATCAAAAATCTGTCATGCATATACTTTTGTCCCATTTTTAAGAAGTAATATAAACTTTAAACCGATTCGATATCTACTTTAATTAAGAAGTTATGGCGTTTTTTCGGTTTTCACAAAAACGGCCCCTATTCCGACCCCCTTGGTCCGATTTTGCCCATTAACGAACTTAGCCAAGATTTTATCCCCTTTGATTTTATGTACAAGTTTGGTGGAGATTGGTGAAAAATTATAGAAGTTATCGTGTCCATAAAAAAGTGAGATATATATATATATATATATATAGGTAGATAGATAGATAGATATATAAACTGGTGCGATTGCAATAGGTAGTATTTCTTACGAAATCTACCTAAAAAGACAATAAATATGAAATATAGTAGAAACAGTTTACAACGTATCTAACACCGAAAAAGTTTTTTTAGTACTGACAAAGGCCTTTTCAAAGCGCATACCTAGAATATTTTTAAAAATTTGCTGATGGTTCTCAGTATGAACCTAATATAAAATCAGTAAATGTAACTTCCGAATTACAAAATAAAATCTGAAAAAAATACTGAATTTTTTCGCAAAAGCGATTTGATGAAGAAATGACACTAAATTCACTGAATTTAAATCTAAGCAAAGAAATAGTTTACTACTTTAATGTATAAAGAAGTACTATAATAAATGCAAGTTGTGATTTTTTAATTTATTTAATACCATAATTAAAAATAAGTAAATAAATATTTTATTTGCAAGTTAAAAATAAATTTAAAATGTGTAATCAAGTTAATAATTTATACCTCACTCATGAGCTGACAACATATATAATTTATTTAATTATCTATTTTTAATAATGCTACATATTTAAAGACCAATTTGTACAATAGAAGTAAATCTTTAAATCAAGGGATTCGACGTCAGTTTCGTAAAAAAATTTTAATTTTCATGTAATTCCCACAGTATCTATCATCTTGAAGTATGCAATTTAATGTTAGATTATACGTATAATTATAAGCAATTCCCAAAGCCTCAGTAAATAAGCCTCAGCTATAGTGAATACACTGTATCAATGACCCGGGTTCGATTCTCGGCTTGGATACTTTTTCACTCTGTTGGTTGTGCACCTTTTAAGCAACTAAAATTTGAAATACAGGGTGACACTATATGAAATAAAACGAAAATTATTAAAAATCTATAGAGTGCATAAAGTTTATTTAACATGTAAACGTTACTACAGATATTCAGATTCACGTTATGACTTGTTCGATAGAGCTACAATGATTGGCAATGATGTGGTGCAGATATAGCAAAATTCTGCATGACTCGCTAAAGTGCTGGAACATCGATACTGTTGATAACCTTCTGAATGGCAGTTTTCAGTTAGGCCATGGTTTTGGTGTTATTTCTGTTCCCAAAGTCTTTAATGTAGTTCCCCCACTAAAAATGAGTCACATGTGTTCAGATCCGGAGAATATGGCTGCCAAGCGAGTCCCATTCCATTGGCCTTTGGGTACCTCAGAGCCAGAATGAGGCCTCCAAAGTGCCCCTCGAGGACATCAAATACTTTCTTGGTTCCATGGGGTTAAGCTCCATCTTACAAGAACCACATCTTGTCGAAATCAGCATATATTGATTTAATAGATATTGCAATGGCTCATTTCCTTCCACTTCCTTCATTTGTAATATGATATCATTTATATCGTCAATAGAATAGTGGTCGATTTTCTCTCAAGTAGACTCTTACGCCATTTATATAGTGCAAAAAAAATCGAGTATTATGTTTGCGCTGACGAAGGTAATGATAACCAGTCTGCAGATTTAGATTATCTATTTGGTATTTCAAACGTTGTTTTTATATACACTGTGTAAAGTTTTTTTTAACATTAACCAAATGATAGTATCAAAAATGTTGCCCCATCACACTGTAAAAATATGCCCTGAATTTTAGAGGTGTTACTCTGTGAATTTTTCTTGATTTAGCTGAACATTTCCGTTTTAGAAAAAACCTGGAACTTTTCCTTTAAATACCGGAAATTTTTATTCCTGGACAGTCGTCTAATTTGAAATTTCAGTTTAAAAAAAATCTGCAACTATTCCTGGAATTACCGGAATTGTTTATTCTAGGGCAGTCGACTAACTGAACGTTCCAATTTAGGGGAGTAACGGAGTATAACGGAGTATAACTTAGTATAACGGAGAACCCTCAGCTCGGTTTTTTCTTCGACGCCTTAGGTCGAAGATAAAATCAGTCTAAGTTTCCGAGTACATTAACAAATTTACTTGAAAACTGTGAACACAAACGCAACACGTGCATTACTTATAATATTTACTTTGAAGACCAAATTTGTTATACAGAAAAGATGTTAGTTATTCAATTATAACTTTTTATAATGAATATTATAAGTATTTTAAATAAACATTGGTTCGAATAAAAATTCTTAAATGCGGTTATTACGCGTTAGGTCTACTGAAATTTTGAAATACATATACTATATAATCAAAACGATTATTGTAAAATAGGATTAAGATGACTAATTTTAAGATTCAGAAGTTAAAACTGATTTTCTGTCGATTTGCAGACAGAAATGCCCAAATGCAAAATATAAAACTAATTTAATGTTTTAGTCACTTGTAAAGGTATTTTAACAAAAAATTTGAAAATATTTTTCCGAGACATCCATGAAAAAATATCAAAATTTATATTTATGTGTCCCTTTCCGAGTGATTTTAGCTATATTGATGTTGAATTCAGGGGATGTCCGGGGGGGGGGGGGCATTCCCTCGAGGAACAATAAGATGTGTCGCTTGGAAGATTTGAGATTTTGTGATTTTAATCTCAAATGTGCAATCCCCAGGAACTCTATAATACCCCTCCTTCCGAAGCCGTTAAAATCCCTCCCGGAGAAAAGTGTCTGAATTCCCCAGTATATTTATTTTTCCTTTATATGTATTAACTGCAAATTCTCTGTTAAACTGAAAGAACTGGAGAGTGGAGTGGACTTTGACAGAGAGAGGCAGATACTTTGACAGTAGCAGTGTTGAATTCAGACACTTTTCTCCGGGAGGGACTTTTGTGTCTTTGGGGGGAGGGGGGGTTGCCCTTTTGGACCATTGAAAACCCAAAATCTCAATTTTTCCGGGGGGGATGTCACTGCTCTGAAGGATGTTCCCCCTGGGCAACTCCCTTGAATTTAACACTGAACAGTAGTATTTTCTTTTTATTTTGTCATTCTAAGCATTTCATCAATCGCACACAAGATGAAACAATGGTAGCCGAATCTTCAGATAAAAAAAACATTGGTATGTATAAGCTTGCAGTTGTCTAAAAGAAAAGAATATTTCAAGAAACAAGAATAAATTTGCTTCATATACTTTTTATACATTTTGTATATAATGACTTATTTATGCTTAGATGTATTCGTTTTCCTATGTATGAAACATCATACTGTAAATTATCCATTTTTAAAATAAGCCTAAAATCAACATTTTTGTTTATATAAAAAGTGTAACATAAAACATGGAAGTGGTGAGGAATAGGACATGTCAAATTCTTTTTTTTTTCTTTTTTAATAAGATGAATTTTCATTCCAGTAATGAAGATACTGGAATTTTACATTATGGTACATACTTCATAATTAACCTGCAATCTTTGTTTGATTGTGTATCTAGCCGACACTATACTATTTGTGCCTTATAGCATTGTTTTATTCCTATACCATACCTTCCTGTATGTTGGGAGGAATGGGACACATTTTGAAACGTGCACTTTCTTTAATTATAAAATAGCTTACGCTTGCTATGTTTCTATATTGTTCAGGCATTTAAAAAAGTGTTTTACCTTGCACTCTATAAATAGAAATTTTTGTTTTTGCATCAAACAAAGTTTATTATCTTACTTTATAAAAAGTGTCCCATACCACCCCACTCTCCCCTATATTATTAACTAAACATGCTAAAATATATTTATTTCTGACAATTGTTCAAGCCTTTCTAATAAAAAATTAACCCATAACTAATGTTAGCGGTCTGACCGCAGAGTTTTTAAAGTTTCACAGTTTAACTCGTAATTTTTAGTTTAATTATCGATACTGTTCGAATTTTGTTTGGAGTCTTATTACTATTTCTAGAGACTTTTAAATAGCTTAATTTTATTTATAATAGTCAGATACATAAAGTTTAATACCTAAATAGTATTCTGAGAATTAATGTAACATTTCATTCATCTTTAAATTAAGCGGTCTGACAGACCGCTCACAGTAGTTATGTGACAAATCTTGTCGCAGCAGTTAACAGTTAATATTTTTGAAGTAAAATTTCTTAAGTTGTATTTTCTCAAATGTTTGTATGAATATTTCGAATCAAAATTAAATTTTCGAATTGCTATTTCTTGAAAGTAAAATTTATAAATTATTGTTATCGTTATTTTAAATGAATTGGAACTGAAAATTGAATTTTCTATTTAGTTTTCAGAAAACGGTTAGATTTATTTATTTATTTTCCCTAGTAGCTTTTTAATTATTGTTGAGTAAACTTAAAGTTAAATATTTTTAAATTGTGTCTAAATATATATATATATATATATATTTATTTTATAACACGGATTATATTTTTGTTTAGCGAACTGTTTTTTCTAGTCACCATATGGCTTTAATGTTCTGAGATCTATAAAAATGTTTATTGCAGAAGTATTAAAACTCTGCTACTCTATAAAATCACTGTTTTAGAGGATCCATAACTTTCCATGGTTTCCAATGATGTTTGGGACACAGGAAGAGTAACACATAGTTGATGGTGCTCTTCCTTGTCCAACAATAAATGTCATGGAGAATCAGACTGGTTTACGTTGATGCTGGGTAACATGTTGAGAATTAGGGTTTTTCAGAGCTTATACTTCAAGACGACTTGCTGCACGGCATGTAAATTTTGTAGTGCTTATCTAGTTACATATTATTTTATTACAAACTTTCTTTATTTTCATTTTTTAGAATCTTTGCTGACATAAATCGAGATAGTGGAGGCAAAATATCCAGGGTAAATAGAAAAATAATGGGACAGTTGCAAAGTGCCAATAAATCTAGTTAATATACATAGTATTTGAAATGTATTTTAATTTGTGATGTTTTAGCAATAAAGCATTCTTGATATTACATTTAGTTTTGCTTTTTTATTCATGCTTTTTTTTTTTAATATTTCCAACAAAAATTCTATTGTCTTTAAAATATGTAATATGGATTTATTTAAGTAATCATGATTCCTAATTGATATCAATAGTTTGATCACAATTGCGATTGTTAATCAGTAAAAGAGGGAAAGATTTATGACGACATTGACCTGAATTACTGTCAGGATTTTTTTCTAGCTGAATGTATTGAAATAGTTGTATTTTTAATTAAATCTTATTTTATTTTTGGGGGGAATTCAGAAGAATTCACAACATGCTCACTCCACCCCCCCCTAAAAGTATAGGAGGGGGGGGGGGAGTGAGCATATTGTGAATTCTTTTTCAGAATTTTGAAGATCTGGGAAAAATTTTATTGAATGGGTGATATTCTCTTGATTTTCAGCAAAATGTTTGTTATTTACTGGGATATTTCGAAAACAGGTCAATTAATTAAAAATCTTGACAGTCCTTTGTATCAGATTAATTGTTGCCATGTTTAATATGATTGATATTTCATTGCGTAAATGGTGGGTGTAAAACTGCAATTTTCGATGAACATAGATTTTTTTCAGCGATATTTTTTGTTTTGAAATATACATGTAAATGAAATGCTTTATTTTATATATTTACTTAGATTGGTAACAAGAGTTACTATTGAAGTTTTACAGTGTGCAAATGTAGAATAATTAATCGTGAATAATTATTAAAAATGTTAAACTTCTGAATTTCCTGTAAAGAAAAATACTTCTAATTTTAGAGGTTTTGTCAAAAAAGAAAAGTGTTAAATGTTATTTTCAAGGTACTATGTAGTTGCTAGTCTTTTTGTCCTTTTTCAAGTTACCTAGCTATAATGAAAGCTATAATGAAAGTGGAAGTGAGTTAAATGAAATGTTTCTAATTTGTATATTATTATTCACATTTTTTAAATAAAAATTATCTTCATCTAATTTTTTAAAAATAAAAAGATTGGCAGCTAGATATTTTTATGTGAAGTTTTAAATTACATTGACACAAAGGGCATGTCTAAAATATCATTATGGCGCATACTAAAAAAAAAAAAAAAAAAAAAAAAAAAAAAAAAAAAAAAAAAAAAAAAAAAAAAAAAAAAATATTTAAACGGATTATGACATCGCAACGATAAATATTCTTCCCTCCAAGATTAAATAAAAGGAACAAAAACAATAGCCTACATATAAATATATACAAAAAAGTCTTTATTATCATCAAGTTTGTAAAAGTTAAATAACTCGGATGTTTTAAGCTTATATACACAAATTCTATAGACATTTAAGAAGTACAAATTTTACAACATATATAGAGTGATTCATTATTAAATTAAAGACTTGAAAATTTAAAGATTTGTGCATAAAAACCTAAATTTATAGTCAGAAGTGATGATATATTGATTTTCGGAGCTATTAGGGGGTATTAAATGTCTTACTTTCTACCTGGCAGTACAACTTAGCAATAATGCAACATTTATTTTTTCTCGATCTTTATAAAAAAAAAATGCATACAATTTTTAATATAGACAACATAATTTCTTTTCTATGTAAAATCATTTTTTAACATTCCATACTGAAATTTTATTTTTTTATGTTTAAGTTTGATTAAAGTAAATGTAAAATTGTTTTTTCAGTTTCATTCACGGCGCGTAAGACGGTAGCATAACTATTTGTTCAAGAGCCACCAAAAACATTGATAATGATGTAAAAGTAATGTAGTTTGAACATACATTTTATTTGTAAGCTATTTCTTTATCTATTGAAAATTTAAATTTAAACTATAAAAAATTTTTAAATTTCATTCTTTATTGAAAAATGACTAATTTTAAATAAAGATATTATAAATTGCTTACAAATGAAGTATACATTCCAGATACATTAGTTAAACATTATTATCCGTATTTTTTTGAGGGGGGGAGGGGGGGTTGAACCAATAGTTTTGCTACAGTCTTACTCGCAGAGGATGCAAGTCAAAAACCAATTTTAAAATTTTTACCTTAATGGGTTAAGAAGGGCACGGCACTTTTGAAAATGGAAAAAAAAACTGATATCAATGTATGTTTTTTTTTTTCTTGAAAATTTTTGAAGCAATTTAATATATATCATTTTATTATATTGGCAGCAATTATAAACATAAATATTTGTTTATTTAATTAGCCTTATTAAAATTTCAGTAAATAAGAAAGACCTAAATATAGCAAATTATAATAACGCAAAAAATATTACCAGTAACAAGTGATAAACCAGTATCAAGTGGAATGCAAATCACATCTCTAATTCCCTCATCAATGTTAAACATATCCGTGTGCAGTACTTATCTCCATAGGTAATGCATATTTTACAGTGTGCAAAGTTATTTCTTCAAGCATCAATTTTTTGTGTGAAAATATTTGTTAAATATATATTTAATTTTATTTCTTACTTTGTTTCGCGAAGTACCAACACTTAAATTATATTAAGTATATATTTTATAATTACTTTGATATTTTGATAACTAAAAAACAAATCATATAACAGTACACAGAAAAAATGAATTAAAAATAATAGTCTGCTATTTTTAAAAATATATGTAGCCATTAATCCTCTCCCCTCCTCATACGTATAACATTAGAATTTGAGATTTCACTATCTCAGTGTGAGACAAATTTTGAACGGATAATTGAATATGGCTGAAAATAACTGGGATAAAACTGAAGATACCAGTTTGCAAAATGAAAAACTCCTAGGTTTAAACCTGAAAGCAACAGTTTCTAAAATGGAACATTTCAGTTTCTAAAACGAAACATTTTAATTTTCAAAACAGAATAATTTCGTTTTCAAAACGGTATATTTCAGTTTCCAAAACGGAACAATTCAGATTCCATAACGGAACATTTCAGTTTCTATAACGTAGCATTTCAATTTCCAAAATAGAACATTTCAGTTTTCAAAACGGAATACTTCATTTTCCAAAAACGGAACACTTCATTCTCCAAAAACGGAACATTTCAGTTTCGAAAACGGAAAAGACATAAAAGTAAATTTTACGTGAAAAAATGGAGCAGATACGGCAACTTTGCTGCCAGTACGTTTTCCGTTTTTTCAAGGAAATTTTTTTTACTGTGCAGATGGCGAAACCTTGTTTCAAAATTTGTGCCTCGGTTGAACAATAAATATGTGAAAGTACCTCTATAAATTTGTAAAATTTTGGGCCATAAAGTGACTATAGTTACTCTGCGAATTTGTAAAATGTTGGATCATAAAGTGGCTGTAGCAATTTAGGTTTATAAAAAGTGCCTATAGGGACTTTCTGTAAAATGTAAATTGAGACGCTACGGATATGTAAAGCTCTACCAACCAGAAACTATTGACTTGCAGATAGAGTTCTAACCACTAGATAAGAAATTGAATATCTTTATGCTCTAAAAGCAGCATATTTAAGGTAAATAGAGCTACTTGTTATGGCTGTTAGATATTTCCATAGGATGCTGAAATTTTACCTATAATCAGGAATTTAGAAAAATCAAGCAAACCATAATACAACGCTTTTGTTCTCCTAACACAATTTAATGGTTTAATGTTGAATCGAGATATTTTATAATGTACTATTGTAAATTCAACGGCAAGATTCATCTAATTTTCTCCTCTCTCATAAGATTTATCCTTTTTCATGCATACAATAAAAATATATTTGCTTGCTTAAATAATAGACTTGGAATTTTATTAAAAAAATATTCAATAATATAAACAAGTAAAAATGAGCAAAAACATTTTTGCGTGTCTGAAAATTCATAATTAAAAAATCACTTACGTGTATCTGCTGTGCTGACAACACCTTTCATGCCATTATTTCTTAGAATATCGAATAATTCACTTCTGAAACTTGTAACAGCCTGTTTGACTTCATTAACGTCATCCTCCGTCACTCCTTGATCTTCTTGCTTTCGTTGTTGAGAAGTTACATATCGACGAATAAGACATCTCATGACAGTCTATTTGAAAATTAAAAAAATAATAATAATCATTTTTAATAAAAGTATGAACTATTAATTCTAAATGATTTAATGATTAAAGGCACAGATGCATCACGTCATCGTCAACAAAGCAGACATAGCATGACGTAAAGCCGTTTAATTCGTTTATGAACATTCTTTTGCGCAAATATGTGAGCTTAAAATAGTTCTATGTGCTAGTTTAACAGAAACAACAATAGTATTTTATTATATTTTATTATAGTTACGTCTGTAAATTATTGTTTTATTAAAAATGTATATATTTTAGCTTTTATGCAATATAAAAATTCCTCTAAGTATTGAAAAAGCATTTTCAATTATAATTATAAATTCCACCTTTCATTAAAAATACTTTCTCACAAAATTTACAATAATATTTTATTATTTTATTATATTTTATTATAGATATGTGTGTTAAATTATCGCTTTATTAAAAAAAAAAATATATATATATATATATATTATTTTTTTTGCAGTATAAAAATTTCTCTAAGTATCGAAAAAGCATTTTCAAACACAATTATAAATTACACCTTTCATTAAAATACTTTCTCTCAAAATTTACATTTATTTGTGCAAATATGTGAGTTTAAAATATTTCTCTGTGCTAATTTAACCGGAACAACAATAATATTTTATTATTTTAAGGGGTTTGTAAGAGGTATCACTACTTTGACGCACTCAAATGGGGGGGGGGGGATTTGTCTTAAATAAATGCAGAAGTGCTTATAAAAATCTATTTATTATACCTAATTATTACGTATTAAAAAATAAATCTGCATATACTTTAAATTAAGAATACGACAGGCGTTCGATGGGAGAGCTTCGAAAAGGATTGCACGATAACTTATCGTAGATATAAACTAGAACAAAGACATTGCAAAAAATTAGTTTTTTTTTTTTTTTTTTTTTGTTCAAAAGCTAGTGAAATGCGTAGCCGTGAAAAATGTATTTTTATTGACTTGGCTTAAATTCAAAATAAAATGTAAAATTTCGAACAATGATTTTGCTACATAATGTTACAGGGAAAAGCGTAATATCAATATTTCGAAAAAATACAAGGTGTTTCACCAGAAAAAATATGTGACGATTAACATTTAAAAGGATCAACTTGATCGATTGAAAATTAGTGGAACTAGACCGTCTTAGATTTTGAAAATAATGATTTTAAATAAAGTAATTTAAGTTTTCGTTACAGTTCATTCGTTGAGGTTCTTGACGCTCTATATTTATAGCTCTATAAATTATAGCTGCTTTCACTTACTATACAGATTTCCAGCTAATAAGTTATGGTTTTAACGTGTTTAAAAAATAATTTAAGCGACAAAAATTTTCTGAATTTTCAATAGGTTTGGTACTATCATTAAGGATTCCGTTATTTATGACATTGGTAATTTAAAATGCACATAAAGATACTGTGGGAAAATTTACAGCATGAGTAACTAAGTATTATTTAACGTACACACATGCGACTAAAAGACGGTAGTGAAAAGAAATAAAAAGAATATTGCCCAGTTAAACTGATGGCATTGAGCTCACAGGCTACGCATACTAATCGTACATTACACCCTTATATTTTCAAGGGTTAATTCCGTTCGCAAAAAAATTAAAGAGGGGGAACATCTCCTCCCTTTCCCCTTTTTATGCTTAATCATTGAACCCTCTAAACTGATCAGGGACATGATTTATCATACAAAAAATTTATATCCAAAATTCAGAGCAAATCTGAAAATTCTTAATAAAAACCCATTTATATAATTTAAGAGGAGTTATCCCCCTCTTTTATATACTTAACCATTAAACTTCCAAAACTATTCGGAGATTTGAACGAAATCTGACGATTCTGCATGAAAAACCCATTTATATAAATTAAGGGGAGGTGCATTAGAACCCCCATTTCCCCTGTTTATATTTATCCAATGAACACTTAATACCAATCACGGAAGTGCTTCATCAGAAAGATCCTATGTGTAAATTTTGAACGAAAACTATTATTTCTGCATGAAAAACCCATTTATATCAATTAAGGGGAGGGGCATGAGCCTCCCGTTCCCCCTCTTATACATATCAAATGAACTCCAAAAACTAATCAGGGAAGCGCCTTATCAGGATATATACAAAATTTCAAGTGAATGGGATATTTTTATCATGAGTTATCGCGTTACGAACGTACATACAGAACGGGCGGGCACATAAGCTCTCAGGCTATGATAGCCTGTGAGCTAAAAAGTAGAATGTGTTTCATCATCTATTTCATTTTGGGTCGGCTTATTGTTCAACGTTTAAATTTTGTTTCATTCGAAATAAATAAATAAAACAATCTATGAAATAAATATACAAAATAAATATACAAATAAATATAACAAATTATTTTTAAAAAGAATGCATATAAAATGCTCCTTTTAGGTGCGTTCGTAATTATGTAAATACGTAGCACCTATTGTTGTCGCTCAGTCCGTCCGTCTGTCCGTCTGTCTGTCTATCCGCATATAACAAGGCAAAAACTACCCAACCGAATCGTTTGAATTTTAAAATACATAATTATTACATAATTTTGTCGCGTCATTTCAAATTTTATGAAAATCGGATGGATGGATCAATTACAGGGACAATCAAAAGGATTCCGTTACATTACGGTCAATGGGGAAAAAAGTTTCAAATGCATTTTAATCGTTTGAAATTTAAAACGTATATTTATTACATAATTTTGTCGAGTCATTTCAAATGTTATGAAAATCGGATGCATTGATCAATTACAGGGACAATCAAAAGTATTCCGTTACATTACGGTCAATGGGGAAAAGAGTTTCAAATGCATTTTAATGGTGTTACACTCATTTGAATATAACAGAATTGACATGAATCTATGAAATATGTACTAAAAAATACATTTTGTACAATCTGTGATGCAAAGAATATTTATTATTAAATTACAGGGCCACACAAATGTATTCCACTAAATAATGTTATACGGGGAAACATTGTTTGTGGGGTGTTTTAATTATATTAAACTACTTCACATTTTATGAATAAGATATACGTTAATGAAGTATAATAAAAATTACTCCCAGCATATTTACAGGAACACAAAGATTTCGACCACTATACTGTATCCAAAGTACGCTCTACTATATCAGAAAGATCTGAATATTTTAAAACTTCGTTATCAACGAACGCACCTCATTTGCTACGCTTTACGTGCAATTTCCAACTTGTTTTGTTAGAGTGTGATAATGTTTGTTGCCTTTTATTTTTTTACAAACTCTCAAAGTTCTGTTAATTTCATTGCAAACATTTCCGCAATCATTAGAAATGTGTTTTTCACTTAACATTAGAAATTTTTTTAATGGTGAACGGTACACGAGCCGATGTCATAATGAAGGTTGCAACTCACCTGGGTTATAAGATTAATTTTTTGTCACTCGTACTTTCAATTCTAAGCTATCGCATAGTTAAAATATTTAGATCATCACAGCCGGAAAAAAAAAACTTTTAAAGGACTTTTTTTTCTTTCTTTTTTTCTTGACTGGTTTAAGCAATTTACTGTTTTTTATTTTTTAAATAATATTGAAGAATGATTTTTTTTATGGATCTCAAAAATTAATATTTGTTTGCTACAATAGTATAAAGCAACTAAGAAGAAAGGAAGTGAGTTACTATAGTTGGCAGTTCATTGTCCATGTCCATGCCTGGAGAGAGCAAAATAATAAGCAAGTAATTATTTAATTTTTAAATTCATTTTGATTTTTACATTTCATTAATATTTCGTAATTTTGTCTACTTACAAGACATGCTGTCATGGTTAAAATTTCTTTTAAAGTGAATGCGAATATCGTCAGCAGTTTTAAATAAAAAATACTCTGGTGCCAAATCCCAATTGATGAAATTTACTATTTGGCTACTGATCTCATTACATATGATTAACCATAAGATACGGTACTTTAGAGCTAAATTGAAACCCATAAACAAAAAGACATTTCAGAAGTAAGTTATTAAATTAAAAATGCATTAGATAATAGATACCTCACATTATAATATATTCGAAGTTATATTTATTTATTTATTTGGTTGATTGAATAATTTTATAGCATTATTATCCTGTTTTAATTAAGTTCAACTGAATATCTAAAATAATAAATTATTTTACTTTACACTGTGAGATATGAAATCATAATATGTTTTCAGCCAAACGGTTTACACAGATACGCTTATTTTGCACGAAATTTTAGTGTGCATCACATATTTTTCTATTAAAGAATGTTTCTATGACATTTAAATTTCTGTTTTTTCCAGTTAAAATATAGAGAATAAAGTAATTGTATAAACACAAAACTCATGATACAAACAGCATAAATATTTATATATTTTTTAATTTACAGCCAAAATAGACTGATTTTTTAAAAATCACATTTAAGCTAGATTTGCTGAACTGAAAAATTCGTGGAATGGCAAATACAAATATTTTTTTCTGATACATTGATTGAATTATAGTTAGAACACTTGTTTTATTTATTTATTTTTGTTGAAATGCAAGGTGGAATTTCCAAAAAGAAAATGTTTAAATAGTTAAATTGAATATCCCATACAATGTATTCTTACATGTGAACAAATGAATTAAGGTTTTATTTACATCTGTCAGAAAATACTTCGTAAAGTTAATGATTAATAAAACTATACTATGATAACTACAATAATTATAATGACTATAAAAAAAATATCACGTACTAGTAGAGGAAAAGTGGGGTTCCGACCTCAGGAGGAGGTGCTGAAGTGCAAGGTGCAGGTGCAAAGTGCAGCACCTCCTCCGTGCACCTCCTCCCAAGCACCTACCCAAATGCACCATCTCCCGTGCACCTCTTCACACGATTCTACTCTAAGAGGAGGGGTCAAAGAATTTTTTTTTCGAATTTTAAGCGGGAATTTCAGGGAGTTAGAATTTTTTCCCCGTACTATAGTATGATGGGTTTTTTTAATTTTAATTTGGGGACTTTAAAATTTTCGGCGTGTTACAGTATGTGGGGTATGTTTTTCGATTGAGTTATGCTGTTGTTAATTTAAACAGGTAGTTAAAAAGTAATTAAAAATGAAGGAATGAAGCGACTTTCATTTTTTTCCACCTTATTCTTTGATGAGGGGCTAAGCGGGAATTTCAGGGACATCGAATTTTTTTTGCTGATCTTTGGTATAAGGGTTTTTTCAATTTTAATATGGGGACTTTAAAATTTTAAGTGCAGTATAGTTTAAGGATTTATTTTTTCGATTATAAGCGGAAATTTTGGGGAGATTGATTTTTTTTTTCACCGTGCTTTTAGATGAGGGGTTAAGCGGGTATTTCAAGGACATAGAAATTTTTTTTCTGTACTATTGCAAGAGATTTTTTTTTAATGTGGTGACTAAAAATTTTTCGGTGATTTTTATTTTTTGATTTTAAGCGGAAATTTTCAAAAGAAAGATCTGTTTTTTTTTTTTTTTTTTTTTTTTTCACCGTGCTCTTTACATATGGAGTTAAGTGTGTATTTTGGGGGAAATTATTATTTTAGACTAATCATACAAGAAGGATATTTATTTTTTTTCGGGGTTAATATTTTAACGAAGAAATAATTAAGGAGGGAGCATTCATGGTGAATTAATGAGTTATTTTTAAGGGAGGAATTTTGTTAACATTGAATTATATTTTCATGTGTTTGAGTATAACCGCACATCATTTTAATAGAAGGACTTTAATTTTTTTGCGATGAGATTGACGCGCGCTCGTCGACCTAACCGTTCGGAGTTTGTCATTTTCTTCTAAACATGTGCAGATATTGGCTTGGAATATCTTAGAAAGACCTGAATAACTTTTATCCCTGTCTGCCGTCATAAATACCACACGCTTGTAATGGGAATTCGGGAATAACAATTTTGAATATTTATTTAATGAAGGAACTTTAAAGTTATTTCAAGTGTTATTTTTAGTCAACTATGTTATACACTTGATATTTTAAAATAATTAAAAAATAACTTTAAAATTTGAATGAAAAAATATGTTTCAAAATTGAATTTTACGTACTAACATTTATTCGCGCTCGTCGATCTAACTGTTCAGAGTCCTTGATTATCTTCGAGCAATGGAAAATTTAATTTTATTAATCTATTTATTTAGTTAGATATTTTTTGATGTTCTGGGTTTGAGAATGTTATTTTCGGATAATGAATAAATTTTAATGGCGATACTTTATTTTTAAGGGATATCTTATGAAGCGATTTAGATTGTTTTCGTGTGGAAAATTTAGTCACGTTTATTTTATGAAACGATTAATTAAAGGGAAAAAGACAATTCAATTTAATTGGGTTCCTTTTTCGTTAAATAAAAATAGGAATTAAAAATTTTATGAGAAATTTATTAATGAGGGCAATTGAAACTTATTATGAGTGTGACTCTATTTTAAGTAAAGGATAGAAGAAAGTTTAAAAAATGGCACTAAAAATACATATATTCATAACACATATACATACATAAAATTATCTAGCTGTATTTTTAAACTAGAAAAACAAACTGTATAATTTTCATGAATATTATGAAAAAATAATTGCGCTTAAGAGAATGAAACTTTACTATTTGATTGTTATTTAATTTTATAAAAATATTTAAATCTAAGCATTTCATTTTTGGTAACAAACTTACTTTAATAGTTTAGCACATATTTATTATCAGTGCACAGCATTCAAATCACCTGCAATACGGATTTACCTTCTTATCGCATGTGAATGAGTAAGCGTGATTCATTGTTATCTTGGATAAGGTTTTCCCTCCCAGCACATTCAATCAATCGATGTTAGATTTTAATTATGATTAACTAATGAGGGTAGCAATTGCGTCACTATAATGATTTTATTAATTCAGATTTTAAATTTGTATTAAATTGGAGGATTTTTTTTCTAATAGATTTTTTTTAAATTTATATCAAAATTGGAGGCTTTTTTTTTCTCTCATAGATTTACTTTAAATAAAACTGAAATAATTACTTATTCATATACTTTGTTAGCAAAATAAAGAATGTATCTCGTTCATTTCGGATTTAACTATTTGAAAATTTAAACTAACCTATAATTAAAATGATTATATAAGGCTGAGTATTTGATCTTTTAAATGAAATTTAGTCAATAAAAAAACACGCATTCATATAAAACTTTTAATACTTATGCTTTTGTGTATAATATAATTTATGAATTAAATATTAAATGAAAAATATTAAAATTAAATAAAAATGTTCATATTTAAAGCATGTTGAAGTACGTGATCTTTTAAATGAAATTTAGTTATTGCAGAAACAAGCATCCATATAAAAATTTAAACATTTATGCTTTTGTGTATGGTGTATATGAAATGAATATTAAATGAAAAATATGAATTAACAACAAATGAAAAAAATTAATTAACATTAATAAAATATTAATTAAAAATTATAATGATTAAAATATGGAATAAAAACGTAATGAAAAATATTAATTTCTCATGTAATTAAAATAACACTTAATAAATTAATGAATTAATAATAAATGAAAAATGTTCATTCGAAACATATTAAAAAATAGTAATTTGTAATGAAATTAGAAAATAGCAATTAATAAAATAGTAATTAAAAATTTAATGAAAAATATTCATTGAAAAAATATACAAATCAAATAGTCTTACCTAAAAATTTTTTCTCATCAGGCCTTTAGTGCAACACACCTCGTTGCTTGCCACCTGTGAACTGACTGATAACACATAGGTTTATCGTTTGAGTTTTTTCCCAAGTTCTGAGTCATGAGGTAACATAATATCAGGTTCAGATATGAATTTAAGACCAGTGTTTATGAATTTCATTTATTAATATCAAATATAATTAATATAATGTTTAATTAAAAAGGGACTTAATTTATTTGATACGTCATAATTTAGAATTTAATTAAATCCTGATTATATATATATATATATTTTAAATCTTAATTAATAGAATAAAAAAGAAATTCTTTTCAAAATTTTCAAGAAACAACGAGTTATTATTAAGGAATATTTCGAATAACTACAAACTTTAATCATAATGAGTCATCACTGAGAATATTACTAAATATTTTCATATTAACAAAGAAATTTGACTATTAAATACCAACTATTAAACATATTCTTTTGTTCTCGTATGTTATAAAAACAAGTTTAGCTTGCCAAATTTATTGATATATTTCGTTGTGTGTTAGATACTTCTTTACTAATTATCATTAAAATTATTCATTCACAATGATTTAAACTTCACATTTTTAGAGTTATTTATATAATATACTAACATTTAATTATAATAAGTATAATTTTATTAAAAATACTGAATAAAATTAAATTTATACTAAGTAAAAAATTAAAACACCATTTAAAAATATTAAACAACAACAAGAAACTTGTAATTAACAGATGCATAAATTTAAATATATATATATATCACGGAATATTAAAAAGAAATACTTAATCATTCACAAAAATTCTACCCTTGAACAATACCATGTATGTTAGTAAGATTATACTAAAGTTTTCAAAACAATTATAAGCATTTCCAAATTAACAAAGAAAATTGACTTTTAAATATCAAATAATGGACAGACACTTGTTACACTCACATCTTACAATGTACTTAGTAACCAAATTTAATGATTTTTAAACATGTCTTCTTAAATTTTTTACAGTGAAAGACTATCACAGTTGAATATTTAGCTTTCTCTCCATAACTTTATCGAGAAATATATAATGTATACCACTCGATTTCATTAAATGAATCAATCACAATACAATTCAAACTTCTCATTTTCAATGTTTTTTATATTAGTGTTTATCAAATAGGTGTTTATTTTGAACAATCAGTACTTAGTATATTGATGTAAAATTTGTGTTGAACGGTTTTTAACTCAAATGGTGTGAGAGAAGGATATATGTGGGGGAAAGTTATTAAATATTTTAAATCTTTCATAAAAACAAGAGAAAGCCTTTCAAGCAGCAGAAATTTAACATATTTGTAAACAAACCTTAGGAGGAAAACACTCATCTTCTCATAATCATATATCACTGGAGAGTATAGAGGAGCTGCCCATGTTGTGCATAATTTAAATTTTCATTGACACATTATTATAACCGAAGTTTTTCAACAGTTTTAAAAATTATGACGCTACCACCTCATGAACAAATTAGGAAGATTCAAAGATCATGAAATTGACGTGATTACATTCATCCTGGGAAAGTTTATAACCTTCAAGATAAGAAAGCGGTCAAGTCCTATACAGCTGATATTTTTAGGTTCATTTCAATTTTTGCCTATGTCGTTAGAATTACTCGTAGGTTTTGAATCCACGGTCATCCAATCATACTTCTCATTTTTAACTCGTGATGCTAACCCGTGGGCCATTAAGACCCGTAATTTAGTAAATAAAAAGTAAGAAAGATCATCGAAAGTGGTTACTTCGCACATGAAATTTTTTTTTATTGTGACTGAACATATAAAAATCACGAAGAAAAGAAAAAAATCACATATATTTAGGATTACTTTGAGATTTTATGTGTCACCTTATCAGTTAGATAGAAATGTACAATCCTTATGAATTACTACTTATGCTTAAATTTTCAAACACTTGCTTAGTTAGAATCTTGTATATTTTAGTATATTTTAGTTTAACAGAAATAGTGTGATGATTTGTTAATAATTTTAGTGTCATTAAAATTTTTAAAAAAAATTTGTTTTTCTAGTTTAAAAATACAACTAGATAATTTTATGTATGTATATGTATTATGAATATATGTATTTTTAGTGCCATTTTTTAAACTTTCTTCTATCCTTTACTTAAAATAGAGTCACACTCATAATAAGTTTCAGTTGCCCTCATTAATAAATTTCTCATAAAATTTTTAATTCCTATTTTTATTTAACGAAAAAGGAACCCAATTAAATTGAATTGTCTTTTTCCCTTTAATTAATCATTTCATAAAATAAACGTGACTAAATTTTCCACTCGAAAACAATTTAAGTCGCATCATAAGATATCTCTTAAAAATAAAGTATCGCCATTAAAATTTATTCATTATCCAAAAATAACACCCTCAAACCCAGAACATCAAAAAATATCTAACTAAATAAATAGATTAATAAAATTAAATTTTCCATTGCTCGAAGATAATCAAGGACTCTGAACAGTTAGATCGACGAGCGCGAATAAATGTTAGTACGTAAAATTCAATTTTGAAACATATTTTTTCATTCAAATTTTAAAGTTATTTTTTAATTATTTTAAAATATCAAGTGTATAACATAGTTGACTAAAAATAACACTTGAAATAACTTTAAAGTTCCTTCATTAAAAAACTTCATTTTCAAAATTGTTATTCCCGAATTCCCATTACAAGCGTGTTATTTGTGACGGTAGACAGGGATAAAAGTTATTCAGGTCTTTCTAAGATATTCCAAGCCAATATCCACGCATGTTTAGAAGAAAATTACAAACTCCGAACGGTTAGGTCGACGAGCGCGCGTCAATCTCATCGCAAAAAAATTAAAGTCCTTCTATTAAAATGATGTGCGGTTATACTCAAACACATGAAAAAATTATTCAATCTTAACAAAATTCCTCCCTTAAAAATAACTCATTAATTCACCATGAATGCTCCCTCTTTAATTATTTCTTCGTTAAAATATTAACCCCCGAAAAAAAAATATCCTTCATGTATGATTAGTCTAAAATAATAATTTCCCCCAAAATACACGCTTAACGCCTTATGTAAGAGCACGGCGAAAAAAAAAAAAAAAAAAAAGAAAAGATCCCTTTTTTGAAAATTTTCGCTTAAAACCAAAAAATAAATCCTTACATTAAAGTTCACCGAAAATTTTTAAGTCACCACATTAAAAATAAAAAATTCTCGTGTAATAGTACAGAAAAAAAAAATTTCTATGTCCTTGAAATACCCGCTTAACCCCTCATCTAAAAGCACGGTGAAAAAAAAAAAAAAATCAATCTCCCCAAAATTTCCGCTTAAAATCGAAAAAATAAACCCTTAAACTATACTGCACCTAAAATTTTAAAGTCCCCATATTAAAATTGAAAAACCCCTTATACTATAGATCAGCAAAAAAAATTCTATGTCCCTGAAATTCCCGCTTAACCCCTCATCAAAGAACACGGTGAAAAAAAAAAGTTGCTTCATTCCTTCATTTTTAATTACTTTTTAATTGCCTTTTTAAATGAACAACAGCATAACTTAATGGAAAAATATACCCCACATACTGTAACACGCCGAAAATTTTAAAGTCCCCAAATTAAAATTAAACAACCCCATCATACTATAGTACGGGGAAAAAATTCTAACTCCCTGAAATTCCCGCTTAAAATTCGAAAAAAAAATCCTTTGACCCCTTCTCTTAGAGTAGAATCGTGTGAGGAGGTGCACGGGAGATGGTGCATTTGAGTAGGTGCTTGGGAGGAGGTGCACGAGAAGAAGTGCTGCAGTTTGAACCTGCACCTTGCACCTCAGCACGTCCTCCTGAGGTCGGACCCTCACTCTTCCTCTACTCATACTTTATTTGTAAAAAGAAACATCTAAAGAAATTAAAATTGTTGATAAAAGACAAAATTAGACTTAATTATTACTGCATAAAATGTATCAGAAATATTAAGAAAGGTTTGAATTCCAGAAACAAAAGTATATTATGCTTTTTGAATAAAAGTGATTGTTTATTTGACAATTTGAAAATTATAGACGTTAAAACGCTAAGTATAAAAAACAATTCTAACTCTTACATTTTTAAAGATATGATAATTATAAAAGACTATTCTGATTCAAGAATCACTAGAACATCAAAATTAATATGATTTAACTGTGTCACTTCAAGAATAATTTCATAATGTTATGAAGAGAGGATATACACAAATTGCGAAATACAATGTGGATTAATCATAGCTGCCTTCCTTCACTAAACTTCCGTAATGTTTGTATTAATTTGAACCAGATTAACACATTTTGAACCAGAATATTTTCTTTGTGAATACTTGTTTGTTTAATTCCCTGTTTTTATGTGGAACATATTTAATTTCATTTCATAAAAATATTCTGGTTCGACACGTACTTATCCAGAGTCAAATTAACGCAAGTATTACTTAACATTAATTTGAAGTTGGCACCCATGATTACTTGTTATTTTGGTAATGACTAAGTCGCAGGTGACCTGTTATCTATATGAAACTTTCATTTCAATGGATGTGAGTCTGGTAGAATAGGACTAAAAGACATCATGCAAATTCAAGGTGAGATTAAATAAAATACATATAGGAAAGTTTTATATGATTGAATACTACGTATAACTGGGTGGAGGATAATGATCTGAACGACAACGTACACGTATGTATGCGTAGAAATTAAAGTTATTAATCTAAGAAAACTAAAGGTATTTATACACAAACATCAGTTGCTCTAAATAACGACTGCTTATAACACCTTGATTAAACTAAACAAATCAGTTTAAGCTAATATTAGTGTTTTAATGTAGCTCATACTACACGACTACAGGTTGGGTTGGGATACTAGAATGGTACAGTGTAGTTGAAGTTTAGTATTTATAGTTACCCTGTATACCCTGTCCCTTTCTGCAGCTTCCTTTACCTAGATATGAAAGATTTTTTGAAATATTAGTTTTTAGAAAATATATAATGTAACACATGAAAAAGGTCTTTAATTATCAAATGACAGAAAACACACTAATAAGAACGTATTATATGTCATGGATATAAGTTCTAACGAACTTTAATGTTCTGTGACATTTCCTGCTGAATAATTACAGAAGAATAGCAACAAATTTTAGAAATTTTATTAGCATTACAATAATACTTTTTATTGACTTAATACTTAGTTGTGCTACTATAATAAATTTATGAAGAATATAAATTATATTACGTAGTATGGCCATATTCTTCTACTTGAAACTGAATCCATTTAGCAGCGCATAAACTACGACAAATTACCTTAAATATTTGCCTATCAATTTCAGCAAAAGAAAATTACGGTATAAGATATTGGACCATCTCTTTGGAACATCGCCATAATATATACCAAAGAGATTTAAAGAAAAGCCTTCGCACTTGTTAACACCCAACCTTATTTAAACTGCTTTCATCCCTATTATAAATTTAAAAATATTATATCCATAACATTTTTTTTCTATAATAATGTAAAATTAAAAACAATTCGTTAATTAGAGCTAATAAAATGAATGGATATTACGTCGCATCTATAGTTAAAAATATTTCACAACTTTGAAATAACGACAACAGTACAACACATATTGCACTTTTTAATAACATTTATAACAACACACTTTTATATATGTTGCAGCCAATACCCGAAATTGGCCAATTCTAGAACTGGCCGGCCAATTACCGAATTGGCCAGCAACGTTAAAAAATGACTGGCCAATTCTAGAATTGGCCAGTCAATTCGCGAACTGGCCAGATGCGATTGGCCAATTCGCGAATTAGATATAAGAACTCGGCTTAATCCTTTCTAACATAGTTGAAAGTGTTTATGAATTCAAATACTTTAGACGTCAGCCTGTCCGTGATCTAACTCAAATAAAGTTTCCGGTTAACTTGTAATTGTCATCGTATTTGGTTTATCAATTAATTTCTATATTGAAAGGGAACTGTGTACTATTTTTGGTTAATTTAGTTGGGTACACAAAAATATTTCGTTTCAATATAATCAATGGGAATCTTTTTTTACTGTACATTTTAATGTTACATTATCTTAACTACAAAAAAATGGTATCTCTGCATCATAGTTCGGATGTTGGCCAAGGCTTCCCGGCCAGTTCGCGAATTGGCCGGCCAAAACCCGAAATACGCTATTCATTTCATGTATTTCGGGTTTTGGCCAGGAAGCTTGGCCAGTTCGGGTATTGGCCGGCCAGTTCTAGAATTGGCCAGGCTCCGGGTATTGGCCGCAACATATATATTCTTAATGAAAATTACGAGAACATTTTTTTAAACAGCAAGCTGCAGAACCGTAAGAATTTTTGTACGGAACCAACAATCAATAGAAATATAGGATTAAAAAATAATTAATTTTTTTAACTCCATTTTAGTTTGTTTCTTATATTTCTCGATGCGCTGAGTTAAAATACCTTTTTTACTATTGCGTAAGGTTTTTTTTTTCTTTTCTTTTGATAAAGTGAAAATGAAAATCCATTAAAATAACACAGATATAACAGAGTAAAAGAAGGTTATCAAGAAAACGCTTGTAAATAAGCTATATATTACTTAAATATTTAAGATTATCATGGTTTAGACTAACAAAAGAGCGCCTTTTAGTGTTGCTCACACCTAGCATGGAGACCTGGTGCATTTTGTAGCCCGATACATGAAAGTTAGACAACCGATAAAAATTCTCTATTGAAATAATATTTTATATACAGTTGGCAAAAAAAGTATTTGTACACTTCATTTTTTTAAATTATAATGAAATTAAACAAAAGATTTAAGCAAAAAATACTGTAATACATTAATTTAATGCATTATAATATTATAGAAGCAAAAACAAAATCAAACGAATCGATTTTTTACATTATAATAAAGAAATATATAAAAATATAATGCAAAAAAGTATTTGTACACTATATTAATGTAATATAATTAATTAAATTTTAGTAAAAAGATACAAATTAATATTTTATGTGAATTCATTTAGCGATTATGACTACTTCTAGATGGTGTGACATAGATTCCACCAACTTTTTTGTAGCGGTCTGGTTAATGCTATTCCATGACACAATAAGAGCTTCTTTAAAACTGTTTTTTACTGATACGTATTTTTTTTTCGGATTTTTGCATCCAATAGCATCTACAAATTTTCTATTGGATTCAAGTCTTGAGATTTTAGAGGAGTTGCCAGTCGTCTTCGAGTATTGTAGTAACCATGTGCTGGTGATCACAGCAGTTTGCTTTGGTCGTTATCCTGCAGAAAGTGAAAAGCTTCCTCTACGTCTAATTTCTTAGCACGGTTTAATAAATTATGCCGCGACACATAAATGTATGTTAAACCTGTCCTTCCATTGTCAATAAATTTTAAATGTCCTGCTCCATTAGAAGCTATACACCCCAAAACCATAATATTCCCCCCATCATGCTTGATAGTTTGAAGTATACATTTTGGATCTAGAACAGTTTTATTTTTACGCCAATTTTTTCGAATGCTTGGTGGTAAGAAAATTCCGAATTTTCCCTCATCAGAAAAAAATTACTGTTTTCCAAATATCCAATGATTTACTTCTGTATACGAAAGCGAATACTATGCATTTTCGCCTATTTGTTTTGCTGACGAATAGATTTTTCCTTGAGGTTCTTCCTTTTAAGTCTGCATTGAGAAGAATATTTCTTATTGTTTGAGGTATTACTCTGATGCGAGAAGATGTTGCAAGGTCTCCAGCAAATTTTTGAACCGATCGCATAGGATTTTTTAAAGCTTTTTAAACAACACTCCCCTTTTCCCTCATTGTTAGTTTGCTGAGAAGTCCTGGTTTTCATTGAATTTCGATGCATCTAATTTATTCATAGTTTCTCACTATGCATCCAATAGTTGTAGATGGTAATTTAATAGCTTTTACAAATTCTTGTTGCGAGTTTCAATTTTTATTATGCTCAATAATAGGATTTCATATATCTAGAGGTACCTCTCTAGTTTTAGGTTCTATTCTCAATTACTTCAAGTGCGAATTAAATTAAATGTCAGACAAATATAGTATGAAGTTAAAAATTGTTAACAGCTTCTGTATAAGTAGTCCTTTGAACCATAAACACTATAAAACACAGTACATATCAGGATGGAGAAATGTACAAATACTTTTTTTGCAAGAAATTTTTAAACTTTTTTTATTAGAAAATTATTTTACATCTTTATCGAAATTTCCTGTTGTGTAATTTAAAACGCGCGGTAAACAGATTGTATTAAAACTATTTTTGCTAAAATATCTGTTTTTATTTAGTTAAAAATTAAGCATTTTAGAGTGTACAAATACTTTTTTTGCCAACTGTATATTTTTTTAATTTTAAATTTTGATTATTGGATTTTTATTTGTTTATTTCCCGCCAAATTTTAGTTAAGCTGCCACATATGGCGCTACGAATTTTTCGATTACCTTATTTTCAGGATATGACATTCGGTTAGGGTTGCCGGAAAATTCTACTTTGGAAAATATACCACCTTTTTTCCATCCAAAAATGTAAATACAATGTCGTAATTTTTCAAAACCAAATTTGTGGGTTTCTGAAGGAATTTCTAAACTGTTTTCAATATTTTATATTCATTATTAACTAATTTATATCTTTAAACATTTTTCTTTAAAAATCTACATTAATAGTTCGATATGTTGCTTGAAAATAGCATTTTAAGAAAGTTATGCTGCGGCAAAACCAAAGAATATGACTTAACAGACTTTTTTTTCGATTATCAAAATTTCCTAATACAGGGCTTTAAAACGCACCAAACTTCAATGGACATGTTCAGCGCAGCTTACCGAAGTGACCAATGTTACCGACCAATTGTAGGGCAGTACGAAAGCGAATTGTGGCACCACTGAAAACTATCCTGTTGAATTGTAGCTGACGTCGCGATTCGACTTGATTTTCATTTCGTACTAACCTACAATCAGTCGGTAACATTAGCCACTTCGGTAAGTGACTGGTAAGTTGCGCTGAACATTTTCAATGCTAGGTGCGAGCAACTCCAATAGTGGTCCCCCCTTAAGTAAATATGTTATGATCTACTTTTTACCTTTCGTTGATTAGTATTTGTGTGGTCATTGTTGCAACAGCTGCAATGATCAGCTGGTATTGGAAGCACATACTCACGATTCTTTATGTACATCACATGGCGTCAGATCGAGTGAGCGTCTGAACTGAACTTCTTGCTAATCAACGTTTGGAAAGAACTGAGCTATTGACTTGAAATGTGCCGCGTGACGCAAGGTGCCCAAATTTAACACATGCGATTCTGTTTCTTTCAGTTAAATTCATCAGAAATAATGTCAGCTCCAATACCTATAATTTTCCAGAAATAGGAGACTCTTCCGTCATACAAAATTGATTTAGTATTGAAATTTCCACAAACACATCTGTGAGCATGTACACAAAGAGCAATAAGCTCGTTTACGTTCAATTGTAATTATTTCTTTTTTGTTTTTCGAAATGCAATATGTGTATGTATTATTTTACTAAACGGTTTACAAGAATATTTTGCATGCATTGTTAATACAGAAAGTATTGCGTTAAATAATTTTCCATTTTTTTCTATTTTACTTGTTCCAAAACTTGCAATGATGGCTTACTTACATCTCTAAAACAGCTATGTGTAGCATCCTTTGAATGGAGATAGGTATCAGTACTATCTTATTAAAGTAAAATTTTTAAATTGATAACATCATAAAATCTCTATTGTAAGCCTACCTTCCTCTTTCAAAAGCAAAATAAGTTAAATATGACGGGGGATTATAATCGAGATTTAAAAAAAGATCATTAAAAAACCCTTCTTAATCATTAATTTAGATGGAATAAGACAAATACAGGTACAGAGTGAGAATATTTCGTATTTCGGAGGATTTCCAATAAATATGTCTGAATGACTCCCCCTCTCCCCCTCTCTAAAATACCTCCTCAAATGAAAATCGTTAAGTAAAATTTATAAGCTTTAATTTCTTTTTCGAATTTATTTGTTTATTTGTTTATTTTATTGCAACAATGTTTAATTAATCATTTAAGCTTCTCTCCCACTCCAAATCTACCTTTTTTCATTTTATAATCTTACTTAAACATATCACCCACAAACTAGAGAAATATATACATATATATACTACCTCTGACAATAAAGTTCAGTGAATAGTCCTATAACATTAATGTAGATGAAATATTAACAAAAGTTACCATACCACCCTTCGAAATAGTCATCTCCCATAACTATGCATCTCTGAGATTTGCTATACATGTCTTGGGAAATTTGCAAGAAGTCTTCTTTTGAGAAGTTCAAAAGCTTCGTCACGTTTCGTTGGATGCAAGCAATATAGTCAAATCTCTTTCAAAGAGAGTTTGAGTCGTGAAAATAGGAAGAAGTCTGGAGGAATGAGATCTGGCGAGTATGGTGGATGTTTAATTTGCACCACTCTTCATGAATTTCTTTCGGTGTCTTCCAAAGCTTAAAACAAAACTTTAAAATGATCTTTTCTTCGTTCATTTTCCTATTCTCAGTTAAGAACCAACACACTGAACAAGCACTTAGTAAAGCACGTCTTACACAGAACATAAACGACACTCAACTAAACAACGGTGGGGGAAGATGGTCAACACTTGCCTCTATGCAGGTGCATCGTTTTATTTCCCCGGTGTTTCCAGATCGGTCGTTCTGAATTCATTCACCAAACTTTATTGTCAGAGGTAGTATATTTCTTTGTGGTGAATTTAAGAGATAATAAACTAATATGTATAATGACATGTGAAAAACAGAATAAAAAGCATGTCAAAGGATACTTTTTGATTTTGTTCTCGTGTGCCCCGCGTGTGTTTACATTTTCCACCGGTGGAGCACATGCGAACAATTTTTGGAATTTATAAAATTATTTAAAAAAGCAAGTAGGACTATAGAGATGGTTCTGAAAAATACCATGTGTAAAAAACAAATCTGTTTACTATACTGAGTAGTTTTTGTTTCTAGCAATTAACACAGCTATGAGCTGTTTACTATACTGAGTAGTTTTTGTTTCTAGAAAATAACACAGCTATGAGCTGTTTACTATACTGAGTAGTTTTTGTTTCAAGAAATTAACACATCTATAAGAAAAAGCTATATTTATGTGAGCTATTCACATGTGCCCCAGTTCCCCATAGATCGGATCCAAACTGTCGCAGAGCATACAAATTTCGTATGGCTAACGTAATTTTTTAAAAGAGTGAAAACTCTGTCAATCTTTTATAGAAGTTCGATATTTTATTGTAACATAAATATAAGGACTGACGACTTAAAACACTTATAACTCAAGTTATATAATTATCATAAAACATTCATATTTGTGTGGCAAACTTAATATTTATTAAATGGGAAAATACTTTTTAGATTCTATTAACTGAACCTTCTAAATTTAGTATGCAGCAAATATTGGGACCCTACTATAATAAACACAATTACACATAAAGCGGATTCGCGCACAATTTCCCTACATTAAATGTAAACGTCTTAGTTCTGGTGGAGGTCCCAATGTATTTCTTAAAGAATTTAGTCCTGTACATGATAAATATGTGGTGCTTTCAGTTTTAAACACTTGTAAATCGAGTTATAATTTCCATAGAACATCCATATTTTATATGGTAAACATTATTGATTTAATGGCATGTTGCTTGTCTTTTTTTTTTTTTTTTCTAAATTCCCTAATATTTTAGGGTAGTACAAAAGTTTTTGATAACTTTAAATGCTTATAGTTGTTAAATTACACTTAGCTATGGTTGTCGCAGAATACTTATATTGTGTATGGAAAATTTCATTTATTATTGTTTATTACTAACTCTTAGCCTCTCTTGAAACATTTTCTGTTTTTAACGTAGGAAATGTTTGAAAAGAATTTCCAGATTGCACCACGTGGAGGTAGTTAGCCCTACAATCCTTTTATTGAATTTATTTATTCATTTACACAATTACATGCATTTATAAATGTATAAACAACAATAATAAATAGTCATACAAGTTAAAGTGATATTTAAAAATATCTACAATAATTACATATAATACAGAACAAATAAAAAGTAAATTACATATTGAAAGAAAAAAAAACTTTTTTGCAAATTCATGAGATAATTATCTTCGATTCCCCGTAAGTACTCGTTAAATGTTTGTCTGCTAGCGCCATCCGAAAATCTGTCAGGATTTTCAAAATTCTTTTGTCAGTTTTGATTGTATTTATTTCTCCGCGAAAAAAAAAAATCTTACATATTATCATGCCCGCTGTTGTTTTTTATACATTCAATAAATCTCATATTGTTCTGCTCAACTAATTAAAGCAGAATTCATTTTGCATTCTTTGAGTAGTCTCTACATCATTATTAGCGTGAAATTATCCATTTTAAGTTCACTCACTGAAATATGCTTCAGGAACAACGGATTGTTTCGTAATTATCTTCGATTTGGTCTTCTAGCATCAAAAGCTTTCAAAATTAGTTCAAAATAGGAAGTAATTCGACTGGAAAATCTGCTTCCACAGATTCTAATGCTTTATCTAATTTATTAATAGGAGCAACCGAACATTGAAAAATGAAACAATGAACATTGCTGTAATTTCCTAAGCAAATAAGGGTAAATCGTCATTGTTTTTATATTGGCTTAACAGGCCTCTGAAATTTCCTTCAAATTTTTTTATCAGATGGAAGAAATAGCATATAATGATTCAATTTGGAAAAACATGGCAAATTCCACGAATCTCAGCTTTTTCAAAATCAACAGAAATAGAACTAAACTGCAGTCAGATTTGCTTCACCGCATTAAATAGCTTCACATACGTTTCTTCACTTTTATCAGGCAATAAAGCGTAAAATACTGGAAACATAAAGTCATATAGTTCAGACATTATAACAAAAACATGAGCGAAAAGTTTCGGCGCAGTACAAAATGAACCTCCATATTAAAGTTTTTCATAGAACGTGACAAATTTTTATGGCTTTCCCATCTAAATGGTGAAAATAGTTTAGTATCGTTTTGCGAAGCAAGAAAGACTCATTGACAATACAACCATCCTATTCTGAATAATTTACAAATACAACCAAATCAGAAACATTTTCTAATTGTGCAGGCAAAAGAAAAACTCCGGTGCGTTTTTGTTGAATCGTTTCTTCAAAACGGAAAGAACTGCATCGCTCATTTTAAAGATAAAAGCAAATCCTCATAAGCATTGTTTAGAATTAAAACGGGCTTGTCTTGAGTCTTTTCGGTTTGACGATTTATAGATATGCGAATTTTCATCACTTCTACTGTAGCTGTATCACTATCATGTGAATGATATTAATTTGCTTAAACATTTTATTTGAGTTTACAGAAATATAAATCCGTACTTTGCTTCTATTCGAATCTTGTTTGTCTAAAATTTGATAGTTTGAGTCGAGTCGTATTTGTGAAAACAAAAAGTTTTTCCATTATACTTGAAAATTTTGAACATGATGTCAGGTAATATTTTGTTCGGTTACCTTAATCTTTTAAGGGAATAAAATGAACATTTTTCGGCGAACTATTCTTAAAAATAAACTACTATTATTAGTAACAAAAAATCACTCAAAGAAAAAAAATCTGTTCACGTTTTACGTGTACTCCTAAAGTTTCAAAATAAATATTTCTTACTAGGTTTTGGGCGATAATGAGATATCATTGTTTTAATAGATTTTCTCTTTTGCATGGACATTTCGTTTTGTTTTTTCAATTGTATCAAGTGTTTCCAGACAACTACAAGTTAATCCATTTCGATTTTTATCCGATCTTATCTTCAAGAATACTTTGAGGATGAACTGGGATGAGTAGGCATTAATAAAATTTTCTAACTCTGAGTCATTGTACTATGACATGAGCTAATCAGTTTTTTCTGGGCCAGTTGTATTTTACGTGGTAACATCCATCACATATATTATTAAGTCTTATACTGATTTATTCCTTTCACTTGCTCAAATTGGCTGCTTACCTGAATTTTTTTTCGTGCTTCCCCGTTCGCACCTTCCCAATCTTATCCCGAATTTTATTCTCGGATCCATTTCACACTCGTAAACTTAGCTTGGGACGTCGGCCCTATTCATTTCTCGGTTGCGGCCCCCTCTTACATTTCTTACACATATATGGATTATAAATAAAATAAACCTTAAACGAACTCCACTTTTAGAGAATCCTGTTATGACTATTATATCTTCGTCCTTACATCTGCATTTAGTTTTTTCTAGGGGCCATAATTATAGATGACTTTCTCTCCCCCCATTTTTCGTTCCCCCCTTAATTTTTTCTCTCATTCATGATTTTTCATTTTAAAAATATTGGGACTCCTCCGTCGGTTCTCTAAGGTTTGGTTTAATTATACTAAAATTTTGGGTTGCTTCCATATTAATCAACAGCGATCCTACTCCATAAAAATTTCCAAATACGAATTTTGTATTTCAGATTAGTAATATCTGTCATAATTAATCACTTATTAAATAAGAATGTTACTATTTGGAAAGAGTGCTTTTACTTGAAAAAAATCTGCTAAATTGCGAAAACTAGTGATAAGTGACATAATTTGCATCTTGGTCTGTGAATTCGAGTCTTAAGCGAGATTTTTTGCATTAAGGGACCGTAATTGCATTGCGTATTGAGCGTTCACGTATCAAAAGTGGTGTTTTTGGATTAGTCTTATAGGTGATGTTCAAGGGACCAGAAAAGAATCCTGCTTTTTTAAACGGGATCAACTATTAACAATGGACATCTTAACTGGGTCCGACTGTAGAGAGAGCGAGAGAGAAGAAATCTGATTTGAAATACAGGTTTATTTAGTAACAAAATCTCAGGAAATTACAAGATCCATCCAATGAAAATCTATATAGCATAAAACAAAACTTTAGCAGAAACTGAAAAAAAAAATAGGTTTTGGTGTAAAGTTTCCGAAAATCTGACAATGAGAAAATAGAAAAATCACGATTAAACACATTTTTATATTTATATAAACACAGAATGATTAAAAAAAAGGAGTGAGTTTTAGCTTAATTAAAGTTGATGATCAACTTCCAGGAATTTTTTCCTATGGTCGATTCGTTTTTTGTTTTTTTTTAATTGATTTTAAAAAAGGAGGAGAAGATTATCAATTCGAAGCGTATGTTTTTTTTTTTTTTTTTTTATGTATGTTCACCGATTACTTTGAAACTATCCAACCGATTAATTTGGTTTTTGTGTTAATTGAAATACGTGTTGCTCTCGAATTTGTATTACTTCCGTTTCATTGAAATTGGTTCAGTACATTTTTAGTAACTAGGTAAAAACTAAAATTAATGATTTCTCGGAAATTAACTTTCATTGTTGTATCGGTTTTCCCAGTCATAAGCATGAAACTATATATAAATCTGTGTCAGTGCAAAGTTGTCGCTAAGCTTGGCGCTATTTGGCGAAATATCGCCAAATTTGGCGACCAAAATAAGTCGCCATAAATGAAACCAATTTGGCTGTAGCTAACTTATTTGGCAACGTTTCCATTCAAATTCAATAATGGATCTTTGCAATCGGTGTTTTCGTATTTCTTAATCGCCAGTCATATTTAATATTGTCAAAGACCAATCGCATTTAGACCGTTAATTTAATGTACATTTACTATTAAATTTAAAACGTTCTTTAAAATGTTACGTAATACAGAAGCTAAACTTAATTAATACAAAGGAATAATTTAGCATATGTTTAATTGAGCACATAAGATCAGACTGACGGCACATACTGTATGTATACACTATATTGCCATTGATTATGGGACACTTGCGATTTTAGACATTTTACTAAATATCTAGAAAAATACATGAGGAATCATCTCGAAACTCTTATTGTATAAATATAATAGTATACGTCATACATCTCCGTGAAGATTTTTTACCGAAACTCCATAGGGGACCGTCAACAAATTAAAAAAGAATGAATATCTTTTGAATAACCCTGTCAAAACTAATGTAGCAAAAGCGCTCAAACTCTAGATTATGATTGAATGCCTTATTGTAATACTCTGTGTTCATTTTTATGCAAATAGCATGCATACTCGCAGAGTAATTAAGGTTTTTATAAAAATGGTCCCAAATTTTTCCAAGTTTTTTCCTTATATTTTTCAGAGTTCTTAATATAAAATAATATTTTTTTCAGAAAATATAAAAAACAACATTGCACACAGTACCTTGTAATCAGAATTAAAAAATAATGAAAATTGTATACAAAATAAGTTGGTTTACTAAATAATTTTTTACTGCGCATGCGTCAACGATATCAAAATTTCATTTGCATATTATGTTAGCTAAATGTATAGAGCAACTTTTGTGAAAGTCACAAAATCATAAATTGAAAATTCTGAAAATAATCGTCAATTGAATAAGTTGAAAATCCGTTATTCTCAAAATGAAGCAAAAACAAGAGGGGTTGTATTCATATATTCATTGATTAGTGTCAATATAGAATACACAATACGGGATGTTACGACTACTTTTGGATAAAATCCCTCATTTTTTTGCTTCATTTTGGAAACAACGGATTTTGTCCTTTTTCTATAGACGATTACTTTCAGAATTTTCAAGCTATAATTTTGAGACTTTTACAAAAGTTGCTCTATACATTTAGCTAACATAATATGCAAATGAAATTTTGATATCGTTGACGCATGCGCAGTAAAAAATTATTTAGTAAACCTACTCATTTTTCATACAATTTTTATTATTTTTTAATTCTGATTACAAGGTACTGTGTGCAATGTTGTTTGTCATATTTTCTGAAAAAAATATTATTTTATATTAAGAACTCTGAAAATTATAAGGGAAAAACTTAGAAAAATTTGGGGCCATTTTTATAAAACCCTTAATTACTCTGCGAGTATGCATGCTATTTGCATAAAAATGAACACAATGTATTACAATAAGGCATTCAATCATAATCTAGAGTTTGAGCGCTTTTGCTACATTAGTTTTGACAGGGTTATTCAAAAGATATTCATTCTTTTTTAATTTGTTGACGGTCCCCTATGGAGTTTCGGTAAAAAATCTTCACGGAGATGTATGACGTATACTATTATATTTATACACTAAGAGTTTCGAGATGATTCCTCATGTATTTTTCTAGATATTTAGTAAAATGTCTAAAATCGCAAGTGTCCCATAATCAATGACAATATAGTGTATATATTTGTACATTATACGCATCCTATATCTATATTATATTAAACAATTATATATATATGGGTGCTTTGAGATTGCTTTTAATTATTAGGTGGAGATTGTTGCGCTCAAGCCATATGTTAGGCCTCCCCACCTAGTTGAACTTGTTTTTAATTATTCTATGAGATAGTGTTAACAGTAATTTCCCAGTATATGAGTTTTGGAGTGAGAATGAAATTTTTACGAATATTTTATGACAGTATATTTATTGTCTGATATTTACAACATACAAAAAAATGTTACTGCAATTAATATTACCGACATTGTTCATGCATGTATTTACATGGCAAAGATCTTAAATGGCAGTAGACATTAAGCATAATTGCAAATCTCAGAGAGTTCGCAATTATGAAGCCTTCTGAATTGTATCCGGAAATGGGAGCAAAGAGAAAAAAGCTCAATACTTAAACGAAAATCTTGAATTTTAATCAGATTACCAGACAAAAAGGAAAAGTGGGCGATACTAACAGCTAATATATTTTAAAGGAAATGAGAATATCATATGTTTTCAAAATTTCTTTATTTTGCTGTACTATGCTGAGTAAAATATGTCATTTAGTAACATGTAGACTGATTATGACGTATTAACCAAGACTATTGGATGAGACTGAAGATGGATTTTTTAATCTTCCGTAATCGAGTCCACGCAAAAATCCAGCGTGAAACAAACAGGTATTCGCAACAACATACTGTAATGTAAAATGTGGGTTTCATAAAAGGTTTATTTCATAAAAAAACTTCTATGCACAAAATCGCATTAACTAAGATATGCCAATTAGCAGTAGAACCCAAAACGGAAGAATACTTAATAGTTTTCAAATCTCCAGATTACCTAACACATTACAAATGATAGTGCAATAAGAAGCATATGAAAAGAAGCATAATTCCTAAGTGAGTTAAGCGTTTTTGTGATAAGAAAGACAAAAAAACATAACAACCAAAAATAATCAAAATCTAGCCATGATCACAATGAGTTCGCGATAGTGTCAGAATTTTATGATTTGACGAAAGATTATACAAATAAAGTAAATGAAAAGTAACATGCTGCTATGGTTAGAAAACATTTAAGCATATTTGTCATTATATGTATAGCGGGGTGCACAATGATAGGAACGATACAAAAACAAAGAAATTGTTTGCTATGCACATGCGTAAACCTTTTTGCTAAAATAAATACATGGTACGACAATTAATATTAAAGTAATCGTTTACAAAAATGATATACACATTTTAATATCTTTTCAAAATAAGTATTTTGCTAAATTTACTCAAGAGCAAAATGATTAGAACGCAGTCGATATTTCTAAAATTGCGAAACATGATTGGTGGATAATTTCGCACATCATTTAAAAACGCATTTAAAAGAGATTCTGAGAAAATTAGTTTAATTCGCAAAATATGTGGTTTACAAGATCAGTCAAAATGCTTTGTAACATTGAAAGAGGGCCAATACTAGCTTATAACAATATCGGAATATAATTTCAAAGAATTGCTGATGAAATTAAACTTTCAAAGACTGTTATTTTTAATTTCTTACAGAATCCAACTATTTATGTTACTACAATATCAACAGGGAGGCCGAAAGCGTTTTTGAAACGATCTGAAAGTTTGATTATTCGCACATTTCCAAGTAAAATAATGACAGCGAAAGGTTTGGAAACCAGATAAATAAGTCAGCATCAATATCTACCATACGAAGAACAATAAAAATGTCGGGGGTTCTTAAAAATGCAGAACCATGTCATTTGTTCGCGTTTAACATCTGACAGTAAAAAAGTCTGCTTTCTGTTTGCAGAGAAACACCTGAAGCAGCAAGCAAATTGGCCTAAAATTATCTTCAGTGCTGAAAAAGAGTTTAATTTCGATAGTCAAGATGATATTTATACATACAGTTGGCAAAAAAATTATTTGTACACTCTAAAATGTTTATTTTTAACTAAATAAAAACAGATATTTTGTCAAAAACAGTTTTAACACAGTCTGTTTACTGTGCGTTTTAAATTACACGACAGAAAATTTCGATAAAGATGAAAAATAATTTTCTAATAGGAAAAGTTTAAAAATTTCTTGCAAAAAAAGTATTTGTACATTTCTCCATCCTGATACGTCCTGTGTTTTATAGTGTTTATGGTTCAAAGGACTACTTATACAGAAGCTGTTAATAATTTTTAACTTCATGTTATATTTGTCGGACATTTAATCTAATTTGCTCTTGGAGTAATTGAGAATAGAACCTAAAACTAGAGAGGTATCTCTAGATATATGAAATCCTATTATTGAGCATAATAAAAACTGAAACTCGCGACAAGAATTTGTAAAAGCTATTAAATTACCATTTGCAACTATTGGATGCATAGTGAAAAACTATGAATAAATTAGATGCATCGAAATTCAATGAAAACCAGGACTTCTCAGCAAACTAACAATGAGGGAAAAAGGGAGTGTTGTTAAAAAAGCTTTAAAAAAATCCTATGCGTTCGGTTCAAAAATTGGCTGGAGACCTTGCAACATCTTCTCGCATCAGAGTAATACCTCAAACAATAAGAAATATTCTTCTCAATGCAGATTTAAAAGGAAGAGCCTCAAGGAAAAATCCATCCATCAGCGAAAGAAATAAGCGAAAACGCATAGTATTCGCTTTCGCATACAGAAGTAAATCTTTGGATTTTTGGAAAACAGTAATTTTTTCTGATGAGGGAAAATTCGGAATTTTCTTACCACCAAGCATTCGAAAAAATTGGCGTAAAAATAAAACTGTTCTAGATCCAAAACATATACTTCAAACTATCAAGCATGGTGGGGGGAATATTATGGTTTTGGGGTGTATAGCTTCTAATGGAGCAGGACATTTAAAATTTATTGACAATGGAAGGACAGGTTTAACATACATTGATGTGTCGCGGCATAATATATTAAACCGTGCTAAGAAATTATGCGTAGAGGAAACTTTTCACTTTCTGCAGGATAACGATCAGAGCATACTGATGTGATCACCAGCACATGGTTACTACAATACTCGAAGACGATTGGTAACTCCTATAAAATCTCTAGACTTGAATCCAATAGAAAATTTGTGAATGCTATTGGATGCAAAAATCCGAAAAAAAATATGTATAAGTAAAAAACAGTTTTAAAGAAGCTCTTATTGTGTCATGGAATAACATTAACCAGACTGCTACAAAAAAGTTGGTGGAATTTATGTCACACCATGTAGAAGTAGTCATAAACGCTAAATGAATTCACACAAAATATTAATTTGTATCATTTTACGAAATTTTCATTAATTATATTACATTAATATAGTGTACAAATACTTTTTTGCATTATATTTTTGTATATTTGTTCATTATAATGAAAAAAATCGATTCGTTTAATTTTGTTTTTGCTTCTATAACATTATAATGCATTAAATTAATGTATTACAGTATTTTTTGCTTAAATCTTTTATTTAATTTCATTATAATTTAAAAAAATGAAGTGTACAAATACTTTTTTTGCCAACTGTATTTGCATGATTTTCTAAGTGAATAAGACGTATTTGCCACGTGTCAATTAAGTAGAGGCTCCTTAATGGTTTAGGCTACCTTCTCCTTGGTAGGTAAGCTTAAATTAGCTTTTCCAAATGAATAAACAAAATAAACATTCCTTTGTTCTCATGATAGAATACCGTTTGTTAAACCTGAGTGAAGAAACTTCCAACTTTTGGGAAATTTTCAACAAAGCAATGCCTAAATTCATTCAGAAAAAGACACAAAAAGGTTATGACTCAAAAGGAGAATTTAAATATGAAATTTGAACATATGATGTATTTTGTCACCTCAATAAATTCAAACCTATCTAAACTCTATGCTACAATGTTGCTTTGAAATTATTAAACATAAAAAAAGCCCATTGACATGTAATACTACTATAATTTAGAAAAATCTGTTTCGTTCTTATCATTTTGCTCCCAGTGCATCTCGAGTAAAATGCAATGTATTATATTACATTTATAACAGTCGTTTTAGAATAGTTTTTTTGTTTATATTGAGTATTTTGTATGACACAATAGATTTGTATAATTTATATGAACATTAATATAATTACATTTTTTATTTATTTAATTACATGATCGTTCCTATACTTTATATATTGGCATTCATATAATATCTCCGAAGGAGAGTATATTAATCCCACCAAAAAATAAATTGCTGTTTTAAATTATTGAAGATGGCTGTAAACTTACGTTTTGACACTGGATTAGGGTGGAGCGAAAAAAATTATTTTTTAAAAATCAAAAACGAGTAGGTGCCAAAAGTTGCCTTTATATTAGTACATCAACTGCGTGAAATTTTACCGCTGAAAAAAAAAAAATGGTTTGAGTCTGCGCTTTTGCTCCAAAATCGAAATTTTGGGTAAAATTTGTCATTTTGTGACATTTTTTTTTCAAAAAAATTCCTACAGAGCTAGTTATTATTTAAAAGTGTTACTTAAACCTTTATATTTATCTGCTTAACATATTTAAACTATAAAACAATATCTTTAGTCTCTATAATTGGAGCAAATCTGACAACTTTTGGTAAAAAAATCAGCGTTGTAAAAGCTGTCAAATGTACTCTATATATAACTCGTGGAGGTTTCTGCATTTCATATCCCACCCGTTTCAACCACCCGACCATCTAGGCCCGGTGTTTTATTTATGTATTGAACTGTTAATTTTTTCCCGAAGATGGGCATAAGTTTTCTATGTATCAAAGTAGTTTACCTCTTCTTTGTATTCACTGTCTTTGGATGCTGCCGGTGTGACTTGCTGCACGTAAAGTGCTGCTCGTATATTTTTATACCTTGTATAACAAAATAGAAGCTGAGTAATGTATTGGGTATGTTGTTAATTTAATCAATTCAGCATTCTATTATCTTCATTAAAATTTGATGCAAATAATAAATTATGATTGGAAGTTCTGCTACCACAGCATTTTTTAAATCAATTACTATATATATATAATGATTTGACTAAAAATTGATTGTATGAAATCGAGATCTAGTATGTCATCATTTACTGTACCTATTATATTGAATATATTTTGAGAAGCTAGCTGTTTAATATTATGACGATCGTCACAGCGGATGCAAACAATATCTGAGTGTAAAGAAAAAAATATTTCTAAAGAGGTTTTAGTATTTGTTTTATGCCTGTCCTGTGCTGTTTCGTAGTCCAGTAATTTCCAATAAGTTTTTTAACCTATTCTTTAGGTGTGTATTACATTTGGTATAAAAAATCCTGCGGTCTAGACTTGGATTATACATTTTGTGAGTGGACCTATAGAGTCTGTGCTTATATAAAGCGGAATATTTCATTCGCTTTATGAGTTGTCTTTTGTGTGAGATGTTTTCTAAATTCCTATTCCCCATTTCTTCTGAGAAATAGCTTTCCTTATGGATTAGCTTTGCAATCTCCGACTGAAATTTTTAATCTGGTTCTGATTATCTTTTCCTCAATTTGAGAAAACAATTTTTCAAAATTATTCTCTATTTTATAAAAAAAAAAAAAAAAAAAAAAAAAAAAAAAAAAAAAAAAATTGCAATAGGAAGTGAATAGTACGTAGACAAAGATTTTCCTATTGCTCCAGTGAATCCATGTGAGATTAAAACGTTTTATATTGACTTCTCTAATAATTGACATAGGGGAAATTCACTGAAGTTGAAATAGCATATGATCCATTATTATACACAATTCTAAGCTTTACCCCATGCAAAATGGTTCACAGCGACAAAAAGAATTCTAATATTAAATGAGTATTTATGGTTGATTAGAGTCTGTACATTCCCTGAAAAAGTACTATGCATTATAAGTTTATGCCCAGGACAGTTCACCATCAAATGTTGTCCACTTATAGAAACGGGATCTAAAAGTTAATGGGAAATTACCTGGCCACGAAAACACTTAGAAAACGACATAAAACTAATGCAAAATAAAAGTTACTTACAATAACGGTTGCTCTGCACGTGCAAAACAAATTCTCATTGCAAGTCTCTGTGATGATCACCATCACATTAAACAATTCACTTCTCAACATAGAAAAAATGCAAAAAAAGAATAAATGATGGCATACTTATAGTTGAAATACCTTTTATCATCTTTGTAAATCATCTTTGAAGCAGATCATTACGTAAAAAAATATGATTGACTGAAAAATTTTGCGGTAACAGAACTTCCAATCACTATTTATCAACTGGATGTAAGTTTGATACCAGATAATAGACGGCCGAATAGATTCTTTTAATAATATTCCGTGCATTACTCTGCTTCTCATTTTTTTGTATAAGCTGTAAAAATATACATGAAGATAGTCACAGCGGCACGTGGATACAAAGAACAGATAAACTAGGTGGATGCATCGAAAACATGCCAAATTTTGATAAAGAAAATCACAAATCAATATATAAATAAAACACTGCACTAAGATGATCGAATAGTTGGGACGGGTGGTATATGAAATATAGCCACCTCCACGACGTATGTCCAAGGTAGTTTTGAAAAGAAGAGCAGTATTAAAAACAACAATTCATTGTATGTCACAATAGAGTGGTAATGCCGTTTTTTTACCAAAAGTTGTCTGTTTTGCTCCAGCTATACGGAATAAAGATATTATTTTATAGTTTAAATATGTTAAGCAGATAAATATAAAGGTTTAAGTAACACTTTTAAATAGTAACCAGCTTTGTAGGAATTTAATTTTTTTGAAAAAAAAATGTCAAAAAATGAAAAATTTTACCCAAAATTTCGATTTTTGGAGCAAAAGCGCAGACTCAAGCCATTTTTTTTTCAGCGGTAAAATTTTACACAGTTGATATACTAGTATAAAGGCAACTTTTGGCACCTACCAGTTTTTGATTTTTAAAAAATAACTTTTTTCGCTCCACCCTACTGTGGATATATCATTAATGACAAGACATATGTTGAAACCTTTTCGCGTCTTTTACACTCCAGTTTTTTCCCTGACATCTTTTGATAAATTATTGGGCCTACCTTTTCTATTTCGTATAACCATTTTCGTAAGATGAAGCTCTTTTCATTGCCAATTTTCAAAGACTAACATTTTTTCATGCGACAAAGTCAGCAATTTCAATTATAAAAGTAACTCAAAAATCGTTAACTTTTAATTAAAAAGAGAAACAAATTTTTTTACCAAAAACATGTAAAAAATTATGTTTTACTTTGCAATAGTTTTTGAAGTCGATTTTATTTTTGGTAGATAAGTTTATTAACAAATAAATTGCTTACGCTCTTTTATTCAAGTGTTTAAACTAGGTTTCATTTGTCCAGTATAAGAAAGGCTTCACTGATTAATAATAGATATGTATATCACAGAATTAGAAATTTTAACGGCGTCTTTCAGTTTGTAGAGAGTGCGTTTGTTGACAGAGATAAAAAATCATACTATTTAAGGAATCCAGCAATGAAAATGCTGAATTTGTGAATGTAAAGTGAAGAAATATTTAATTTTACCTTACTCTCCCAAATCCAAAAGGTAATTCATAATATCATTGGGAGACGAACCTATAACGATTATTTCGTTATATATTGGTTATTTTCTTAAATTATTCCTTTGCACACCCCTTCCCTTTTCAATTCAAAATTAGTTTTAAGTTGTCCTTCATTCCTTTTCCATTTTCCTTGCTTATTAATTCTCTAACCGAAAATCTGCAGCTGCCCAAGATTATCTGTGAGAAATACACCCACATTTTAATCAACCGTTAAAAACAATTTCCAGATGTCAGCTAATTCTGATCGAATCAATTATGCATTACCTTATAAGGAGATCTTCTCTGTATCGCGGTTAAAATTTATGCTTACGCTCCTTTTTCCTTTCTCGACAAAATCCTAAAAAAAGAATTTAACATCTGCGCATTAAAATCTTTTGCCCCCTTCGGTGTGCTTCGTTGTTAGACATAACAACACGTGTAACATTTATCGTTTGGCAACCTTTCCTTTCCCATCCCAGCTGGGCAACCAAATTGAATTCTGATCTTGCCGGCTGCATTTTAACTGTCATTTGGCATATACTATCCATTGTGCATGGGCGAACTTGTGTATGTTGGCGATTGTCTTTCACGCCAAAAGAGGCGGTTTGTTTCTATGTACGAGGTCACTTGACTTGCTGCTCTTGTCTGGTCAAGCTGCAAATCTCTGTTCAGAGATTTTCTCCGATTATTGTAAGTGTGCCCCCTTATTACACCATGTTTTAATAAAAAGGAGACTTAACCATCATTGTGGGGTTTTTTCGCTATCTTCACATCTAAGACCTGGACTACTATACTTGATCACGCTTCTCCTAGTGTTCTAATAAAATAGCAGCTACTACAAAACGACGCTACAGAACCCTTCTTAACTAAATTTATTTCTAAATACACTTCTATATTTTGACTTTCTTGGAGCTTTTCATATCTATAAAAATCATAAAAATGTTGTTAATTGTCATTTTTCTGGATTCATTATTAGATTATTGGAAAATATCTGTAAAATCCTCCTTTTCTATATGTCTACTAACGCAAGGGTGCAAACATGAGGTGCTAGAAGGAAATCTCTCACCGTTAATTTCTTTTTGTCTAATATTTCGTGTAAAATTCTCGCTAAAATGCTAATAAATTTTCAGCGAAGAAAACTTATAAATTTTAGTGGTGAAAGACTACCCGTTGGCGCCTAGATTTTTGGAACCCTGTACTAAAATTTTCTCATAACATTACTTTCCATGTAATTAACTACCGTCTTTTCCTTATAATTTTTTAATAGTGAATAAACCAATCTTTATAATCCACTTCTCCTTTATGTATATATATATATATATATATATATATATATATATATATATATGAGTTACATTCCTTCATTTCTGCCCTGACGACTGAATGCCTGTGACAGCTATCAAGACTAGCTTACAATATAAGCGATGTAAATATTTCGTGTAAAATTTACATCCCTTATAATTAATTTACCGATTGAAACATCGTGTCATAATTTAATCTAGTATAGCTTACAATAGATTGAAAAACACTGGGGCCTAAAAAATTGTTATTTACATATTTTTTCTAAAAGTAACCGGGTTAGAGTTAGAAATTTTCTATTTTCATAGTGATTTAAAAATTTACTCAACTACATTAAATAAACTGGCCTCCAAAAGTTAAGGTACAAAATTTTTTCGAAGCTCGCCAGAAAAAAATTTCAATCAGATTAAACTTCATAGTTTATATGAATGACAATAATGAGCTTTAAAAAAACCTAAGCAAAAAATTCCAGCTACAACTTTTATTTTATAGACAAGAATAGGTATTTGTGAATGAGAGAAAAATATGCAATTACGAAGCATTCATAGTTTCGTGTGTAACTTTTGTTGTATTTGAATTATTGTTGTCAGTTTTGTTTACAACAACCAACAAAGTCTAGAAATGTCTAGAAGAAGTCGTTTGCCTGATTCATTAAGGTGGCGGGTGGTAGAATGGATGGGAAATGGGGTTCTCACAGGCCGATACTGCTAGACGGCTCAATGTGTCTCGCAGTGTGGTCCAACGATTCTGCTATCAGTATGAATCCGAAGATTCTGTGTTTGGTGCACATGTGCACAATTAAAGGTAAAATAAAGTATTCTAAGAATATTTTGGTTTGACTGCGCATTTCCTAGTGGAAAACCTCGCTAGACCAAAATTTATAACAAAAAATTATGTTATCATATACAATTCAAACTCTATAAACATAATATTTTGCTATAAATTACTTCGCCATCGACATTCAACATGATTTAATGGTTTAGAAAAAACTTATTAACAGTATGCGAGAAATCGACTGATTCGGCATAACTTGGTACAAAGCGGGATGAAATGGGCTCGAAAACCCTATTTTGACAGTACTATCACGTCATCGAATTAAGGCTTGAAATTTTGGCATTTTAGAGATATCGACTAGTACAATACGAATGTTTCAGTCTGCAACATCATATCTTGGTACGAGGCGCGGAGAACGCGGAGCCAATTCCTCATCTTGGCGGTATTACCACATCATCGATTTACGGCTCATTTTAATGTCACTATCTTGGTATCAAGTTTCGAGATGCAATTGATGCAAATTAAAGGTAAAATAAGGTATTTTAAGAATACTTTGGTCTGCTATCGCAATCCTCGTAGAAAACCTCGGCAGACTAAAAAAAGAAATTACTTATAAATATAAAAAATCTGAAATCAGTGCGCTTACACATTTTAATTACTATGTCAGTTTCGGTGTGGATGAAATTAATGAGTCAAATGTAACTATCAGCATAAGAGTACACAGAATGAAATTTTTTTAATTTCTCTTAAATTTTAACTAGACAAAAGTTGCGTCTTTCATAACGGCGGCTTGAATATGATCTAAAATCTACCATATAATGTAGTCATTCCTTCATCAACTAAAACGATATCACAATTTACCCACAATTTTTTTTGTTTTTTTTTAATTTGTACATTAAATGTGTTAAAATTTCTGGCCGTAATTCCATGAAGTGATATTACCGCAAAATTGAGATACGGCACCCCACTCTGCTCGTCTCGCTCCAAGATATGACGAGGCAGACTAAAATATTCGGTCTCTCTAATGTGCCAAAATTTCAAGCCGTAACTAGATGACTTGGTAGTGCAGACAAAATAGAGATTTGGCGCGCCTTTCATCTCTCTTTGTATCAAGTTATGTCCAATGAGTCGTTTTCCCGGTTAAGAAAATGGTATTTTGCCTTAATTGTTATGTAGCACAGGTGGCTGAGATGTTCTGCTCTTAAAGCTGAGAGATGGGCAATGCTGGATACGAAACAATGTTAATCTCGTCGATCTGAGTATTTGGAGTTTTATGTAATTTTCATCAAACATTGTTGCAAATACGGATCATGATATTTTATAAAGGCCTTCACGTAGGGTACTCCTTCATCGGTCTATATCAATTGCAGAGATAACCTGCCGTCACCAAACAATCAATATTTGAATGTTATTTAAAATTTTTCTCTTAAAATAATAAAGTAATCCAGTTCATCCATAATTTTAGCAGCAATAGAAAAGGAAATATGATAAGAAACAAATTCATACTTTTATGTCTTCTTCTTCGTCCTTTTTTGAACACGTTAACATTCTCTTGAAAAATTTAGGTGTTGGAATAATATTAAATGGCGGAGGAACAGTTGATCCATCTTCAAAGTAACTCATCCATAGTTTACTTCTGGCAAATTTCCATTCTACATCAGAACGTTCCTATGCAAAATAAAATAAATCAATTTTAATGATTATTCATAAAAAAATGCAAATTTATTTCTGTTAAAATGACTCTTGAGTTTCATTTATCGTACTTCAGTGTACTGAGTTTATCAGTTAAGATAATCCGAAACTGTGATACAGAAATTACTATACTCTAATATTTATTGGCGTTATTTTTTAATGACATTTGCTGTTTTCTTTGAGCACATATTCCTCTTAAGAAGAGTTTTTTACTACAGAAAAGACAAAACAAGATTAATACTGTGTTAGAAATTTGATAGAACTCGAATTTAGAAAAACATTTCGAAATTTAATTTGGGAATACCTTTCGAGCATGCACAGTTGTGCAACATCGAATAAATTATGATATGAGTTACTTTATTTATCTTTCAAAATAATAGAAGATCAATGTGTTTTTTATTTAAAAAAATAACACGTTTCAATATCTCTCTAATTAAACTGTTCCTCTAAACTTACGTCAAATTGTACTTGCCACAGAGCGAATTAGGTAATTTAGAAACTAAGGCCCATCATGAATTTCGGCGCATCCTATTTTATTTACTTGCCGGTTAAATTGTTATTCATTTAAATATGAATATTCAGAATTTCCTAACATAAAGTTGTGGAAAAAATTGTAAACACCCCTACTAACTCCTCTACAAATTATCGTAAGAGAAAGTTACTGTTATCAAGTGACTGGAAATAAAGTCTACTTTTAAATGATGCATATAATGTTTGTGTAGGGGAACATCTACATATTAAAACGAACCCTAATTTAGTTTTTTCAATAGCAGTGCTAAATTGTGACAACTTAAATGAATTTTACTGACTTCAAATAACCTAAAATGAAAAATTTTGATCCAAATCGTACGATAAGTTTCCGAGAAATTATTTTAAAAACAGCATATTCTTGGGGCTGTATCCAGATTAAAGTTCAGTACTCTATTGTTCACCGAGGGAGCACTCTTCTTGCTCAAGACATCTTAGGCGCCATTTAAGAAGTCATTGAAGACTACTAGATTAGAAGGTAGCGTAAAAAGTTTCACAAAATCTAGTCACTTCTATCGTAGACGGTTCTTTAAACCATCATTTTGCTGTTTTTAAATCATAATTTGAAAGCTGCTCGAAAGGAAAATTTGTAGTTTTGGATTTCCATAAAGCAGGACATAATAAATCTAAATACATCAAAGTAATTAGGTAGATTTTGTATGAAATATTACCTATTGCGGTCGCTCTTATGTTGGAATTTCTGAAATTTTGCAGATGTCCATTGATCATGACCGCTAGACCAAAAACTACCATTAGTAAAAAAGTTTATATATCTATCTATTTATATATCTACATATACCGGGTGATCCAGAAGTTCCGAGAGTTTTGAAATGCTAATAATAAGTAAAGTATAAACAATAGAAAGATGCAGTTTTCACAAAAATTCTTAGAAATTTGTGGGATTTCGTTTTTTAATAACAAAAAAAAAAAAAAAAAAAAAAAAAAAAAAAAAAAAAAAAGTTATATTAGTTATACTTTTTGCCAACAGGTGGCACTGAACTGGATAGTATAATATTGCTTTGTATGATACAGCTCATCTATACTAATAAAAGAACAAAACGCTCTGCCTGCGTGTGTGTGTGTGTGTGTGTCTGCGATGGCTAGCAAAATCTACAGCACGTACGAAGCTCAAAAATTTTTTGAGAGTAGCCCAATACCTCTCCTGATGCACCTGAGGCTCAGAATCTTAATTTTTTGATTAGTTTCATAGATATTAATTATGAAGCGAAACTCACTCTCATCAAAAAGTCATTTTTTAAATGTTCTGGGAAAGAAAACGTTTGCACATGCGCAGAAACTCAATTACGCATCTAATCGAAGGAAGAACCCTTTTTCCCCGTTTATTTCTGTTTTTGGATCATTTTGTTTAAATCCAAATCAACCAAACTGCTCGACGTAGTTAAACTTAAGAGACATATTTCGAAAGATCATATTTTTAGGTCTCAAATGCAATAATCAATTCGAAAAAATGTTGCAGTTAACTCTTTGAAAACAAACATTCAAAAATGGTTGTTTTTTCCAAAACTATTTTTCTCCCTTTTGTCAATGCCTCTTTAGGGCGTAATTTTTAAGATATAAACAAACCAAAAAGAAGATCTTAAAGTTGAAACTTTTTTCTGACTGATGGTGTAATTGGTTGTAAAATATTTGGATTTTAACCCTTTCAAATACACTGGCAAAAGAAGGTCATTTTGCGACTCGCAGAGATTGTATTTTTTCCATGCTAAAATTATCTTAACGTGCATATTTCAACTCAATCTTTTAAAATCTTCTCAATAGACCAAATTTATACTCCCTACAAAAAATTCGACACGTTCGGACGGATAGAAATATTTTTTACAAAATAAAATGTGCGAAAAATTTGATGAAATCAATAAAAAACAGATCGTTTTCATTGCGGTTTTGACTTAGCAAAACGCAATCCTATAGGTACCGGTAAACAAAAAACATATTCTTTAAGCTTAAAAACATTTTTATAATCTATGATGCAATCGGTTTTTAAAATATAAGATTTAACCCTTTCAAATACACCGGCAAAATGATGCACTTTGCGACTCACAAATAGAATATTTTTTTCTACGCTAAAAGTATCTAAGCGTACATATTTCAGCCCAAACTTTTAAAAGCATCTAAATAGATCAAATTTACACCTTCTTAAAAAATTTAAAAAAGTTCGGACGAGTAGAAATAATTTTTACAAAATAAAAAGTGCGAAAAATTTGAGGAAATCAATAAAAACCAGATCGTTTCATTGCGGTTTCGCCTTTGCAGGGCGCAATTCTATATACGTTCTGACAAACCGGAAATATTTTCTTAAAGCTAAAACATTCTCATAATTTATGTTGCAATTTGTTTAAAAAAAATATATGCGATTTAACCCGTTCAAATACACCGACAAACACGAATTACATCCCGGCTAAAAGTAACTAGATGCCCATATTTTAGCACAATCTTTTTAGAACCTTTCAATAAACCAGATTTACATTACTTTAAAAAATTTTGGAACTTTTGTATGGATAGAATTCTTTTTTTACAAAATAAAATATGTGAAAATTTTTACGAATTCAGTAAAAATTTGAATGTTCCGTCGCGGTTTTGTTCGCTCTCGATTCGCATAGTTTCCAAAAAATGAAATTACATAGAAAACAAAAAACCAAACAGCATGTACTTTCAATTCAACATCTTTTCGCGATTTTTCCGTTTTAAAAATATAAATTTTGACAAAATGGACTTAAAGATATAAAAACATAGAAATTTGAGTTTAATTTAAGGGTCATTTAGAAAGCAAATAACACATTTGAGAACTGAATAACATCACGGGCCCGGGAAATGCCGGGCAGGACAGCTAGTTAAAAATAAAAAATCAGTGTCCAAGGGTTACAACTTTTCTGTATGACGCCCAAAGTACCGCCATGAGACGATGTAAAACAGCCTGCACAGCATTAAAAAGTAATTCAGGGGATAGCTTTGAAACCTTTTCAGGGTATAGGATCTTTCAGCTGAGTGAATAAAATAGGCCAATCTTTATATACATGAGACTTCAAGTAGCCCCACAACCAAAAGTCTCAAGGGGTAAGACCTGGAGATCTTGGAGGCCATTCGTGCTGAAAATTGCGGCTCAGGACGAAATGTAGTCCCCAGGATCGTCGTGACAGGAGAAACGATGTGGGGAGGATCTTCCAGTGAGCTTGTTTCCTCAAACCTTTTTATCATAGCTTCAGTTTTGTAATGTCATCGGTCCTTTTCAGGTTTTGATTCCATATATTGTACGATAAGAACGAAATGCTAAACTTGCCTATTCATCCTTTTTGTAAAACTGCATAACTAACAAAGCTTTGTCATGCAAAGAAAGCATTGTTTAACTTAGCAATTATACATCAAATTTTGTATCAAAACTTCTTTTAAATGCAATTTCCTGAACCTTCTAAAAGGAGTTTGAACATTAAGGACCCTTAAAAAGAAATCTGATCAATAATCTGAGGAAAGATATTGCGCAATGAATTCATCTGCTTATATAACGCGTGTTAAAGAAACTCTCGATGTTGTATACTAGCGCCACCTGTTGTTAAAAATATGAACTATTTATTTTTTTAAAAATTCATTATAAACGAAAATCCCACGCTTTTCTGATCATATATCTGAAAACCGCATGTTCCTACTGTATATAGTTTTCTAATTATTAACAAGCGAAAATTATGCAGCATAAACAGAAAAGACAGGATTTTCATATCTGATTCATTCAAATTCACTCCTTACCAACAATAACACAATAATTAGATGTATCTGCGCTACACTTTGAAAAACGGCAAAATTGCCGGATGACCCAAGACATATATATATAATACTAGAAGATAGCCCATCAAAATGACGTGTTTTCATTTATAAAAGGATGATAAAACATTGCAACTTTGGTCAATCATAGCCACTTTAGGATTAAACAATTTTGAAAAATACAAAGATTGTACATAAGGGAAAAATCTTTAAAAAAAATAATAGAAATCTGCATTTAAAATTATAACAAAACAATCTGGTGGATGGAGAGGGATTGTAATGAACAAATGGTAAATGCATAAATTTTAAAAGAATAAAGTAAGGTAAAATATCAATTATAAAAGAATACATTGTGAAACTACAGCCAAAAAATATTTTAAAATACTGAGAGAAAATAATAAAAATATCCAAAATGTATAAAAATTTTTCCCATTTTGGCCATTTCCAGACGAGTATGAGAGGGTAGCCAAATTATTAATTGAATGGGTAAAATAATGGCATTAAATATGCAGCTAATGAATTTCACTCACAAAATTACAGTAATTATTTCACAAAAAACATGCAAATTAACATGCAAATTAACATGCATTAATAATGCAAAACATGCACTAATAATGCTATTTTAAAACATTTGTGAATTAACTATTTTATACCATTAGCTAATACTTAAAAATAAATATAGTTTAAAAAAAATTAAAAAACACGCTTTTTAAGTATATCAAACTAAAAAGTGAAAATAATTCGTACTATAAGCTGAAAACGAAAATAGATGAAAAATACTATATTACTATAAAATCATTGTTATTATAGAAATCAATTAATAAGCAATAAATAAAATTATCGTGGAAAAAAAGCGTGAGGTGCTCCTTCTACCATGCTCCATCTATCAGTTCTTAAGAAGCAACGCTTTTATAGAAAACGGTTACTTTGTGTTTGTTACTTACAGTGTATTCTATAAAAGCTGGGGAGTGATGATGCAGCAAAAGGGTCAAATTTTTAACAGTGTACTGCTAAAAATTTGACCCATTTACTGCAGCGTCACTCCACAGCTTTTATACAATGTCTTTTTTATGACCAATGAGAATGCTCCATAACACAGCAAAGTAATCGTTTTCTATAAAAGCGGTGGAGTTATGCTGCAGCAAATGAGTCAAATTGTTAGCAGTGTGAATATTGTGTTTGAAATAGGGAAAAGATTTCAAAGCACAGTAAAATGTAGTGACCTCATTTACAGCTCAAACTGTTAATCTAACAAATGAGAACGCTCCATTACGACTCTGGAACGTTTGCATTGGACGAAAAATTGATAGCCTTTAAAATCGGAGATAACTTTTCACAGTGGAATTTGTCATTGGTCACAATAAGTGTTTTTTCTCGTGGATGGGTTGACCCCGGAATCGTTATACACGGAGGGATTTTATATATATAGTTAGACAATGAAAAAAAAAATACTTACTGAAATGATTTGGTAAGAATTACTCATCATGGCAATAAGTAGATTCAGCAGTACTACCACGTTGATTACAGAATATGATCCAAACATAAGTAAACTCCAAAATCTGGTGTAGCTTTTTATTCCCGTCAGTTCAAAGTTTTCTAATTCAACTAATCCAAAACTGGCCCAAAACAAACTCTGAGACGTTTCAAAAAGGCTGTAAGATAAATGGAGAAGTTTAATAGAATGAAATGCAGTTCAAGGAACGTAAAACTCTTTGAAAAGTGTCGCCTAAAAAGTTAATATATATATATATATATATATATATATATATATATATATACAGGGTGAATCTAAACTCTTGATCAAAATTTTAAGGGGTGATAGTGCACATCAAGACGAATAATGTTAAACGGGAAACCAAGAGTCTCAAACGTCTTGCGAATGAGATAGGCGTCATTAAAGTTTAGGGTGCAAAATTTCAAATGATTATAAAAAATGGAAAAATGGTTGCTTCGCTTGTAGATTTCTCTAAAGCTGTTGTTTATGTCAGAGATTTTTTGAAAATAAATTTCAAAAATAAAGTTTTAAAAATGCCGATAGAGGGCGCTTTAGGCTTTGGAGTAACGAGCAACTATTTTTTACCTTTTTTTTTTATCTCATTAAAGACTTTAAACAGCTTAGACTTAAAGTTTGAGCTCAAAATCTCAATTATTGCGAGTGGTTAAGTAGCTCAAACTGATGTGTGTTCAGGAATTGAAAATTGAATCTCCCCTCCTGAATACAGTTCAGTTTGTGCTATTTAACCACTGCCAACGATTCATATTTTGAGCCCAAAATTTAAGTCTAAGCTTTCGAAAGCATTTAATGAGATACAAAAAATAACGGTAAAAAATAGTTGTTCATTACTCTAATAGCCTACAGTGTCCTCTTTCGAGATTTTTGGAACTTTATCTTGAAAATTTATTTTCAAGGAAATTCTAACATAAAGAATAGTTTTAGCGAAAGCTGCAAACGAATCGACCAATTTTTTCGTTATTTATAATCATTTGAAATTTTGGACTCTAAACTTCAACGGCGCCTATGTCCTTCCGAAGACATTTGGGAACCTTAGTTTCCTATTTAATATTTTTGTGTTCATGTGCACTATCACCCCTTAAAGTTTTACCCAAGAGTTTAGATTCATCCTGTATATCATATAAGACTGTTTTAAAAATGGCTATTTTTGAACCAGATATTTATCAATAACTTAGAAAGAAAAATTACGCAGTACGAGTTCTATAAGGTTTGAAAATGGAATTTAAGAAATTTATTTTCATGATGTTTTATTGTACATAGTATTTAAATTGGTTAACAATTGTCGATCATCTCTCAATATCTTGAATGATTTTTAATCGAATATATTAAACAAAAAAAAAAACATTTCAATTAGAGTTGCACAGTGTACCATAAAAGTATAATCAGATATTTAAAGTGTTTATTAAACTAAATATTGTTTAAATGTTGAATAAAGCAACGATGAAATTTAATTCGTTTTATAGTATTAAACAGAGATGCGTTCTGGCTTACTTTTTGGAGTATGGTGCCGCTCGACCTCAAAAAATATTTTCTGAATAGAGTCCGTGTCCGTCCATATCAGATACCAAAATGTATACCAAAAAAGTACAATAAAAATTGCATGTAATTTAAACGTTTCTCTGAATGTAATATCTCATTTTTTAACAATTTTATTCATCAAAATAACTGTAAATCCCTATCAAATAATTTTATTATACAAGGTGCGGCTATTAATTTTCAGGACTGGCGTAACTTTACAAGAACCGAGAATCTTCAGAACACGATAATGCTTGTATTTGGAAGGACATTTATCTGTGCATATGAAGTAATTTTGGCGCTTTTCAGAAGCAAGTGGCTAACCTTAAAATACACATTAGAACGTAAGTGTTAAATTTTTGTTGTCGAAGCTGATATGGATCAGAGAATAAACATTCAATTCTGCTTCAGATTGAGCAAACAAGCTATAACAGCCAATGAAATGTTGAAAAAAGTATATAGGGATGAAGCATAATCCCGTTCAGCTCTTTTGAATAATTTAGCCGTTTTCAGGAGAGCTGAGAATGTGTGGAAGATAAAACGCACGCATTCCGTGTACACAACAGAAAGAATTGAGTAAGGTTGCGAGAATTTGTCCTCGTTTGAATGTTCGAGTACTTGCCAATGAGCTGAATTTTTTCAAGGAAGTGGTTACATACTTGAATTCTTATGCACATGACCTGAGTGTGAAACAAGTAAAGTTTCAATTTACAATTGTAATACAGTTGTAAATGTTAGTATCAACAAATTATAGCACGAATGCAAATTATTGTGTCAGCGATCTCTATTACATATCGTTAACAATCTTAAGCAACTGAATTAAAATAGTAGAAGATAAATGAATACTGATGGCCTGGGTTTGAGTCCATTCATCAACAAAATAAGAGCTTTTTCTAAAGTAGAAAGCATACTCGATGTGTGAAAGAAAATCATTTAATCATTATCCTTTAACAGTTTCCTGTATGTTTTAAACTAAACGATTTTAGACATGAGAAATTATTTAAAATTTTCGACCTTGAAACGAGGTTTAAGTTCTATTATCATTTTGGACTGACAAGGAGAGGGCCAACCTTGATAATCACAGATTTTGATCATTTTAATATATGCTGTAGGGCAGACTCCTTAGCTTCATGTTTAATGGATTTTATACAACGCTACTTAGTTCTCGAGAAACATGGGAGTCTAATTTTTTGAAAAAACCTAAATACTTACTTTGAAAAGAAAGAATGTGCTTTGTCGTAGCTCATTTGATATAGCGTTCGCACATTGTCCAACGGGTTTGGTACTGGGATTCTCTGCATTCCCTTTTCTCATTTTTTGATTTCATAAGTACATTTGTAATTATAATGTAATAATATCAATTAAAATTTTCAATACCCTTAACTACAATGTTAGAATATTTAATATATAAATTTAGCATTTTCTATTTTTAAAATATTATTTCTGACCATTTAAGGAGATTTTATTTTTAAACTTCATCTGTTATTGAATAATAAAAATTTCAAACTCGTTACAAAATCTGGCCCCATCTATTTATAGTAAAATAAAATATATTCAAGTAAAATAAAAAGAAAAGCAGGAAAAAGATGTAAAGCAAAATAAAAAAGCAGCAAAAATTAAGCAAAATAATTCAAAGAGCAAACATACGTTTTATAAAACTTAAAAATCTTTAATAGGAAATAAATGTCATAATTTAGTTCTTATGCTAATTTGTAATATAATTATTTTTATCACTTTAAAAACAGAGTATTTTTAGGCAGATTTCATTACAAAAAGTAAAAAGCTACCTATTGCAGCCGTCCGGCTGAAAGCACTTCCAGAAAATTTTGGCATATTTTCACCGATTATGACCCCCAGACCTCAAATGTTGACAGATATATATATATATATGTATATGTGTGTGTGTGTGATCTTTGTCACGCTGTAACTATCGAATTTATGAACCGATTTGAATCAAACTTGGTGTGTACATAGTACATACTAACGTATCGACCGAGTTTGTTAGGCAACATCATCCGCCATTTTGTTTTAAAATGGCAGCCATTCAAATTTTCTAAAAAAAAATTTAAATTAAGTGCTCAAAAATAAAAAATTGATTTTTTTTCTTTTATGTATTAGACATTGATACAAAAATTCCTGAGCATTTTTTATTTCGTCCATATCTCAAAAAATAACTGAGTTATAGCACTTTGAATTTCTAGTATGGCTGGCATTTTGAAACTATCTGATCTTTGTCACGTGATAATACGCGTATTTATGAACCGATGTGAATGTAACTTGGTGTGTACATAGTTCATACCGATGCCTGGACCAAGTTCGTTGGTCATTTCCATCCGTCATCTTGTTTCAAAATGCCGACCATTTAAATTTTTAAAAAATTAAGATTAAATACAAAAAAGTCCTTCCGGCAGTGCCGGGAGGAAGAGGTAGCTTTCATATACTTATTTATTTATTTTAAATTAAGTTATATAAATCAAATATACGAAGCTCAAAAAAGTGGAACACGATTATACAACATTGAATACTAGTTTTTGTCAATACTGAATATTAATAGGAATTTTTAAAAATTAATTAGTCATCTTTTATTCAACCTAGTTTTATTTTAAGCGATTTATAGGGTCGCCAAATTCCACGATATCCATTTTAAAGCAGCATGATGGATAAAAAAAAACCAATGAGCTTGATCGAAATCTTAATTCATGTGAACATGCACACTCACATCGAAATCGATTAATATATACGAGTGCAGTCACGGGCGAAATTGACTTTAAAAAAAAAATGTCACCCAGATTAGAAATTCAAACTGCTATATCCCAGGCGTTTTTCAAGGTAAAGATAAAGCAAAAAATACTCCGGAAGGCATTATTAAGATAAATGGTTTAGAAAGAACCTTTTTTCAATTTCTAATTTTTTGTTTATACATCATTGTACATTAAAAATTTTTTTGACAAATTTAAATGGACGCCATTTTGAAACAAGATGGCGGATAAAGTTGGCCGTGAACTCGGTCAAGACATTGGTATGTACCATGAACACACGGAGTTATATCGAAATCAGTTTATAAATATGCGTATTAACGCGTGACAAATTTAAGGCCGTTTCAAAATGTCAATCACACTGGAAATTGAAAGTGCTAAAACTCAGCCATTTTTCAAGATATAGATGAAACAAAAAATGTTCTGGAATCTTTGTATCAAGGTCAAAACACAAAAGAAAAATCTTTTTCAAATTCTTACTTTTTTGCCCCTAATTTTAAAATTTAAATTTAAAAAAATTAATATTCCGCCATTTTGAAACAAGATGGCGGTTGTAACTGGCCAACGAACTCGGTTCAGGCATCAGTATGTCCTATCTACGCACCAAGTTTCATTTAAATCGGTGTATAAATACGCGCGTTATCAAGTGACGAAAACCAGATCATTTCAAAATGTGAGCAACACTAGAAACTAAAAGTACTATAACTCAGACATTTTTTAAGATACAGATGAAACAAAAAGTGCTTTGAATCTTTGTATCAAGGTCAAATGCATAAAAGGAAAATCCTTTTCAATTTCTCACTTTTTTGGACCTAATTTCAAATTTTAAATTAAAAAAAAAGTTTAAATTGCCGCCACTTTTAAACAAGATGGCGGATGGAACTGGTTAACGAACTCGGTCCAGGCTTTATTAAGTACTATGTACACACCAAATTACAACCAAATCGATTTATAAATATGAGTGTTATCACATGACGAAAATCAGATCTTTTCAAAATGTCAGCCATAAGAAAAGTTCAAAGTGCTATAACTTAATCATTTTTTAGGATATAAACAAAATAAAAAGTGTTCTGGAATAGGTGTTTTAAGATCTAACACATAAAATAAAAATATTTTTCAACTTTTAATTTTTTCGTATTTAATTTAAAATTTAAAATTTTTTAAAAAACTTTAAATGGCCGCCATTTTGAAACAAGATGATGGACGGATGATGCTGGCCAACAAACTCGGTCGAGATATTGTATGTACTATGTACATACCAAGTTTCATTCAAATCGGTTCATAAATATGTTAGTTATCACATGAGAAATATCAGATATATATATATATATATATATGTGACGAACCCGATCTTGGCATACGTTCGTGGGATACCGTCATCATCCGAGGAGAAGGAGTTCCTGTAGTCGTGGAGAGATTCGGGACTTCAGGCGATGAAGATCATCGATCCGTCGCGTCAAGCGTGTAGGTGCCGGGGAGAGAACTTTGGCGATCGCGCCGAGTCAATCGTCCGAATGGCCGGGGATAGATGTTGGCGTTCTACAGTCGATGCGGCGTTATTTTGTTGAATCATGAGGTGTGGTTGAGAGACAAATAACGACATAGTATTTTCACTTGGGGCCTGGTTTATTAATCCTTTTTGGCAGATCTTTTGGGTAAAACCAGGTCCCTGTAACTTGACGCTTTCTTTTTAAAAGTTCGTTTCTTTGGGCCGCATTTTATCAGGCAAGTGTTACGGTCAAAAAGCCGCTTGTTTTATGCGCTCCCGCTATTTAAAGGACGTTAATTCGCATTATTTCCACCAGGTCGTGCTACTAAAATAATGGGTGTTAATCTAATTTAATTGGTTAAGAAATATCTGGGCAGTCTGACGTAGTTAGGCGCGGTTTTCCAGGGCTGCATGCTGATCTTACAAATTAAGAATTGCGTTTACGTCAGCTTTTTTAATCTTAAAGAACATCCAAAAATGATCTCTGAAAGTAATAAATGTTAGGTTGGGAAAGAACGTTAACAGGGGCAAAATAGCTTTAATTATTAGAATTAAGGTTAAAAGAAGGGGCATTTAAATTTTAGGTTAAAGTTAAAAATATTAATTGGGACCTTTAAGTTTTTGAATTTTAATTTTAAGTTTAAATTTTAAAAAGGCTTTAGGTTTTATCCTTTCATATCCCCCCCGCTAAAACAAGAGCCACAGATCTTGCTTACAAGGTCTGTGGGTCTCAGCTCCCCTAAATATTTTACCTGGGTTTCTTCCTTATTATTAAGTGTTTTTTTTTCAGTTTTACAATGTCAAGCCAGCTGGACCTAATTTCTACATTATTTACAGGTTACATGAAAAAGGTTATATGAAAACATTATTCTTTACATAAAAAACACTATATTACAACAAAAGATTTGTCAATATTTTGGCATTGAATAACATGAACACTAATGCTAATACTACTGATAATGTTACGGATAATGGTACTGATAATGCTGCAGCATTTAAGGGACATTCTCGAGAAGGACAACAAAAAAGAAAGATTAATCAAAATCATAATATCAACACTTAAAATAATGAAACACACCCAACAAACACATAACTTGTGGGCCATTCGTGGCATGTTAACGTAGGCCCGAAGTGTTTGATAACGGCCCGCCATCTTTGGCCGTAACGGCGCCATCAAAAAACTGTCACGCCGGCCAGAATGTGGCCACAAGGTCATGCCCACAAACGCGCCATTAATGTTTTACAATAAACATCAGACAGCCTCAAACTGGCCACAGTTATTCTTTTAAGGGCCATTAACAATAAAGGTTGCCAGAAGATCGCCCCAGCCCAGCCATTTATGTTTGTAAGAATTAAATTTAGCCAAAAGCTGCCCATAAAAAGGCCTTTTATGGTGTATTTTAAAATTTAACTAGCCAAAAGCCTGCCAGTTTCATCCCATTAAGCATAAATTCCAAATTTGGTCTATAAACAATATTTCTCGGAAGATTGTTTAGAAGATAAGTGTTTTTGCATGAAAACAATATATTAATGATTATTTTCATAATTTTTTCAAAAGAATTATAAATTTATTTATTTTTAAACTTTTCTGAAAATTTTCCAAACCCATTACTTGACAAAGTGAATTTATTAATTTTATTTTTTTTTTCCAATTATGTATTTTAAAAATTTATAAGTAATGCCATTTCTAAATAGTTGCATTTCATACACATTTTAAAAGTATTAATTGAAAAAAATAAACTAATTAATAATTTCGCCATGCTACGAATTAGATTTTAAATTTTAGAAAGTTTAAAAATAGTAAATTCACAATTCTTTTGAAAAATTGGATTATTAATATAATAATTAATATATTAATTATTGATGTATTGTTTTTCATGCAAAAACATTTATCATATAAAAAATCTTCCAGGAAATATTTTTTATAGATCAAATTTTGAATCTATGCCTGAACAATTTACATAATTTTAAAATTATATAAATTATTGTACATTTTAAAAGTATTAATTGATAAGAATAAATTATTTATTTAATTCAAAATATATCAAGCATTGTGTTTGAAAAAAGTTCAAGATAAATAAATTTTTTATGTATATTTTGAAAAAATTACTAAAGGATTATTAACATATTGTTTTTCAGGAAAAAACAGTTCATCATTTAAGTAATTTTGTAACAAGAATTTTTCATAGACCAAACTTTGAATTTACCCCTAAACAATTTATGTAACCTTAGTGTGATCTGTCATGTGTACTACATTTAAATTTCATGTATTTGTAAATATATATTTTTTTCTTTCATTGAATGTGATTTTTACATTTATTGGTAAGCGTGTTACCAGTATATGCTAATTTATTAAAACTTTATTAAATTATAATCTGAGAAACAATCGTTATATTTGCATCATTTAAATATTTTTAAATTTCACATTTAGATTTTTCTTTCAGAGCTTAAGAAAAAACTTTACTCACATGAAAACACACACTTGTTAATGTTAATAATAAGGTTGGGAGGGGGGGGGGTAAATATTTCGTTCTAATTTGAATTTTAATATTTTTTCTTGCACTGGATAACTGAGGTGGATCTTTACAATTTTTTCTTCTTTACAGTTTTTTATTTTTATTATGTTTTGCTTTTAATAAATATAATATCCTAAAAGAAAAAAAAAAAAAAAAACTTTATGAACAAAGTAACAAATTTGGAAATCTAAACGAGCTCTTTTCAGAAATCAACATCAGCAATCCAATGCAATATACATATATATATATACAAACCGTAATTCTCAGCGTATAATTCCCTAATCAAACAATCACTTTTCGATTCAGAAATATTTTAAATAACTTTAATTTATTGGATAACAGTAAACATTTAGCTTCATTTATTAAATAAAATTTCTGGGTCAAAACAGAATTGTTTAATCCGCGGATTACATGCCGAAAATTATGGTACATATTATTGAAATGCAAAAGAGATATTTTAATTTTTTGCTTCCATAGGATGAACATTAGCAAGGAGGTGTTTTCGCTTGAGTAAAGTAGCAACAGTATTCAAATATTACACCAATAGTCAATACCTCACAAACGTAGTTTAATCTTTTCAATCTTTGCAGTAATTTTAAATGTCATCATTATTTTAACGATTTTCACAATTTTATTGAATTAAATTTTTTTCTGTTTTTAACTTTATCCTATTGTTTAATGAATAAAAATTTCTATGCTAGTCTAAATTTTACGGGTATTAAATAATGCGAAAAAATTTTATCGATTTTTTTAACAATAAAAATAAATTTAAACTACTAAGCTTTCACAATATTTTTATGACATGATCGGAAAATAACACACATTACTGTCAAACGACGAGAAAATTCTAAATTTTGAGAAAAAAGAATAAATAATAAGCTCAATATTTTTTAATTTACAAAAATATTAATATGATAAAGGCAATCTATATTAAATATTATCTAATATTAACCATGAACGATACCAAATTACCAATCATTATTCTAAAAAATACAATAACAACAATAAGAATAAATTTTATTTAAATTAAGATTATCAAGCTTTTGTGGTATTTTTTAAACATATGCCCTGTATTACTAATTTAAACTCACGTGTGAAAAAAAAATGCATGTTTTACCTATTAAAATAAGGATAAACTTTATGTATAATAAACTATCCAAGACTTCACAATACTTTTTATAGTATATGTGTACATGGTCGCAAAATAAAAATAATTACTTCGAAATGATTCAACAATAAGAAAAAACTTTAATTAAATTAAAATTATCACATTTTTGCGATATTTTTTAATCACATGCTTTGCACTAGAAATAACATAAGTAAATATTCTACGTTTGGTAAATATTTCACATAGATTTATATTACATTACTCTACAACGATTTAATGTTAAAAACAATGATGCAAAAATAAACTCAGATTCTAATCTATTAAAATTTTAATGAATAAACATATAATACTAGGTAACACTTACTATATTAATCTGGATAATTTTCTTTGGAGAATTTCTGCTTGCGTTATAGGCCTGCCAACTGCATACTACAACGACAGTGGAAAGAAGAATGATAATGCAAAATTGAAAGCTTCAAATCCCTGTCCAGTTTCACTAGCGAACCCCACTTAAATTCCAAGAAATCCCTCCCCCCAGGCAATAGTAACCTTGAGCTCCCTTCTCTACTTCCTCTAATCACCAAATGTTTTTTAGTGGATATACTGTGAAAAAGAAAATGTTTTAGGGGGATATTTTTACTTGTTATTATTTAACAAAATATATAATTATAGATTAAATAATAATAATAATAAAACTTGTCTTCATTAATATCTTTTTCAAACTTATTTTTTTGTTACAAGAATTTTTTTTTCTCTGTTTTTGAAAGTTAAAAAAGCTTTTATAAAATTTCATCATCTGCTGAGGAATGGGGGAGGGGGGGGACGAAAATGTCTTTTAACGAAAACGAAAATGTCTTTTAAAAATCACAATTTAATAAAACAAATCTTTTGCTTGAATTCACAGTTATATTCTTAAGAAATCATTATTTTTTAACAAAATAAATGTAACATTACAAATACAGTATATACTCTCTGTATGGCGGACTCCGTATTAGACGGAAATTAGTATAAAGTTGAAAGATTTTCAAGTTCCTGTGAATCTATAGACATAGAATAAACTTTTTTCGAGTTTAATAGTTTCGAACCTGTGGATATAACAAAATGTATCAAAAGCATATGTTTATAATATGCTTTTGCATATTGAAATATCAAAACATTTTTGATACAAAATAAACAATTTTTTTTTAATGCATTGTTCTACAGAAACATAGGGAGAATTATTAGCACTATAACCTCTCCCTTGTTTCCGCATTTGCATATGCAAATTAATCAAAATACATTCTTTCTTTTTTTTCTGATAACAACATTTTTTATATTTTAGAATGATCTTTCCTAGAAAAAAAAAATATTAACCTAATTGTATTTTTAAGCCAATTTTAGAGATACTTAAATCGACAATTTTAGAAATATATTGTGCATGTACGACTAAAAATGATTTTATGCATGTATGCGAAAATTTTGCACGACTGAGTAATGGGGAGGAGGGGGGGTGGAAATGGACTGCTTTAGGCACAATCTAAAAGCGTTTTTCTGTTTTAATAGTTATTTTAAATTATTTTACTATATTTTAAATATTTATTCATTTTTTTTTTCAACTCTTTTTTATGAATAATGAATGTAAAAGTGTGCCGGTGAAGAAAAAACTTGGAATTCTGTATACATTTTGGAGACAATTTTTATTTTTTATAAAAATATTTTCAAACTAAATAAAATATGTCATATTTTTTATTGTTTTAAATATAAATCTCGTAAAGTATGCATATGCTTGATAAAACCCAGATTTAAAATAATTTTTGAAAAAAAATAAAGACCAAAAATGTATACATTTTCTCTTTTAAAATGAAAATGCTGGTCAGTTTATATTAGCCCTCTGCTTTCTAGATGTTGGAGGGCCATTACTTTTTTGCCCGAAACCGACCTTTAAGAGTTTACCAGCAAAATAAATGCAACAGTTCTTTCATCACCGAGCCGTTAACGGCTCGCCGATAGCTGCCGCAATTAGCGGCGGCTCACTTGCGGTACAGCATTGTTTTTGTACAAATGGCCTTAACTCCTTTTGGCCGCAACGAAACCAGCTTATGGCCTTAAGTCGAGCGTTTGTGGGGCATATTGACTAAAAAACAAAACATTTAAAAAATAATTTTTTTTCACTAAACAGTTTTTTAAATGTCTGTGATGTTTCCTTTGGTTGAAAGTTTTTATGAAGGAGAGTCCTTTGGGAACATTATTTATGTGAAATTGAAACACTATATAATATAATAAAATATTCAAAAATAAAATACCAAAACACACAAGTTATTGACATGAAACATGGGTAAAAATAGCAAAATACTCAAAAAATATGATATTCAATATTATCAGCAAAATACAATTGTATAATAAATGCACATTTTTTTTAAATACTGTATGTTGACACTGAAATATCACCAAAAGTAATTACAACACAACACAATTTTAACACTATATAATATAATCACTATATAAGAAAACACTATATAACATAATACTAATTATAATACTATAAAAACTTTTTTTTTCTACTTAATTCTTAGGGCGCACCTTTTCTAACAATGTACAGTATCCAGCTTTAGGCTTAATTCGAGGCTAACTCCAAAATACAAAAATGTCAGACCTCTGAAAACTATAGCTACTAAGTAAAAATATAAACTTGCTATAATTCTCACCATGCCCAGTGTTAGTGGGAGATGGATTTTAATACTTTGTGGTGAAAGCTCATCCCAAAAAAAACGTGCCACTTGCACTATAGAAAAGGAAAATGGGAAACTGACATTCACCAACAAAGGGCAAGCGAAGCAGTTTTGCCAGATTCTCCGTTCAACCTTGAAAGAGAATCTGGGAAAATAGTCCGGCTAAAGACGGGTGGTCAAGGAGTGGAGGACCCTTACTGACGTAACACATTTCATCATATACTAATAACATTTAAAAAAAAAATTAACAGTGCTTTTAAACTGTAACTTTCATCCTTTACCGCTGGGGGTTGAGGGTTAAACATCCAGCTGGGTCCTCTTCCAAATGCTAATGATAGAGGGACGATAGAACAGCAAAAATAAAAAATTGAAAGATGAAAGAGATCGATGGGGTTTTATTCATGGTTGAGTTTGAGATTTTGAGGAGAATGGTAATATCTTAACTTGGATGAATGGACAATTTCAGAATTTCTCTTAAAATGTGGGCTGGGTTTATCGATTTCAAAAGTGACTTCAGAAAGTTGTTTCAGAATGGTGTATGGTCCAGAATATGGGGAAGTTAATTTACGGGTATTAGGATACTGAAATTCTTCGTACATTACAATGTCACCAACTTTAAACTTTACAGGAAGGAAACGAGCATCATAGCGGACTTTATTTTTCTTATGGTAAGCAATTGTTCTTTCTTTAGCCAATTTTCTAGCTTCATCAACTGGAGGATAATAACTATTATTTGGCAAAGGAGGATCATATGGCAATTTTCCTAACAATAAATAACTAGGGGTAAATTGAGTTACAGAATGACGAGTATTGTTATATTCAACTAAGACTTCATCTAACAGTTTAGTCCAGGGTACTTTCTTAGAAGAAGAATTAACTTTACACTTTAATCTGGTTACAATAGTCTGATTTAGGCGTTCAATTTTTCCGTTCGTTTCGGGGTGGTGACTACTTGTCAATCTGTGTTTAACATTGTAAGTACGCAGAAATCTCTTAAATCTGGAAGCTGTAAATGCTCCATTTCTGTCAGTTAACAATTTTTCTGGTACTTGTAGTTGAAATAATTGTTTCAAAATGTTTGTATAAGTTTCAGTAGTTACACTTTTTGAAGGAAAGCCCCACACATAGCGAGTTGCATGGTCAACCACCAAATGCAAATATTTTTTCGTAGCATTGTAGTAATTAAAGCCGCCAACAGAGTCCAATGCCAAGCATTCAAAAGGTATATCTGTTGGGGGCATCAATTGTAACATGCCAAATCTTTTTTGTTTACATTTTTTGTTTATTTGACATGTATGACAATGTTTTACAAAATTTTCAATGTCCTGATTGATATTAGACCAATAATACTGTGGGGAAATTAAATTTATCATTTTATAAATACCAGGGTGGCCAAATTGTGTGTGGGTTTTTTCTAATAGGGGCAACCGTAAACACATGGGGAAAACAATCTCATACAAACTTTTCTTTTTATTACAACAACATCATTTACTTCAGTGTACTTTTACCATCTGCTGTTACATTTTCCTTTTTCTGTCTGTCTCTTACTTCATTCAAGTCAAGGAGATGTATAACATGGTGTACATTTTCTGAAACAGGTTGTCTTGATAGCATATCAGCTTCAACATTAGTGGAGCCCTTTTGGTATTTGATTTCATAGTCAAACATACTAAGTTTGAGAGACCAGCGGAAAAGACGTCCTCTTAAATTTTTAACATTTTTGAGCCAGGTAAGTGCCGCATGGTCTGTATGGATGACAAATTTTTGACCATGTAAATAATGATAAAATTTATCCAAGGCATCCACAATTGCCAAACATTCTAATTCCGTTATTGCATAATTTTTTTCATAATCTCGAAGATTTCTAGAGTGATATGCTATTGGGTGTAATTTTCCCTTTTCATCTACCTGTTTCACAAAACACCCTACTCCAAGACTTGAGGCATCTACAAACAGTTTACAAGGCACTTTGGGATCAAACAATCTTAAGATAGGTTTTTCAATCAAAGCCTGTTTTAGTTTCTCAAAAGAATATTGACAATTTTGGTCCCATACATAGAGGACATTTTTCTTTAACAATTGGTTGAGAGGATATCTAATTTCGGCATACTTAGGAATAAATTTATTATAGACATTAATAGATCCCAAAAAGCGTTGCAACTCTTTTACATTGGTTGGTGGTTTTAATTTCTTAATAACTTCTACATTTGGATTGTCAGGGGTAATACATCCATTAAAAACTTCATAACCAAGGAAATTAATTGTGGATTTAACAAAATTACACTTTGATAACTTTAATTTGAGGTTTTCTTGGACACAAATATTAAATAATGTCTCTAAATGCATCAAATGTTCTTCATCATTTTGAGAAAATACAATAACATCATCAAAATAACTACAGGCAAAATTAATTTTGTACTTATTAAAGATTCTTCGGAGTGTGCGGTTGAATATCCCAGGTGCGTTTTTTAATCCGAAAGGTAATCGCAACCATTCAAATAAACCGAAAGTGGTCGCAAATGCCAATTTTTCGGTGTCTCGAGGGTGGATAGGTATATGCCAATATCCACTGGCCAAGTCGAGAGTGGAAAAGACCTTAGCTTGTGCTAATTTATCCAAAAGAGTATCAATTCGGGGTAGGGGTTCTGCGTCTGTCTTGGTAATAGCGTTTAATTTTCTGAAATCTACACATAAACGAGTTTTCTTCCCTTCTTCGCGCTTGTAGACTAAAATGACAGGCGACGAATAAGGGGAACAACTCTCTTTAATGATTCCTGCCTGTAACAAATTCTGGACTTGGTTTCGGATTTCTTCCTCTTCTTTGGGTGATGTACGGTAAGCCGTAAGTGAAACGGGAAGGTCAGAGGTTAAATGGATTCTTTGGGGTTCTATATTCACACACCCTACATCGTACTTATCTTTTGCAAAAATACAGACATATTTGGCGAGAAGAGCAGGTAGTTGTACTTTAGCCAACTGAACTTTGGGCCTATGGTCAGAGGTTTCAAACAACTCCGGTTCAAAATTTTCTTCAAATATCTCTGCATTTTGGATCTCTGCTTTTAGCGGGTGGATATATGGTTCTGACAAATGCAAAGTATGGTGGGATGATTTTTTTGAAATATTACACATAAGTGATATTTTTTTGTTATTTTGATGGATTTGCATTTTAGAGCAACCAATATTTAATCCAAACAATTCACAATGTGGTAGCCCAATTAAAACATATGGTAAAGAGTTATGAATTATAAACAGTTCAATGGTTTGAGTTATTTGTCCTAATTGCAAACTGACTAGGCATTTTTCTTTCAAAGCTAGAACACCTTGAGTTTGTGCGACTGAGATACTCTTTTGAACTTTAGATAGTTTTAGATTAAATTTATGGGCTAAATGGTATGGCATTACACTGATAGAACTACCTGTATCTATCAAACATGGTAATGAGTTTTCACTTTTCACATGAGTAGCTGTTTGACAATTGTTCATTTTTTGTTTGGATCCATTATGTGTTTTGATATACCCGGGTATTATTAATTGTCATTGGCTCTCTTCTGTATTTTGTTGAAACTCATTATTAGTCTGATCTAGATTATGGGTTGAAACACTTGGATTTGGTGCTAGGGCAGTAACATTCAGCGTTTGTTTACGAAAAGGGCAATCTCGCACCCAATGATAAGCATTCGAAATGCCCACATTTAGACAAACCCGGCACGGCGTTGATGGCAACGTGGCCTAATAATGTAAGTTTGGGCGTTGTTGATCGGTCTGCATAGATCTTGTGGGAATTGGTTGCATCGGTCTAAATGTATTTCTTTGTGGGTTTGGGTTAAAATGTCAAAATTGAGGTGATTGGTATGGGACACGATAATTCCATGGTCTGTAGGAATTTTGTCCATGGTCAATGTGGGATTTAAAAGGTTTCCATTGTCGATATTGAGGGGGATGCTGAGGGTTGGACTCAGTCTTCCTGTCTGTTTTATCTTTCTGCTCTAACTGCAATTTACTTAATTTAAATACCAATTCTCTCCCTTCATTGACATCAGCAGGCGCATTTGTCACTACCAACTGTTTCATCTTTACCGGCAGTCCATCAGTAAGACCGTCCAAAATGAAACGCTGATCTAAACCTAAAGTGCGTCCTACTTTAGTTTTTTGGTGGTAATATTCATTTAAGTCACCTCCAAATTTAAATTTGATCTGGGAGAAATCTGTCAATGATAGTGTATCAGGAGTAGTGTAATGTTCGGTGAACAATAACACAAACTCTGACCAATGGAAGACCTGAAGACATTTGTTGATATATAAGGTAAGCGCGGTATCTTTTAGATACTTTTGGATGTTGCGGATTTTCCACAAATCATCCTTGTGTTCCTCTACACAAACTGACTCAAAGTATCGCCGCCAAGGAGTCCATAACATCTTCGATTCCATGGAGAATGGCACAATTTCGGGATCTTTTCGACATGTGCCTTCACTATTACCCGAGGAATGAGAATTTGCTGCATTAATTTCCTTTCCCGGAGTCTCGGGAACCACATCATCATTTTTTGGGGGGTCGCCTACTTTCTCTGGTGGTGGGGTAGTACTCATGATGTTTACAAATAAAATCTCACAAAATCATAATATATTCCAACATAGTAACACATACAAATAACATTAAATAATTCCAAATAGTAAAATAATAGTAACCTGATACTTAAATCATTTTTTATGACTCAAGTTATGAATCTTAATTTAAAAGATAAATTTTATCTACCTTTTTCAACTTGAAAGAAGCAGAACTAAACAAATGCAAAACGAACTTTACAGTAAAAATTTAAAATAAAATAAAAATATTTTATCATGTTCTTTTTTTCCCTTTATTGTTAAATCTTAAATAAATACTAAAAACAACTTTTAAAATAACACAAAGTACAAACAAAAATAATCAACTTTACTTTTTTTTCTCACTAAAATGCCTGAATTTGCTCCTTCTAATTTTTCATATTAAATAAAATATCTTACCTTGAACAATAATCCGCGATTGTCCGAGAAAAATGGAGAGGAAAAAAAATAAATAAAAATACACGCACGCGCACATTCTAGTGTTTCTTTTTTGTCCGATTAAATGTTCAAACTATCCGCGTAAATTCTTCTTTTCCTTTCTGTGCACAGATGATCGGATCGGCGATGTCACAGGGGTTGCAGAACGAAAGTCACGTCACACCACACAGCCGCTGTAATCGTGTTTTGGCGAAAGAGCACGCCGTACTCCAGCACTGGCCTCCGGACTGAGAGAAAATCTGGTGCCGCTTGTATCCGCGCAATTCGCCGATCACGTTCCTGGAAGCAGAGCGATTTCTCATACAGGTTTCGTTTCGCTTGTCAGGTTTTTGTATCCTCACCGACTCTTTGTGACGAAACCGATCTTGGCATACGTTCGTGGGATACCTTCACCATCCGAGGAGAAGGAGTTCCTGTAGTCGTGGAGAGATTCGGGACTTCAGGCAATGAAGATCATAGATCCGTCGCGTCAAGCGTGTAGGTGGCGGGAAGAGAACTTTGGGGATCGCGCCGAGTCAATCGTCCGAATGGCCGGGGATAGATGTTGGCGTTCTACAGTCGATGCGGCGTTATTTTGTTGAATAATGAGGTGTGGTTGAGAGACAAATAACGACACAGTATTTTCACTTGGGGCCTGGTTTATTAATCCTTTTTGGCAGATCTTTTGGGTAAAACCAAGTCCCTGTAACTTGACGCTTTCTTTTTAAAAGTTCGTTTCTTTGGGCAGCATTTTATCAGGCAAGTGTTACGGTCAAAAAGCCGCTTGTTTTAGGCGCTCCCGCTATTTAAAGGACGTTAATTCGCATTATTTCCACCAGGTCGTGCTACTAAAATAATGAGTGTTAATCTAATTTAATTGGTTAAGAAATATCTGGGCAGTCTGACGTAGTTAGGCGCGGTTTTCCAGGGCTGCATGCTGATCCTACAAATTAAGAATTGCGTTTACGTCAGCTTTTTTAATCTTACAGAACATCCAAAAATGATCTCTGAAAGTAATAAGTGTTAGGTTGGGAAAGAACGTTAACAGGGGCAAAATAGCTTTAAATATTAGAATTAAGGTTAAAAGAAGGGGCATTTAAATTTTAGGTTAAAGTTAAAAATATTAATTGGGACCTTTAAGTTTTTGAATTTTAATTTTAAGTTTAAATTTTAAACAGGCTTTAGGTTTTATCCTTTCATATATATATATGTAACGACTTCAGGTGTTAGTCGTGGCATAAGAAGTTGAACTCGGGAGCCTCTTGTTGGTTCGAACTCGTTTATTTAGCCGCACATCTTACAGATTTAATTCGCGAGTCCAGTCGGAAGTCGCCCGAGCCGTTTACGGTGATTACGGAAGTTTACATGGCTGTAGGTTAGGCAGGCACCTCAAAACTGCAAAATCGCCCGTTTTTCGTGCGTGTTCTGGTAATATGTTGGGGACTGTAATATTTTCCAGCAGAAGGCAGAGTTGTGAATTTGGGAGGTACATTTAATTTAGTTGGTTCTTTAACTTTTGATTGATATGTGGTCAAGGCCCGCACAATTCCCGGGTCGGTGACGCATGAGCCCTAACCACAAATGGCTGCAAAAATCCCTTAGATCATCAATTTTAATCTTAAGGAGCGTCCGAAAATAATCTCTGAAAGTAATAAATGTTAGGCTGGGAAAGAAAGTTAACAGGGGCAAAATAGCATTCAGCTTCAGAATTAACGTTAAAAAATATTAACTATAACTTTAAACTTTTGAATTCAATTTTAAATTTTAGTTTTTAAAAAAGGGTTAGTTTTTATCCTTTCATATATATATATATGTATGTCGTTATATATATATATGTCAACATTTGAACGGAGGGTGGTTTTGGGGTCTGGGTGTCATGATCGGTGAAAATATGCCAAAATTTTCTGGAAGTGCTTTCTTCCGGACAGCTGCAATAGGTAGCTTTTTACTTTTTGTAATGAAAGCTACCTAAAAGTGAGAAATTTAAAAAAAAATTTCTGTTTTGTGTTTGATACAAAGATTCCAGAAATTTTTTGTTTAGTCTATATCTTAAAAAATGGGTGAGTTATAACACTTTGAATTTCTAGTGTGGCTGACATTTTGAAATGTTTGTATTTTTGTCACATGATAACACGTGTATTTATGAACAAATTTCGACGTAACTTGGTGTGTACATAGTACATATCGATGCTTCGACCGAGTTAATTGGTAAGTTCAATCCGCCATCTATCCGCCAATGGCAACCATTTAATTTTTTTAAAAAATTTCTTTAAAATTAGGTGCAAAAAATGAGAAATTGAAAAAGATTTTTCTTTTATGTATTTGAACTTATTACAAAAATTCCAGAGCATTTTTTGTTTCGTCTATAACTTAAAAAATAGCTCTTTGAGAGTTATAGCACTTTGAATTTCTAGTGTGGCTAACATTTTGAATTGATCTGATTTTCGTCACGTGATAACACACGTATTTATAAACCGATTTGAATGTAACTTGGTGTGTACACAGTACATATTAGTTCCTGCACAGAGTTTGTTGGCCAATTCCATCCGCCATTTGATTCAAAATGCAGAATATTAATTTTTTTAATTTAAAACTTAAAGTAAAGTATAAAAAAGTTAAAAAAGAAAAAGATTTTTCTTTTGTGTGTTTTATCTGGATACAAAAATTTCATAGCACTTTTTGTTTCATCTATATCTTAGGATTATTGCACTTATTGAACTTTCAATTTCTAGTGTGGCTGACATTTTGAAACGGTCTGAATTTTGATACTTGATAATACCCATATTTGTGGACCTTTTTTCTATATATCTCCTTATGTTCATACTACATACCGTATTGGCCGAGTTGTTAGAAAACTTCGTCCGCTAACTTGTTTCAAAATGGCGGTAATTTTTTTTTAAATTTTAAACTTAAAATTAAGATAAAAAATTTAAAAAAAAGAAATTCTTATGTGTTCAACCTTGATATTAATATTTTGGAGCATATTTTGATTCGTCGTTATCTTTAAAAAATGACTGAGCTATAGCGCTTTGAATTTCTATTGTGGCTTACATTTTGAAACGATCTGATTTTTTTTTTTTTTTTTTTTTTTTTTTTTTTTTGTCATTCGATAATACTCGTATTTATGAACTGATTTGGAAGTAACTTGGTGTATACATAGGAAATACTAATGTCTCACCCGAATTCATTGATCAAATTCCTCCGCCATCTTGTTTCGAAATGGCGGCCATTTAAATTTGTCAAAAAACTTTTAAATGTACAATGATGTACAAAATAAGAAATTGAAGAAAGGTTCTTTCTGAAGTATTTAATACATGAAATCCGGAGTTTATTTTTTTTTTTTTGTTCTGTCTTTATCTTAAAAAATGACTGCGATATAGCAGTTTGAATTTCTAATGTGTGTGACATTTTAAAAAATCAATTTTCCGGCGACAGCACACGTATATATCAACCGTTTTCGATGTGAGTGTGCACATGAATCAAGATTTTGACCAAGCTTATTGGTTTGTTTTACCTATCATATTTTTTTAAAACGGCAGGTACTTCATGATATCGTGGAGTCTGGTGACTTTATAAATCGCTTAAAATAAAACCAGCTTGAATAAAAGATGACTAATCTCTAAAAATTCCCATTAATATTCAGTATGGACAAAAACTAGTATTGAATCTTATTTAATCGGGTTTCACTGCATAATATAACTTAATAGGTATAATACTTAATAAGTTATCATTGTATAATACAACTTAATTTAAAATAATTAAATAAATAAAGAAGGTTTATGAAAGCTAACTCATTCTCCCGGTACTGCCCGTAAGGACTTTTCTCATCGTATTGATTTCCCTTATTTAACTCTTTGAGCTCTGATGGTAGAATTTCCTACTACATAATTTTAATTCCAAAATGTCACAACGGCACCAGAAAATTTGACCAAATTTATTTGAAAAAGATATTGATGCATTTTTTCGCGAATATCGTTAATCAATTTTTTTCTTTGCAAAATACTGGTGCCAATGTGACATTTGGAATTTTGAAGAAATTTACCCACCAGAGCTCAAAGGGTTAAGGAATTATAAATGGTCTTTCTTTAAAATCAGGAATTGATGCCAATTGTTCAATATCATTTCATTATTAAAGAATGTATGAAATACATTTTAAAAATGGTTTTTAAAAAATTAACAGATTTGTATGGATTTATGATGCTTTATAGAACTATTTAATTACTACAAAAAAGTAAATAGGTTAAAAATTAGAATTAATATATAATATTATAGCTTTTAATTGACAAAGAGATTATTAAATTATAATTACAAGTATGTTTATGACAAAAAATAAAAAGAAGAAATGTAGCGCGTCCCGGTATTGATCACGGGCCAGCTGGACAATGGGCTAATACTATGCTGAATGAGCTACGATCAAGCCTAACTTTCTTCCTCAGAGTAAGTATTTATGTTGTGTCGTAATACCCCCCCCCCCCCTGTTCCTCAAGAACAAAGGATCGTTGTATAAAATGAATTGAACCTCACGCTAAGTAGTTTCTGCTCTACAACATATATTAAAATAATCGAAATCTGTGATTGTCAAGATTGGCAATCTCCTTGAGAGGAAGAAAAGTAAAGGATACAAGCAAAGATAGAAAGAGGTCTTAATAATTTTTTCAAGTATTATTAGAAAGATATTTGTTGCATGTTTTTCTCGAAATCCAGTAGTTATAAAAATAAATTTGTAAATAGAAAGCTTGAATACAATAAACATCACGAATAGTGGCACTCTTAAGATAAGATTTAAAAATAAAATCTTTTATTTATAGAGACACAGAAATTCACTTTTAGTGTTATAAATTAAGAATTCTACAAGAGGTCAGAATGGTTTTGATGTAGGATTTTCTGGTTAAGAAATCAGAAATTATGAAAGATACAGAGACTAAGCTTGAATGGTTTGCAGACACATATACATGAACACGTTCTTCGCCGTTTGTAGAATAAATATAATACAAACAATTTAGAAAATCATATGTTTGTTTCAGAGTATGTATATATTTTTTCAGGTGACCTAAATTTTACCTTCAATTCTCAAGAAACATAGATTTTGGACGATTTTGGGATTTTTTTTGACCAATTTAGCATATTTACGAATCTTTCTTAAATAAAAGAAATTAAATTCCATAAATTATGCCCGAAAAACAAGCAAAAATATTTTTTTTTAATTCATAGCAAAAAGATGATACATTTTTATGGAATTTTTTATTATATAGTAATTTTTTGTTTCCAGTATAAGAAAGAGACAACATAATAAGATGCATTAAATGATGAATCGAATATATAGAACATGTACTTCAAAGTGAGGCAAAATTAAATTTACTAAAACAATTATAAGCACTTGTTGTACAACATTATATATACTACAATATTATAAGTTTTGATTTTTTTAATGTACCCGCACACCTTCGGAAGTGATTTTTTGAAATTTTCTTTTGATATCCATATTTTATAATGATATACTTTAAAACTTTGAAAAAAAAATATATAAAACATTGAGCAATTATCCAGAAATAATTTTTTGAAGAGAAAAATCAATTATGTCAAAAACCGATATTTCCTTGAAACGTGATAACTCAAAAATAAAACAATGTATTGACATTTTGTAAATTGCATAATAAACAGAATAACTTTTTCTAGGATTTAGACTACACACATTATAATCACATCTTTCTCTCAGATGATATGACAGTTAAAGTACTAATGTAATGAAAAATTCGCAAAATTTGTCTCAAATTTGCCATTTTTACCAGCGTAAACATAAAACTATTTAATGTAATATCACTAGTGAATTCTATTCCCTCAAAAAACATTTGTAAAAGAAGTACAGGTATTTTCGTGGCATTTCATGAATAAATTTTGTTTTAGGATTTTTTGCGTATGGTAAAAATCTGAAAAACGTCATTAAAAAAATATATAAATAAATAAAACTTTAACCCTTTCAAGGGCGGTGGTTCACTCTTGGACCATCTAATTTTAATTAATAAATGCCTCTGCCACACCGAAATATTGGAATGAAAATTTCCTTTTTATCATGTGATCAAAATCTTTTGCTTATTTTCGAAAAAAATTCTTTTTAAATTCTGGTGTTGTTTTCTCATTTCAGTATTTGACGCCCAAAAATATCTTGCCCCTGAAAGGATTCAAACACAAAACAAAAGCTGTGATAAATGTAATTTTAATTGCCTGTAACTCGGTTTTAGATACAGCCAAATTTAAGTAGATTTCAAATTAGGAAAGGTTTAATTTTAATATTATTGCAAAAATGAAAAATCGATATTTTGATCGAAAGTTGCGTTTTTAAGGTGTTCGGATACCTTAATAATTTAACAAATATATATTTTTTATTTTTATAAAGCATAAACAAACAAACGTAAAATGAAGAAATAACCTAAATTAATTATTAGCTACTTAATACACGATCAAACTTCAATCAATTTTCCTCATTCCAAGTATTTCGGTCCCTTACATACTATACTTAAATACGTCGGAATTGAAAATGAGGTTTGGAAGATTTTTAAATTAATAGAATTTGCGCTACTTTACAAGATTATATTTACTTTTTTACTGCAGATACAAAAGTGTCTATAATCTTGTCACGACAAGAAGGCTTGTGACCATAGAAAATTTCGCTTAGGAAACCACCACATTCTTTAATGAAAATCTAGAATTTATTTACATTTGTTTTTAACCACCTTTTAAAATATGAATGAATCAATCTAAAACTGCGTGCCTCATAAGCGTACTGATTGTGGTCAAATAATAACTTAATAACATTTTCTATTTACGTTAAATATAACCTTAAATTTTAAATAAGCATTAAATATAACTTATTTCACTTACTTAGCAAATCTTCGCCAAATAAGGCACGATTGATCATAATTAGGATTTTGCGTTCCATCAGGCCCACTGTAGCAAAGTTCTTTGTCCATATCAGCATAGTACCACAATAGTTGATTCATACCACATCCAAAAGCAAAGAGCACCAAAGTATAAATGAAGAAAAATTTGATAATGTCGAAGACCATTCTGCCTAAGGATATTTGTAGAGGTCCCAAATGAGGATTTACAGAAAATATATGAACCATTTTCAAAAAACTGAAAATAACAAAATGTTAGTTAATTTCTTTAAAATGGATACAGAACATAAATTAAAGTAAAAAGGTTTCTTCTTATACATAATATCAAGAAAAAATTGTGGCGCATGGTAAATCCTTAAAAGCAAGGGTCTTCGAAGTAATTTTTTTTTACTGCAACTATTTCCAATGAATAATTTCCGTTTTAGATTCCTCTTGCAAATGTAGAAATCCACTTTAAAATAGTTTTGTCTACCAAACGTTATAGAAGTCTAACATTAAGATTAGAGTTTGGAAAAAATTGTAGCCAAAAATTAGTAGTAGCAACCCTTGCTTTAATGAATTCAATCAAAATCTTAAAAAATATTGCCATTTTTAAAAATATTTCAAATGAATATTGTTGAGCTAATAATAATATAATAATTTAATGTAAAAAATAATGCTGATGAGTAGATACGCATCGGTTTTCGCCTGCCCTATAGGATCGAATCTCCTGTCACTTTTAAGATGGTTTTATATAGGGTCTGCATTTACTGTTTGCCTTTGTTTACAGGTTATTTAAGGTGTCACAGGACTCTCGAGGGGACCTTGGACGTTTATTTGAGTAGAAATCAACCCTAAAATCGAAAATTATTTTTGTGTATATTATTGTTCTCTAGTTTCTTAATCGTATTTGCATGCGATTGTATATGCAAATACGATTAGTTTCGCAAAGTTACAAGCGTTTGAATTTTGCACACAAAAAAATTTTTAGCTTTTTGACTTTAAATCTGTTTTTCTTGAAAGTGATTTTTATTTTATTTTTTATTTTTGAAATGCTCCATGCGTCTTCATTTTTTTATGAAAATTCATAAAATTGATAAGGAAGAATCCTGATATTGCTTACAGAGATGATTGCATGATGATATTGCTTATGGAGTGGCGCCTCAATCGGGCTTCGAGAACGAGTAGAATTATTGTACGGATATATTTAAATTCGTTAAACGATAGATAAATTGTTGTTTTCGACAGAACAGATGTGCTTTATGCTTCACATTCCATTGAACAGTATAGACGGTATTTGTTTTTGGCAAAAAAGGAATGTTTAATCAAAACGTTCATTGTTTTCACAAAAGTATTACCGTGACTTCCACAATTACAATTCGTAAAGAAATCGTCTAAATGTCATAACTTTTTAATTAAAATACTCTAAAATAACAAACAGTACAATTAACTGAATTAAAACATAAAAGCATTAAAACGATTTCATAAAACGTTTCGGATTCTATCCATATCCCTCACCAATTATTTCAATGTGTAAGTCATTCAGATGTTAAAAACTAACACACAGAAAAAATCACAAGATAGAAAAAGAAAGAAAAAGAAGGAAAATTAGAGTTAAATGAAAAACAAATACTCAATTGGTATCGATGCAGCTTCATTAATTGCAAATGCATTTGTTTTCGAGAACCAGGCCTCCAAAAAGATACGGCTCTCGTAATTGTTACAGTTGGATCTAATTAAGAAGTAATTTTCAAAATCAGGAAAATGGTCGGTCTTTAAGGAGTGGTTAACTACCTTGGAATTTAAATTCTTATTCTTTAAAGCCTGTTTATGTTCCTTTAATCTAATATCAAATGTCCGACCAGTTTTATCTATGGTAGATTGCAACACATTGCTAACTTGTTTTTAACTTTTTGAAAGACGATACTTTCTAGAAATAATATAGATAATTTGTTGTTGCTGTCAGTTAATAACGAGTTCAGAAACTTTTCACTTTGTGTAATATATTGAGACGTTTGACAGCACTTGAAGCTAGATTAGCTTTGAACTACTTGATTACACCTCTCATTTTTCCTATTAGAAGCAATTTTCAGTCTTCCTATTATATTCTAAAATCTTCAACTTATATTTTTCAATAATTTATTTTTATTGTATTATAATACATTTTAATAATTTTGTCTATTTTGCGCAATGATTTTTCTCCAATTTTATTGCTATTTTTCGCTTTTATATAAATGTTTAATTCCACGTAGCGAAATCTCTAACTTTTCTCAAAAAATCAAAGTAAATAAATTAATAACACAAGAACAAAGTTCTAAAAGGATTATTAGATTGGTCCTGTTACTTAAAATTAATTTAAAACTTGTTTAAAATTTGTTAAAATTCAATATTTGAAAAAAATGAATTGATAGAAATTAAAAGAAAATTTAAGGGAAAAATTTTAGTGTTTACTTTCTTTAATGGAATGACTTTGAATTAAATCAAAGATTTGGAATAAACCAAGAATCAAGAAACTCACCTAAATATATTAGCTGCACCAAAAATACCTTCAGATATTAGCATCGGATCATACGGATGCCAATCCTCTCTCGGAAGAAACGGATTTTGGCCTGCGGCAAGCTCTCTTTGTACCTAAAGAAAACATATTGTATGCTATGAGTAACCTTATAGATGTTTAAATTAAATTTAATACAATCAAGGCAGTTCTAGACGAGAAAATTCAATGTATATTTTAAAAAGAATTATATTTCTTTTTTTATATTCGTTTCGGAAAATACTGTTTGCTAATTTCTGCTTTATTCGTCAGTTATAATATCTTGGTTTAAACAACCGTCACACTTTTTTCATTATATGAGATAACAAATTACTAAGAATTAAGAATCGACCGAAACAGATTTTACGAACGAATAAACGGTCAAGGGCAACTATTACTTGCGCTCAGAGGGATCCGAATAATAAATATAAGAATTATTAATTGTATTTATCGAAATAAATCTTTGCTAAAAGAATAAGCCTTTGTAAAAAAATACATTGTAGGGTTGGGTATAGTTACTAGAAGTGTATAAATGTCTAAATAATAAAATTTCAAAAGAGATATGAATCATAAATAATATCAGACATTGCTGTTCTGTGTAACTCTTTTTTAATCTTATTTAAATTTGTTTTCTGTTCTTTTTTATGAACTCAATTAGGTACTGACAATAAAAATAGTGCATATTTAAACTTTATTGGACATTTCATAAAACTAAATTCAACGTAATAATAATCTTTTGTTCTTACAGTGGAGCTAAAATAAAACCTTTTTGTTTTAAGTTTAAAATTTTGGAATGTGCTAAACGCTACAATTTGACGTTTATTACTCTTTTACTACTACTATGTATTGCATCACACAAATACAGCTTTAAAAGTTATTATCTACTGTTTAAAACCCGATGATACATAGAATCAGCCACTGGTATCATTATGTATGTCCAAATTGTACATTTTTATTATTTGTAATTTTTATACTTCTTTTATAATAAAATTTTTGGTTTAAAACGAAATATATTCATATGATAGCAGTCAAAATGACCATTCTACTGTTAATTAACTCTTAAAAAAAAACGAGAGGTGTATTGTGAGATCCACTCAATGCAAACTAGTCGTGAATCTTATCGTATTTATCTGATTAACCCATTAACACCAAGTGGCATATTTTTAGATTACTAGACTTAGTGGCAAGAAAGCATCCTTCATATCAGTAAATATGAAGATAAAATATAATCTCTTTCAAAAGACAATTTAGTTAAGAAAATAAGATAAAAATATTATTTTTTAAAACGTAGTTGGAAATTTAAAATTTAAATTTTAACGAAGAAAATAATTTGAACGTTAATGGGTTAGTTCTCGTTAAATTTCTCTGTTTTAAGAATTTGATATTTATTACTTTTTTACTGCTACTGGGCATTGCATTATACAAATATATAATTAAAAGTACGCTTTAAAAGCCGGTGGGACATAGAACATTCCGCCCTTGTCATTATTTATGTCCAAAAACCGCCCGTATCTTTAAGAGTTACTATTTTGCCTAAATTCCGACGGCTTTTTTTTTTCAAAAATCATTATCAGAAAAGCTTTTACAAATTTGTAACGATAGGTACCTCTAGTGCTCCTCAACACCTTTGCTAAATGTCCATAAACTGACATTTGTTTGTTACAGGAAAATGCTATTTTCTGAAAAATTATAGGACCTAGGATAATTGCTCTAGTTTTTCTGCAAGGTTTAAATTAATGTCTATTACCTCTAAATTTTTCTAATTTTAGTTTCAGTAGATTCAAAGATAGAGGGCGGAGGGGGGACATATTTTTGCTCTACATTTTCGGCGATATCTCTAAAAATGTAGTACCTAAAATTAACAGAAATGTGTTTTTGAATTCAGCGTTACAAAAGCTTTCACACGATATACAAAGAATTTTTTTTTCAAATAATTTAAATAGCCCCTCTACATTTTCCCTAAATTGATTTTTACATGTTTAAAAATCTGAAAATATGTGGGTCAATAGCTTTTATTACTGCATCCAATTTGAATTTTCCATGTTCCGTAGTTTACGAATAAATTGCTGTGACAGACAGACACAGGAGTGATCTCATAATGGTTCCATTTTCACTTTTAAGTACGGAACCCTAAAAACGGAACTAAAACCAAATATCTGTATTTTTCGGAAATGAAATAAAACAGAAAACATGCGAAGCCCTCTAGTCTCTATTTTAATATCTGTCATGTGGATTAATTGTCATATTTAACAAAACTGTTTCTCCTTCCTCTCACAATCCACGGAAATATAATAAATACTAATGTTTCTTTATTAATCTACTGTCAAATTATTTCTTTTTCAAGTCCCCCTCCCGTCTTTTTCGAAAATTTTATTGTTATAAAAAATATGTATTCGAAGAATTCGTAAAAAATCAGATCGAAAATAATGATATTTATTGTACGAAATGCTGCGATTTTAAAAATGTTTATTGTTTCCCCCCCCCCGTTTTCATTAAAATTTTTATGTGGTAATTCCTTTGTGTCATGATATTAAAAATTAAAAACAAAATTTATGACATTAGTTAATTGTGTCATTGTATCTAAACTAAGTGAAATATATTCAAATGGATAATATGACGCAAATAAAACTATTTACATAAATTTTATTTTTAATTTTTAATAGCATGACTCAAAGGATAAATCAATTTATTCAGATAAATACATTTCAATGCATTATATAAGTTCAGTTAAATTGATATATTTAACAGTTTATTGGAAAATTAAAAGTATTGTGTATGTGTGCGAATATACCTTAGCCAAATCAAAAATAATTTAACTAAATTTTAAAATATCGTTTAGAGACTCATCAAGGCGTTATGTTATAAATTTTGACATCATACATTTTAAAATTCATATTTTGCATTTATAAGATATGTGGAAGATAAACCATCAATGATTAAACTTTTATACATGTTTTTAAATTGAACATAATATTTGCACGTGTGATTATAAATAAAGAAAAAGTAATAAAATGATAAAATAACTAATATATTACAGAGATTTTAATTAGCAGCATAGAGTCACTCAAAATTTGATATAATTACTTTTAAAATCCATATTTAAAATTCTTAGAGCATGAGATAAAATGGTGCGTCGTAAACTTTTAACGTAGAGAGAGAGAGAGAGAGAGAGAGAGGGTTGATATAAATATGCAGTGCCAGAAAAAACATTCTTGACACTTATTGAAAAATGTGAAGTTTGTGACAAATGGTCCTTACCGATACATTCATTAGTAATGTTTCTTTTTTATCTCTGTTGTTGTTATAGTTGGTGCTAGCAGTACGTTAAGTTTTTAAAAAATATCAGACGTGGCTGAAGTCTTTCTCGGTCTTTTTTGAACTGATTTTTCGTTTTAGTATACGGCTATATGATAAATCTGCCATTCCTTTTTTAGGACATAATTTGCCCTGATGCTTGTAAAATCTAAAGCTTTACGACTTGCAGGAACATTTTAGTTCTAATAAAGTCAAAGGACGAGGTTTTTCAACAGCTGTAAGCTTTTTACGTAGATTACGTGCACCAGAAGAGTTTCTTTTTGTAAAGAAAAGAATTAAAAAAATCCTCTTTTCAAACCACAATCAAAACTAAAAATAAATAAATAAATAAATAAAAATAAAGGAATAATTCTAAATCATGTTAAGCTGCATGAGCCACCATACTACGTAACAAAAGCGTGATGGAAACTCTCACTCACCTCTGCTCTTTTAAAACTGGAAATAATAAAGCAAAACATTCGAACATTGAGATTGTGACTTAAGTGTCGAGATTGCTTTTGTTGGCACTGGATATATATGTGTGTGTGTATTGAGTGCTCAGACTGTTTTCTTACACATACCATAGCTATTTAAAAAATAAACATAAAAAAATATAATACATGCAATTTTTTTGGCATGAGGATTTTTGAATTAGAAAGAACAAAATAATCGTACTTTATATCTGTGATACATTTCTCGTATAGTGAATATTTTTTATTACTAATATATTTATGATACATATTTCTGATTATATTATAAAATTAATGTTATATTTGTTTTTTTAAGTAAAGCATTTTTTACATATATTTAAAGCAAATATTAAAATTACCTGAACTATATAATAAAAAAAAATAAATAAGAATTGAAATAAACAAGTGTTGAGATCTTAAGTGATCAATTTTTCTGCATTCAGATCAATAATCAATTTCAAAATTTAAAAAAATGACATTTTTAATACATGCGCTTCATAATTATAAATCAAATACTGCGAATTTTACCTTCAGTATCAATATCATTGTATGATTTCAGAATATAACGCAAAAAGTTTTTTTTTTTTTAAGTTTTGATTTATACAAATATCTGTGTTCTAAAGAAAATATAGCTCAACATTTAAAAAAACTAATGTGTAGCTTACAAATTATTAAAATAATAAGATACTTTGAAAAATTAAATTCATTACAGTATTACATTCGCCGACTGAAAATGTGGTTCAAAACACTAATTTTCAGAACATTTTCTGAAAAGTTTCCTACTTAAAGTTTTCCTTCTGAAAAGTTTCCTACAAGTTTGATGAAAATCCATGAATTAGTTCTTGTGATACATTTATTGCAAAATCGTAAAATTGCAGCATAACACAACGTCATCTGTAGGGCGATTTACACCTAAAACTAAACAGAACTATTCTATATCAGGTACTAACTGAATCTGAAGTTTTAGAAAATTTCGTGCATTAATTCTTGAGATAGAGCTATTGAGATAATCACGAATAATGCACCATGGCAGCATCATCTGTTGAGCAATTTGCACCAAAACGTAATCCCCACCAAAATATATCAAGTACTAATTGTATGTAAAGTTTTATGAAAATCCTTGCTCTAGTCTTGAGATATGGCTATTGGGAAAATTATGAATAATGCAGCATAGCAGCGCCACCTGTGGAGCGATACTCACGAAAAACTAATCGGATCTATTTTATTTTAAAGTCTAACAAAATCTAAAGTTTTGTGGAATCCCATGCATTAGTTCTTAAGAAAAAACTCATACAAAATTTTTGTTACATACAGACTGATGGACAGCCTGTCAGACTCATAGAAGGACATTTTGTAAAAACATGTTTTTCGGGTTGTCTGACTCCTAAAACGTGTAAATCCGTGAAAAAACGAATTTAAGAAATTTTCACGAATCCAAGACTTTTTTTCTTTTTAAGATAGAATAAAGTAAACAGTAATGGTATCGATACAAAAACCCTTAAAAGGTTAAAAGTTTTGACGCAGCTGTTTATTTTATGACTCTAAGAATCTTAAATATGAATTTTAAGAATAATGACATCAAATTTTGAGTGACGCCATGCTATTAATTGAAAAATGCATTTCTATATTATTTATTTCATCATTTTATTTTTTTCCTACTTATAATAGCATGTACAAAAGTTATCTTCAACATGAAAAGATGTATAAAACTGTCTTAACCGATACTTTTTCACACACGTCTCTCATAAATTGAAGATATGAGTTTTAAAAGATATGATATAAAATTGAATTGAAGCCTTTGTGCGACTTTAAAAGGTTTGCTTTAAAATTCATTTTTTTTTGGCAAAATACATTTACGCATTTAAAAAACTTTTATAATTTTCTAATTCATTGTTAAATATATAATTTTCATTGAATCTATACTATGCATTGAAATATGTTTATATAAATAAATTAATATATCTTTTGTGTCACGTTATTCAAAATTATAAGCAATATTTATGTAAATGGTTTCTTTTCGTCAAATTATCCATTTCCATGCGTTTCACTTAGTTTGGATAATTTGACGCTAAGAAACCATTTACATAATCATTACTTACAATTTTGAATAACATGTACAAAAGATAAATCAATTTATTAAAATAAATAAATTTCAATGCATATTATAATTCAACAAAAAATATATATTTAACAACGAATTGGAAAATAAAAAGTGTTTTTTAGATGTGTAAATATATTTTACCAAATTAAATTAAAAGCTAATTTGAATTTTAAAACAAACCTTTTAAAGTCACATAAAGGCGTCAATTAAATTTTATATCATACCTTTTAAAACTCATATTTTGAATTTGTGAGATGTGTTAATAACTAAAGTTTTAAATAAAATTTTAAATAAAGTAGTAAATAAAGTTTTATACACCTTTTCACATTGAAGATAACTTTTGCTCATGCTATTATGAATAGAATAAAAATAAAATAATGAAATAAATAATACATTTTTCAATTATCAGCATGGCGCTACTTAAAATTTGAAGTCATTGCTTTTAAAATTCATATTTAAAATTCTGAGGGCCATAAGATAGGCAACTGCGTCTAATCTTTTGACCCATAAAGGGTTTTTGTATTCATTTTATATATTCATGTAGATGTCTAAATTGTTCACTTGCGAACTCTTACCTTTTTATCTATGTATAAATGTGTTAAAAATATAAATTTATTTCAATTTAATACATTGTGAAAAAAACATGTTTTAAATAAAATTTTGAATTAGAAAAAAAGATAAATTGTTCTAATATATGATACACTGAAAGGGCAATTTCTTCTAAACTATAATATCTGGAATATGCAAATTTTATAAAAATATAACATAAGAGATTACTACCCTGCATTAAACACTTCTGAACGGTTCGAAAAGGCCACCTTGAATAAAGTTACACCGACCCAGCTAATGTTACTAAAACCACCTTGAGTAAAATTACGTACTTAATCCATTAACACCTGCATTATTTTCTTCGTTAAAACTTAAATTTTGGATTTTCCACCACTTTTAAAAGAAGAGTAATTTTATCTTAATTTATTAAGGAATACGTATCGTGAAATAAATATATAACTATCTTCAAATTTACTGGTGTGAAAAGCGCTTTCTTGTAACTAAGTCTAGCGATCTAAAAATATGCCACTGGGCGTTAATGGGTTAAGCGAGTTCGATTACAGACAAAATAAATAGCGTTCACAAAGCTGTATGGTTCGTTTTAACCGCGAAACTTTTGTTTACATTCAGTAATAACATTCATAAATCCGGTTCAACTGAAATGATTCGAATGAAATTTCAATATATGTTATGTAGATGATGCGACCGATTTGTCGTAAACAAAAATCTAAATTTCAGCACCATAATAACGACGTAAAAAATAGAGATAATAGTTCAAAAATCAATGAATAATGGAATATTTTAGTTATTTTCACACCTACGAGCTCTACACACATCCCTTGTCTTTAAACAATAACTGAAAGAGTACAACCACATCATCAATAGCCGCACACAGTATATAACAGGAATGATGGAGACATGGCACCCGATGATAGATTTGCACGGCAAAAAATAATTGTTGATCTTACAGTATAATACTGGCAGCTAGAGCGCCAGTTTATAATTGTAAAATAAGCAGTAATATACAGTCGTGTAAATTAATTCAACAGTATATTACTGCTGAATGACATATTACTCGTTAATTTTACTGTTTATTACTGTAAATTTTACATATTAAACTGCGCCCCAGCTGCCAGTATTATATTGTAAATTAAACATTTTTTTGTAGTATGGAGTTCATTTCTTTAATTAAGCGCCCTTGATTAACACGATCTTCGAGAAAACCTCACAACGAAAAGTCATTTTTTACACGTTTCGCCATATGAGCAGTCGCCATTTTCCAAGGACATTGTGGTGGCCAAACAACCTCATTGCCTTCACTCTGCGACAGAACGATTTTTCAGCAGCCTGCTGTATCTGTCAAAAACCCGTTCATTGGCACTTCCTAGAAAACGTACGAGCCCATATTGAAATTCGTCGTGAATCCACACCATGCCGTAACATATATGGACAATTTTGTGGATGTTGTTGCATGGCATGAGGATTGATGAAATCCCATATGCGGCAGTTATTTGTGTCCACAGCATCATGTAAATGAGAATGAGCCTCGTCTGTCCATAAGATAGGTTATGACCAGTACTTATTCATTTGCATCCTCTCCAGAAAACACAAGTGAAGAGTGATCATACGCTTTCATCTTGTACGGATAGAGCTTCAGAATTTTGCGTAAAATCATGCGCACCGATGCCCACGGACAGCCCAGTGCTCATGGTATTTAATACCCACTTCAGCAGCCATTGAAGAACTTCCCGATGCTTCAGCTGTTATAATTGCAATTTTCTCCACAATCAGCGGATCAGTTTCACGTCATCTTCTACATGTTGCAATGAATGAGAATGAGCTTTACTTAACAATCAGTGTAATAATTATAGGCGGAAGCTGATCAATCAGATATCAGAGACTGTATTTTGTTTATGTTTCCAAATCTAATGGAGAATCATCAATCAAGTTTTAAAATACATAATTTATCTATTCCGGTGAAAGATAATGTTGACTATATGAGGTTGTGAGGGAGTGACCTTTGTGATAAAGGCACTCTAGCATTTTTGTGAGATCGTAACGTCAATGATTTAACATGTGTAGCGTGGAAGCGGCATCTATCCTCTCTTTTACTTTAACTTTCTAGAGCGTGTGTGTCTTCCTCGGTTCTACAAGTTATGTCGCGGTTAGAAGCAATATGCAAATTTATAGTATCTCAGTTTGAAGCATATAAAAGCTTTGAGTGTTAAGGAGTGTGTGTGTAGCGGCGTTAGCCAGCTAGTGGTGTGTAGCGGCGCAAGCCCGCTAGTAGTGTGTGGAGAAGCAGTAAATTGAATTAGATTGGAGTTATAGCAAGTTATTGTTGAGCCTCCAGCGAGATAGCAAGGAGTTTTGCAGTGAGCCGCCAGCAGTATTTGCCAACTTAGTTTATTTAGAACAGAGCTATTCGAGAAGTTGGCCGTTGGTAAGAGTTAGCTTGATTTACGTAGAGTATATTAGACAATAAAGAGTGTGTTACAGCCACGGGCTGTCTAATAAAGCTTTTATCTAGCAGTTAAGCCGAAGTCTAAGTGGGAAGTTTATTTGAAGTGCCCCAGACTGAGTCTAGTGCCGGAGCTGTGAGTATATTTATGAGTTTAATCTTTTAATATTGTGGCTAGTTATCGAAAGTGACGAACTGAAAGCTCCACTTCCCCTGAGCCCCAACAGTTTAAATAAACTGGTTTTAACTTATATCTTGAGTTATGTATTCATTTCACCCCCACGTTAGATGTCCTTCCGTTACAAGGTTTGTCTTAGATGGTAAACTTAATTAGTTGGAACATTTTAACTTGGGAAAAATATATCTGTACTTTCTCTGGGGATAAAAACGACGAACATTCTTCATGCAGGACAAAGATTTTAGGAAGATCTGGTAATGTTCCGTTATTCAAAAGAAAATTATATATGGTCATGAGTTGCCTCATGACCATATATAATTTAGCCATATATAATTATGACCATATATATAGCCACGGAGAGAGGCTATACCAATCCCTTATTTTAGGAAAATTTCATCCTGTCTACGTGTTGGTTAATTTACTGTCACTCGCGCTTATAATAACATATCTACAAATTTCTTTTTTGTGTATGCTGACTGGTGTATAACACCAATCCGTCATAAGATAGTTGCTCTAGTCAAAAATATAAAATTGTACGCTGTGAAGTAAAGGTTGAGCTAGATTGTATAAACATTGATACTAATAATTTAATGCATAAAATTCCTACATACAGACATATTATTCATTCATTCATTAATATCGTTGTAATATAAAATTTCTTTGACACATGAAGTTCGATGTCTGCTTCTAAATTTCTAATAGCTTTCTTGAATAGCTCTAAAATGGGGAATTAAGTCTCTATTGACTATACTACCTATTATCAAGGTAACTGCATTAGTGTTTATTGTAACTTAATTCAATTTTTCAGGCAGAGTTGATTGCTATTAGCAGGGTGGTGCGAAGAGAAAATTGCGTCCGGGGCAAAGTTTGAATTTGGTGCCACTCCTCCCAAATTTATCTTGTGACAGACCAAAAATGACATTGGTAGTATAATTTTGGCGCCCCCTAAATTTTGGTGCCCGGGGCGACCGCCCCCTTCGCCCCCCACCCTTTCGCACGGCACGGGCTATTAGCAATGCAATTGAATGGTTTTATAATTTAATGTTTGACTGAGCAACGATTTATTCTGATATTTATTGTTTTATTAAGGCATTGTAGAAGATTTTTCCTTTGAATATTATGATAGAAGACATTTTTGAATTACCAGATGCATGCACTCACAAGACAGTCAGTATTGTCTGGGTGAAAGCGCATGTCTGCATAGAGGGTAATGAGAGTGCCGACCAATCGGCAAAAATAGTTATTGACTAATATTGCGGACATTAATGTGAATATTTCATTTCTTCTTGCCATGTTAAATATATTTTTCAAGAATAAAATTATTAAAGGCTGGTAAAACGAGTGGTCCACTTCAAAAGTTGGACGAAATATTTACTTAGAATTACACAAAGTAGATTATGACTTCTTGGGCAGAAGCCAACGTGTACAGCATTTTATGTCGGCTCATGGGAGTTTTTCCGTGTTTTTGTACAGAATTGGTAAAAGATCTTCAGATAAATGAGATTATGGGGAAAAGAATACTATTTTGCATTACTTATTTGGACGGTGCTACTTTATGCATTTTTTAAGCTATTGCATAGCTTTTATCGCAGGCTTTGAGCGCGGCTACCGAATCCAAAAATTCCGCAACGAGGAAAATCCTAACACATCCGTAACGAAAAAACCTAACACTCGGCTAACGTCGTTTCAGCTCGGCAGACTTCGGCATGGTATCCTTCGGTAGACTTCGGCAGACATTGACGCGGTATTTTTCAGATATTTAGAGGATATCAAGTCTCAAACTTATATTTCTTATTTCAGTTACTATAAATCTATAGTTTCAATAATAAAAATTCCTGATAGAATGTGTATAGAAAAGAATCGTCTTAAGATAAAACAAAGTAGGATAATGTAGCTTTTGGTGATTGGAGACCCGCCCAATGGTGGGATCGAAAAATTTAAAATGCTTATAACTCGCGATCTAATTTTCGTACCGCGGCCAAATTTTGTTTGGTAATTTATTATGAGACAGTGTTAATTTTTAGTGACAGGAGACCCCCACGGTGAGGGTCGAAAAAGTTAAAATGCTTATAACTCGCGGTCTAATTTTCGTAGCGCAGCCAAATTTTGTTTGGTAATTTATTGTGAGACAGTGTTAATTTTTGGTGACAGGAGATCCCCCTCCCCCTCAGGGAAAGTGTCGAAAAATTTAAAATGCTTATAACTCGCGATCTAATTTTCGTAGCGCGGCCAAATTTTGTTTGGTAATTTATTATGAGACAGTGCTAATGTTTGGTGACAGGAGATCCCCCATAGTGACGGTCGAAAAATTTAAAGTGCTTATAACTCGCGATCTAATTTTCGTAGCGCGGCCAAATTTTGTTTGGTGATTTATTATGAAACAGTGTTAATTTTTGGTGACAGGAGACCACCCACGGTGAGGGTCGAAAAATTTAAAATACTTATAACTCGCGATCTACTTTTCGTATCGCGGCCAAATTTTGTTTGGTAATTTATTGTGAGAGAGTGTTAATTTTTGGTGACAGGAGACCCCCCACGGTGAGGGTCGAAAAATTTTAAATGCTTATAACTCGCGATCTAATTTTCGTAGTGCGGCCAAATTTTGTTTGGTAATTTATTATGAGACAGTGTCACTTTTGGTGACAGGAGACCCCCCTCCCATGGTGAGGGTAAAAAAAATTTAAAATGCTTATAACTCGCGATCTAATTTTCGTATCGCGGCCAAATTTTGTTTGGTAATTTATTATGAGAGAGTGTTAATTTTTAAGGATAGGAGACCCCCCCATGGTAAGAGTCGAAAAATTTAAAATGCTTATAACTCGCGATCTAATTTTCGTAGTGCGGCCAAATTTTGTTTGGTAATTTATTATGAGACAGTGTTACTTTTGGTGACAGGAGACCCCCCCCCCCCCATGGTTAAGGTCAAAAAATTTAAAATGCTTATAACTCGCGATCTAATTTTCGTAGAGCGGCCAAATTTTGTTTGGTAATTTATTATGAGACAGTGTTAATTTTTGGTGACAGGAAACCCCCCCACCACCACATGGTGAGGGTCAAAAAATTTAAAATGCTTATAACTCGCGATCTAATTTTCGTAGCGCGGCCAAATTTTGTTTGGTAATTTATTATGAGACACTGTTAATTTTCGGTGACAGGAGACCCCCACGTTGAGGGTCGAAAAATTTAAAATGTTTATAACTCGTGATCAATTTCCGCAGCGCGGCCAAATTTTTTTGGTAATTTATTATGAGACAGTGTTACTTTTGGTGACCTGTGACCCCCACGTGGAGGGTCGAAAAATTTAAAATGCTTATAACTCGCGATCTAATTTTCGTAGCGCGGCCAAATTTTGTTTGGTGATTTATTATGAGACAGTGTTAATTTTTGGTGACAGGAGATCCCCATGGTGAGGGTAGAAAAATTTAAAATGCTTATAACTCGCGATCTAATTTTCGTAGTGCGGCCAAATTTTGTTTGGTAATTTATTATGAGACAGTGTTACTTTTGGTGACAGGAGACCCCCCCCCCCCATGGTTAAGGTCAAAAAATTTAAAATGCTTATAACTCGCGATCTAATTTTCGTAGCGCGGCCAAATTTTGTTTGATAATTTATTATGAGACAGTGTTAATTTTTGGTGACAGGAAACCCCTCCACCACCACATGGTGAGGGTCAAAAAATTTAAAATGCTTATAACTCGCGATCTAATTTTCTTAGCGCGGCCAAATTTTGTTTGGTAATTTATTATGAGACAGTGTTACTTTTGGTGACAGGTGACCCCCACGTTGAGGGTCGAAAAATTTAAAATGCTTATAACTCGCGATCTAATTTTCGTAGCGCGGCCAAATTTTGTTTGGTGATTTATTATGAAACAGTGTTAATTTTTGGTGACAGGAGATCCCCATGGTGAGGGTAGAAAAATTTAAAATGCTTATAACTCGCGATCTAATTTTCGTAGTGCGGCCAACTTTTGTTTGGTAATTTATTATGAGACAGTCTTAATTTTTGGTGACAGGAGACCCCCACGGTGAGCTTCAGAAAATTTAAAATGCTTATAACTCGCGATCTAATTTTCGTAGCGCGGCCATATTTTGTTTGGTAATTTATTAAGGTATTGCATAGCTTTCATCGCGGGCTTTGAGCGCGGCGAAAGAATCTAGAGATTCCGTAACGAGTAAAAAACCTAACACTCCGGCTAACGTCGCTTCAGTTTGGCAGACATCGGTACGGTATCCTTTGGTAGACTTCGGCAGACATTGACGCGGTATTTTTCAGATATTTGGAGAATATCAAGTCTCAAACTTATGTTTTTTATTTCAGCAACCATAAACGTATAGTTTCAATGATAAAAATTCCTGATTAACCTACATGTATTGTAAGATGATAAAAATATTTTAAACGATATTAACTTCTCATTTATTCAATAAAAGAAAAAAAAATTACCGGACATGACGCTCAAAAAGCGTAACTTGAATTAATATCAAAGACAAAACTGCATAAATAAAAAATAAATAAATAATTATAATTGCATAAGTTGATAAAAAATGCTATGCAATAGCTTTACCGCGGCAGTCCCCGAGTGCCACATGTATTTTTCTTTTAATTTTTTTCATCAAGACACTCTTTGCAATAATCTTGAGATAATTTTATTGAATCCAAAAGACTATGAACGATTGCGAATTAACCATAACAAGTTAAACGGATTATACTAATTTTTTTATTATAAATTCGGAATTGCTAATTTAATAACATTGGATATATTGGATATTATTCTCTGATATTTATTATTAATTTTACTTGCATTATTCAAACTTTACATATTATTTGAACTAACTTAATAAACAAACTAAGGTTTACTTACAGTTCTGATTGACTTTATTGAATTTATTAATTGTATTAAGTACTGTACTTGTAATATCTTTTGAACAGCATACTTACTGTCTTAATTGTTCTACTAGTGTTGTATTTTAGTTTCCATGTTGTCTCATGGATTTTGGTTTATTATCAATTTTATTTAGATAAGTTTAAAATGTAGTATACTACATTAATTTATTTTAATTAGTTTAGACTTTAATTGCTACAGGAAGAGTTGTTGCTGCTTTGTTTCGATTAGGAGAGAATATATATGTTTATTTAATTTTTATATGCATGCTCGCAGATTTAGCTTGTTTTGTTGACTGTGTTTCTCTGAATGGTTGTGGGGAATTCTTCCCGGATTTTGTTTCATGAGCTTTACAGTTGCTCTGGAAAGTTTTCCTTGTCCTCTACCCGGTTTAATATACAGAGATCCGGTTTCTTGAAACTTACGAATGATGCTTCGAACTGCATTTACGAACATGGATCTTTGTCTTGAGTTCAGCATCTGCCAACAAGCACGGAGTGCTGCCGAAGCATCGCCCTTATTCTGATAAAAAGTGTTTTGCGATTAATGTGCGTTCCTTGTTCAGCGGTATATTCACCGTGAACGATTATTTTATTTGATCCATACGTATCACATTACCTGCAAAATTACATTAGCTACTCATTTGCATATAATTTTATTAGAACAGTGCTATCTGGTAGCAGCAAAGTTTCAAACTTTTTACGAAAACCTTCTCCGCATGATGAATATAACATATATTTGAAGCTTCATTAGAATAACAGGAGCTAAGAGCCTTTGAGTATCGTCAGTTTAATTTAAACGACACTGTGTGTATATATAATTACTATATCCGTTGTAAAATATTGAAAATTTCATTATTTCTCGATTCATCGCTGATTTGGTGACCAAAAGGTTTTTTAATAACTTATGTGATTTGTGATCATTAAACAATGAATGGAATCAATCACTCAATTGAATCTGAAATAAAATAAACTTTCCGCCAAAATAATAATTATAAAAAAAACTATTTAATCTCAGTGGAAATAACATTTTAAAGTATTTTTCTCTAAAGTGTAGAAAATTGAAAATATTAAATGCGAAATAAAGATAATTCTAAACAAAAATCGTGACCAGTCTTTGAGTTCAGTTAAAATGTTCTTAATAAATTGACCTTTCAGTATATACTTACGCATTTATAGAAGCAACATAACAAAAGAAAAACAATTTCTTACAATATACCACGAACAGGCTCTTAATCCCATGAACGTTATATACAGCATATTCGTAAAATAATCAACCACATTCCACATGTCATTGATGTAGGCGTCTACACCACCTTCCCATATTTCTTTTATTTCAGCCCATACAAACCCTGCGAAAGAAATTTTAAAAGTATGAATATACATTTGTAATACATTTATAAAATAAGATAAACATATTAATTTAATGAATAACTAAAACACACTTTAATACTACACATGTGTATGAACCGATGATGAAGATGGTATTCTATATGTTTAAATAATTTTGATGCAGTAAAAAAAGGTATGTCTGCAGAAAATGCTTTTTTTTTTTTTTTTTTTTTTTTTAAATGTAAAATGCATTCAAATATAATTATGGGATGTTTGGGGCAAAAAAAAATCAGCAGAAATAAATACTCATAGAAATTAGAATATAGATTGAACTACAATACGAAATTCAGTTTTCATTACTCGCAAAGTGTCACTAACAATGAATATATTTTTTCTTCTTTTGTCTCTGTTATGAATAAAGTTGAAACACAAATAAATTAATTATATGGCCAGTGGATCTTCACGTAAACTATATGGGCAATAATAACCGGTCAGCATTTTCAGAAAGAATCACGTTTTGAGCACCAGCCTTGGCGAGTTGGCGAAAGCGAGAACGTCCAGCTAGCTGCATCGCCAAACACAAAATAAACTAAGTTAAAATGTGTCACAAAAGATATGATTAATAGAATTACATTTATTAGAAGATAGTCTTTACTACTATTTTTAATTAACTTCACAATTTCTTTGAACATAGCGAGTTAAGGAAATAATATTTTTGAATTGAGAGAGAGAAAGAAAAAAACCTATGATTAGATATTCTGTGACATTTAAAGCATTTTAATCTGAAAAAGCTCTTTGTTTTAAACTATGTTTTAATCGTAAACAACGGTGAATAACATTTCCTCATATTATAGAGTTTGCTTGATAACATTTACGGAAAAACAAATGAACAATAAACGCGATCTCTTTGCAGAAGGGAGGGTTGCTATTCGCTAGGCGTTTGACGTCACAAACAAGAAAAGGTGCGTAGCATTGACTTCATCTCCGTGCCAATCGTTGTTCTGGCGATAAGGTGCTGAAAACGTGATTCTTTCTGAAAATGCAACCAGTCATTTGCTGGATTAGATGTCTTGTTAAATATATAATAAAATACTGAAGGAATAATACTGAATCATCAGATGTGTAAACAGTATAATAAGGCGTCATATATTTCCGCGAATATTGTTCCCCCGTACCATAGAGGACCGTAAACAAATTAATGAAAATCGAATATCTTCTGGATTACCCTGTAAAAACAAATGTCACAAAAGCGTTGAAACTGTAGCACATGATTAGACGGTTTTTAGGATTTCGTACTTAAGAAGTAAAAATGGTATCATTATAAAATTTCTCCTATGTCTGTAAGTCTGTCTGTCACAGCAATTTTACTTCTAAAATAATGAAAGTGGAAAGTTCAAATTAGGGGAAGTAAAAAAAAAATTCATTGATCCACGTATTTATAGATTATTAAGCATTCAAAAATATGTTTAGTTAAAATGTACAAATAAAAAGTCCTTCCGGCAGTGCCGGGAGGAAGAGGTAGCTTTCATATACTTATTTATTTATTTATTTATTTTAAATTAAGTTATATTATTCAAACATACGAAGCACAAATTAGTGGAACCCGATTTTATAAGATTGAATACTAGTTTTTGTCAATACTGAACATTAATAGGAATTTTTTGAAATTAGTCATCTTTTATTCAACCTGGTTTTATTTCAAGCGATTTAGAGAGTCGCCAAATTCCACGATATAAATATGCGTATTATCGCGTGACAAATTTCAGACAGTTTCAAAATGTCAACCACACTGGAAATTGAAAGTGCTATAACTCAGCCATTTTTCAAGATTTAGATGAAACAAAAAATGCTCTGGAATCTTTGTATCAAGGTCAAACACACAAAAGAAAAATCTTTTTTTTATTTCTTACTTTTTTGCACCTAATTTCAAAATTAGTTTTTTTTAATTTAATATTCCGCCATTTTGAAATAAGATGACGGATGGAACTGGCAAACGAACTCGGTCCAGACATTGGTATGTACTATGTACGCACCAAGTTTCATCCAAATCGGTTAATAAATTTTTGTGTTATCACGTGACGAAAATCAGGTCATTTCAAAATGTGAGCAACACTAGAAATTAAAAGTACTATAACTCAGCCATTTTTTAAGATATAGACAAAACAAAAATTGCTCTGGAATCTTTGTATAAAGGTCAAATGCAAAAAGAAAAATCTTTTTCAATTTCTGACTTTCTTGTGCCTGAATTTAAATTTTAAATTAAAAAAAATTTAAATGGCCGCGAAACATTTTGAAACAAGATTCATCTGAAACAAGATGGCGGATGGCAAGATGGCTAACGAACACGGTCCACGCTTTATTATGTTCAATGTACAGACCAAGTTACATCCAAATCGATTCATAAATACGCGTGTTATCACATAACAAAAATCAAATCGTTTTAAATGTCAGCCATAAGAAAAATACAAAATGCTATAACTCAATCATTTTTTAAGATATAGACAAAATAAAAAGTTTCTGGAATTCTTGTTTTAAGTTCTGACACATAAAAGAAAAATATTTTTTACTTTTAATTTTTTCACATTAAATTTTGAATTTTAATTTAAATATTTTTAAAAATGGTCGCCATTTTGAAACAAAATGGCAGATGATGCTGGCCAACGAACTCGGTCGAGACATTTGTATGTACTATGTACATAGCAAGTTTCATTCAAATCGGTTCATAAATACGTTAGTTACAGCATGACAAAAATCAGATATATATATATATACATATATGAAAGGATAAAAAGCGAAAAAAGAGAGATTTTGCAGATTTGAGGATGCCTGCAGAACCTACGGCAATGTAAAACCTCCATAATACACGTAAACGGCTCGGCGACCTCCGACCGGACTCGCGGATCCCTTCTGTATGATGAACGGCCAAATAAAAGGGTTTCGAACCAACAAGAGGCTCCCGAGTCAAGTTCTTATGCCACGATTTATGACACCCAAGAAGTCGTTATAATATCATTAAAGGGATATTATGCCACGACTAAAACATCCGAAATCGTTACATATATATATATGTATGTATATATATATGGTTATATATATATATATAGAGAGAGATGTGTGTGTGTGTGTGTCAACATTTGAACGGAGGGTGGTTTTGGGGTCTGGGGGTCATGATCGGTAAAAATATACCAAAATTTTCTTGAAGTGCTTTCCTCCGGACGGCTGCAATAGGTATCTTTTTACTTTTTGTAATGAAAGCTACCTAAAATTAAATTACCGTAAAATGGGGTGAATAGGAACGAAACTTTCCGGTCATACAAATAAATTCATCATAAATATATGTGATGATATTTTTAGTTGCCAATTTTTTTATAAGAAGGTAATAACATTAAGAGTTGGGAAATTCAGTTTTGACATGTTGGCACCATTACTGGGATATATAAAGAAACTTCAAGAGAATTGTCAAAAACCTCATTTTTTCAACGTCTTCAAAACTTTGTCTGTAACTACAATATTTTTCGTATTCTAAATCTAAGAGAGGGGATTTTTAATTAATGACAGTCCTGTAAATGATATGCTGTAATAAATTCTACTTATTTCTAAACTTACATAATGAAAAAATGAAAAATGGCTTGTAAGATCAGAGGTTTAAGATTTATGGGGTGAATCGGAACACGTTTTCTTTCATGGTTTATTTTTCTATACTGTAATAGTTTCATGTAATATATGAAAACATATGTGTGACTATGTATTGTAACAGTATTTTGTTTGTTCTAATTACTTGAAGAGTTTAAAGGTGCCTAGAAATTACTTGGTTAAACAAAAAAGTCAACGAATAATCCAACAGACATGGAACACACAATAAAAGAATTTAAAAATAGCAAATTATTTAGAAAAACTGCACAAAATTATTCTCTGACATCCACAACATTACACAAATATCTCAAAATGAAAACCCAATTAAAAAAAGAGAGGAATGCAAACAGTACTAAGGACTGGGGATGAGGGCGTATTAGTAGATTTCATTAATACATGCAGCGATTGGGGCTACTCAATATTTTCACTTACCCAATGACTACTAGCAAAGGATAACACAGAACAGGGCTGAATTGGTATTAAATTCTACTTCTGCAGTTAGAATATAATTTCTTAAAAGAAATTTTAATTTCTCTTGATTTCAAATTTGTTTTCTAATTTTTTAAAAGGCATATCTTTATTGTATGTAAAATAAAGGCTTGATTCACAGTAACTACGTGTTCCCATTTCTCCCTTATCATTATTACCTGTTTTTACTAACTCTATTAAAGTATGAATCGGAATAATTAAAATTTATAACATTTGTTCCGATTCACCCCTATCTGCGGGGTGAATCGGAACACCATTAAAAAATTAAATAATATATATATATATAAACAGTAAAAATGTTTCGTTTTTGCTTAAAAAGTAAAGAACAAAACAAGACCGAAGTTCCTAGTAGAAAAATAAAAAAATAAAAAAATCAGTTGTTGCTTTTTTTTAACGTTAAAGTTGAAAAGTGTTCCGATTCCCCTCATTTTACGGTACTTTTTTTTTTTTTTTTTTTTTTTTTTGTAACGTGTGGGGCATAGTGAGAAAGATTTCATAAAGCTGAACTCAAAAATACATTTATTTTAATTTTAGGTATTATATATTTAGATACGTCGTCGAAAATGTAGAGGAAATATATGTCCCCATCCCCTTTATTTCCGAATATACTGAAATTAAAATTATGAATAAAAGGGGGCGTAGTAGGCATTAATTCACACATTGAAGGAAAATATAGCGATTGCCACAATACGAAGGTCACATAGTTTTTTGAGAAAAAAGCATTTTTTTTCTTAAACACAAATTTCGATTTGATTGCATTCAGAAAAAGTGTTCAGGAGTGCTGGAGATACCTATCGTAGCAGAAGTATGAAAGCCTTGTTGATCATGATTTTCGAGAAAAATCGTCAATAATTAACCAAGATATTAACCCTTAAATGAGCGGACAGTTTTGAAATACATAAGGACAGTGGCGGCGTACTCTATGTACTTTTAAAATATGGCTTTTAAACAACAACAAATAATACACTTTAAAATGATTAATCTGTTATAAATTAGTTAGCAAAAAATATTTTAAATGTTATTGCTCAAGATTCAATGCTATCTTAAGCTTAAATGTCAGGATTTGGAGAATGAAAGTTTTTTTCAATTGAATAAATCATATTCATATCTGGAATAGCATAGCTTATGTTTTTTCCATCAGAGTGAAAAATGTCCAGAAAAAGGCTAGAACATCTGCAAGAAATAAAAATTATGTCACCAGGTACCATCTGGATAGCTCAATTGGCAGGGCATAGGCATGGTAAGCCAAAATATCCTGGCTCGAGTCCTGTATGGACGTTTTTCACTCTTTTGGAATAACCCCAGCTGTGCTACTCGAACTATGAATATATTTCAAATGTTGGAAACTTTATAGAAACTACGGTTATTAAACATGCTTACCGAAAACAAAAAATATAATTCCTGATTCTACAAATCCAGGTACTTTTCCTCTGTCAGATTCAGGCAGCAACCCATGTTTCCAATCGAAATACCATTCTACAAATTCCAGAATTAATTGTTCTAGCCGCTGGGATGCAGCAATCAGTAACACTATTTTAGAATAAAATATATACCCTATAAGATAATAGTTGTGCTATTATTTATTTCACATCTTAATTTTACAATGAAAAATACTATTCGTAAGTAATTACGGAGGTAAAACATTTTAAATTCCTGAAACATACTTTTCAATTTTATTTTTTAAAGGCGTGTATTTTTCACTAAACCATTATGAGGAAGTGTCAGTGATCATCATACATAAAAAAATCTCCATTTTAACTAAAGCAAAATATAGGATTATGCATTACACAATCCATTTTATTTTGAAAATTTGATGTTCTTTTTTAACTATTATTATGAGACAAATGATAGACGATACTGATGTAAGTTGCTACGTTTTCAAAAATCTTTTTTAAAATTTAGGTATTTTGTAAAAGGCATTAAACTTGAACAATTTTATTTAATTAGAATTTATTTTCGTCTTAAAAATATTTAACTGTAAGGAAATTTGTTTATGAAAGTTTATAAGTTTGCCCAGAGTCTCCAGTATTTTGATGCTTAAAACAATATTCTGAAAAACATATTAGATAATAAATAGGATTACCGTAATTTCGGGTGTATAAGCCGCGGATCAAACAATTTTTTTTGGACCCAAAAATCTTATTTAGTGATTGAAGACAAATATTTACGGCGATCTAACTAGTTATATTTGTTTCTTAAAAAATTCTGGGTCGAAAAAGAATTGTTTGATCTGCGGCTTATACACCCGAAATTACGGTAGATAATACATAGAATTTTATGGTGTGAACTAATTACTGACACATCCGCTTAATTTTCTCTTGATCTATTTTTACAAATCATTACAGCATAAATTTTCATTTAACCCTTAAATGCATATGATAGAACGCGTTCCAAAAAATGCGCAATTCAAAGAATCAGAATTCATACCAGAAAAATCTAAATAGTAAATTTTTCTTTATTTAATTACGAATGTTCTGTCATTAAGTAAAGTGAAAATTGCTCTTTTAAATTCTGGTGAGAATACGGAATATGTGAATAAAACCCCCAATAAATCGGGAACACTTATGGTATCGAAAATGATGCAATATGCATTTAAGGGTTAAAAGTATCACGAATAAAAAACATATCTAGTAAGAGATTAATGAAAGTGATAAATTTACTGACTATATATTAGCAATCAGGCTTCTGATGTTTAATAACTCAAAAATAGGAGATATAAACATGGATGATGAATTTAAGTATCTCATTAGCAATAAAAATTAGTTATGTAATGTAAAACAGTAACTTTCTGCTAAACATGGTAGATGGAATTGTCCTAGTGATAGTGTGGATAAGTAAAGAATATCACGAAGCAAAAGTTCATATATTATCTGTTTAACTGCAGATGATATTAGCCATGTAAAGATAACGAAGAGTAAGCTGTTGAAATTGAAGTATTTGGAGACAGCGTAAACCATCTCTCATTTTTGGCAAAAATAAGTTTTACTTGCATAATTTTCAACATAGTCAAATCGTCACCTGAGAATAAGATTATTCTATCTGGCAAAAATTCATTTTGCAGTTAAAACACTTTAAAAATCAGCATGCTCTGCACGTGCAGCTATTTAAGTTCGCGAAAAACGTTTGGCATTAATTAAGATCATATGCAGGTATAGACATAGATTCTATAAAATCAAAGTTCGTAAATATTTACGTGGATTTTTGTTTGATTTAAAAAAAATTTGATAGAACTATATTATTCTCATACGTTATACCGTGCTTAGAATTCTATCATTAAAAAATGTTATTCGTAATTTGTGTAAACTTTTTAGCTTTACAAAGTTAAATTTCGTAATTAATTCGAATAATCATCACTGGATAGTAAAATATCTATTTCTAATCGTATTTTACTACAATAACAGCAAATTGCTGCTTCCAATTATTAAGGCAGTAAATTATATATAACGGAATTTTAATGCGGGAATGTTTTCACAGATACAAACAGAGCATTCCTATGCCAAAAAATCATTAAAAATAATGGTAGTTAGAGCCTGATTAGTCTCAGGTGACGAAATGGTTCGACAGATAGAGCATACATAATTTTTCAATTATGCATACATAATACATACAATTATACATAAATAATACACATAATTATATATACATAAAGCATGCAATTATACATTAAGGGGTTCCGGGATACAAATTAAAATAATTTATATTTATTGAGTTAAAATTCTGGAATTTTTTGTGATGGTTGACCATATCATTTGTTAATAAAATCAGATGATAAAACTTCTCGGACTTTCTTTTTTAAATCAAAATTTAAAATTTATTAAAAAAGTGGTGCATAAAAAAGTCGTAATTCGAAATATCATTTCTAGAATTTCAATTGTTTTTATGTAAATAAAGAGAAATGTATAATTTTTAATTTTCATTCAACATTTAAAAAAATATTAATTTAAAGGAAAATTTAAAATATTTAAAATCAATTTTTTTAAAAAAGGATGCAACTTAAAAAAGTCACATTTTCAAAAGTAAGCATTTTTTTTTTTTTTTTTTTTTTTTTAGATTTGCCTAATCAAAACTAAAATAAAATAATTAAAAAAGATATGTTCCAAGCTTCACCGATTTATATTTTACAGTTCTTGACTTACAACTATTTGAATACAAGAAATGATGAAAAAACCCATCATGAAGAAAAAACACATTTCCACAAGAAGTCATTTCCATGACAGTCATTGTTTGAAAGCTAGATTTTTAAAACAAAACGAAAAAAATTAATATTTCCTTATCAGATAAAGATAGATATATGATTTAAAAATAATTTTCATCAGGAAAAAAAAAGAGATAACGTCAATTTTTTTTTTTTAGAAAATTTGAAGATTTTTGTGCTCCGGACCCCCTTAAAATAATGAGACTGAATTTTTCTTGCAAAGCATAAGGACGAAGGGACGGAATTTGCGAACGATACCTGCGGTGGGGTCTGTCAGCTACAGATTCTAACAGAAGTAAGTTGGCCTTGAGTGTTTGCAGCGCCTGATCACTAGGGTGGAGCGAAAAAAAAATTAAATGGGTAGCTGCAAAAAATGTGTCCTTTTTACAGATACATCAACTGTGTGAAATTTGACTGCTGAAGAAAAAGGGCTTGAGTCTGCGCTTTTAGTCCAAAAGTAAAAAAAAAAAAAAAAAAAATTCACATTTTATCAAAAATGTTAAACAAATCCTATAAAGCTAGTTATTGTTTTAAGTGTTATTAAACCTCTATTATTAACTACTTAACATATTCAAATTATAAAACTTTACCTTTAGTTTGTATAATTGGAAGAAAAATGACAACTGTTGGTAAAAAAAAAAAAAAAAAAAAAAAAAAAAAAAATCAGCATTATTTCTCTATAGGAACATATAACAAATTATTGTTATGAATACAGCTTTTACCAAATTGCTTTCAAAACTACCCTAAACATAGGGGAGAGTGGTGTACCTTGGATATATGTGTACCTCGGCCCTACGCTAATTCTAGCTTTACCTGTTTTGATCATTAAACAAGAACAACTGTACATTAAATATTTGCCACCAGAGGTTTCATTTAAGTTCTTGGCATTTGTTTACAAGCTCAACTAATTGTACAATTTAAAAAAAAAGGAAATTCACCATTCAAAAATAAATTTTTCTTAGATATGTCTATTGTATTTTTATATTAAAACACATCTATTTTTTTTAAATGAGAATTATGCATAATAAAGCAATGCTCTAGCTACTACACCATGCGCTTTAAATAAAGTTAGGCCTAATCTTAACATCATGATTGGTAGTTTTGTTTTTAAGTGTTAAGTGATGTACCTTGGACTGGGTCCAACTTTCACTAGACATTATCTAATGGATCTGAAAGGCAGCTCAAGAAGTTAACATTTGGAATTGACTTTATCTAATTACAATCATGGCTAAAAATTAAATATAATTACTAATATAAATAAGTTTTAATGCCTTTTGTGATTATAGTAAGTGTAAATGTTCAGACGATGCTCTATTAGGACTTTCTTATTTTTAAAACCTAATAAACAATGAAATGTATCAAAAATTTATATATTTAGCTGCTTGATTAATAAATGTTGATTTTACTCGCTAAAAACAAGTTTTTTTCCATTCTTAGTAATGGGACAAAGGTACACTAATAGGGGTGTGCCTCGGTCCTATTTTCATTTTATTTTTAATTCAAAAATTTTCATGGAAATTATTTATATAAAAAAATTAAGACAAATATATGTAGTGTATAATATCATAAGGTTTTATAAAATCTTTACTTTTTTTTAGTTTTGACAAATTTTTATTCATTAAAAATAAAAAAGTCAAAATAAGTCCGAGGTACACCACCTTCCCCTGCTTCGTGAGGTAGCTGCATCTCATGTTTTAAATGTCTCAACCACCTGATCCTCTAGGTGCGGTGTTTAATTTATACTATGAATTGAGATTCTTTATCGATGACTGACATAAGCTTATGTATCAACTTAGTTTACCTCTGCTTTGTATCTACAGACTTTGGATGGTTCTACTGTGATCTCTTTTATGTATATTTTTACAGCTTGTGTAAGAGTAGGCCAGCGGAGTAATGTAGTGGGGATATTATTAATGGGCTCTATTCTGCTGTTTGTTATCTTCAATAAAATTTTATACAACTTAAGCATTATAAGTGGGAGTTGTGTTATCACAGCATTTTCAATCAATTACATTTTATGTATAACATAATTTTATACATTGTCATATTCTGTGTTGTTTAGTAGTCGATTAATTTCCCATAAGTTTTTAAATCCATTTTTTAGATGTGTATTACATTTGGAATAAACCATCCTGGGACATAAACTTGTATTACATATTTTGTGAGTGAATCTACAGACCATGATAGTCAATCAGTGCTTATATATTAAGGCCGAAATTTTTATTCGCCTTTTTGAGCTATTTTATGTGTGAGATGTTTTCAGGGTTCTTATTCTTTAGCTCTTCTGAGAAATAGCTTTCCTTATGAAATAGCTTTGCAGGTATAGTCCAGCAGGTATTTCTGGTCCGTTCTTAGTACCTTTTTCTTAATATGAAGAAATAATTTTTTTTTTAATTATTGTCCATGAGTTGAAAAACTGCAACAGGAAATGAATGGCATGTAGACAAAGATTTTCCAATTGATGCGATGAGTTTACTTAGGTTAGAATGTTTCTCACCAATCTTGTCTACTAATTGACACAGAGGAAATATACTGGAGTGGAAGTTGTACATGATCCATTATTATAGTCAATTCTAACCTTGTTTCACGCAAAATGGTTCATAAAGGAGAATAGAATTTTAAATGATTACTTATTGCTCATTAGAATCTTAACATTCACACAAAAAGTACTATGTATTCCAAATTTATGTCCCAGTTTATCACCAAATGGAGTCATTTGTAAAAAAGGAATCTCACAGTTAATGGGGAATTGCCTAGCTCTAACCAACACAGAAAAGGCATAAAACAAATATTAAAAAAATATTTAGGAAAACGGTTGCTTTGCAAATGCAATACTCTCTGACTTTCGCCATCACATTAAACAGCTAGTTTCCCAACATACACTGACGGAAAAAAAAAATCCCAACACCAAGAAAAACTTGTGTTAGCTAAACGAAATTTTGTAGGCGTGTTTATACATCTGAAAGATGACATTGATTTAAATTTCATGCTTCGCACATAAGTGTGGCGCTAGTAGCGCCACTCACTACTTTAAAATCAGGTTTGCTTTAAATGTGTGCTGTAAAGTTCGTGAGCATTATTTATCTTCAAAATTTGACGAATTGAGTTGAGGTTGATCATGAAAGCCTTTAAAAAACGAAGAAGCCATTATCATCAGCTCCCGAGTTGGAAAGAGGTCTTAAAGTATGGCTACAAGAAAGTGTATTTTCTTTCCGTGATTTTGCAGAAAGATTTGGGCGGAATGTATCCACTGTGTATGATTGTTGGGAGTAGTGGTCAAGGGATGGTACTGCCACAAGAAGACCAGGTTCCGGGTGAACACGTGACACTACTGAGAGAGAAAACCGTCGTATTCGGCGTACGGCTGTGGCGCATCGTGTGGCGCGTGTCTGCGATAGAAATTCGGGCTGCAGTTGGTACCACAGTGACACAACGAACTGTTAGAAATCGGTTACTTCAAGGACAGCTCGATGCAAGGCATGCATTCCACTGACTCTAAGTCATTGCCGTTTGCGACGTCAATGGTGTCAAGCCAGAGCTCAATGGAGGATGGAGTAGAGATTTGTTGTGTTTTCTGATGAAAGCAGGTTCTGCCTTGGTGCCAATGACGGCCATGTGCTGCTCAGAAGGAGGCCAGGGGAACGTCTGCAACCAAACTGTCTGCGGCCTAAACACACTGGAACTACAATCTGAGGTCATGGTCTAGGGAGCAATTTCCTATGACAGCAGAAGCACTCTCGTGGTTCTCCCAGGCACATTGACTGCAAATGTGTACGTCAGTCTGGTAATTGAGCCTGTAGTGTTGCCATTCAAGAAAAGTATTCAAGAGGGGTTTTCAGCAGGATAACGCTCGCCCTCATGCCGCTGTTGTAACGCAACACGCTCTACAGAGTGCCAACATGTTACCTTGGCCAGCGAGATCACCAAATCTGTCTCCCATTGAGCGCGTATGGGATATCATTGGATGAGAACTCCAGTGTCATTCCCCAGCCAGCATTGAACATCACGTATTGTCACAGCTTGTACAACAAGCATGGAACTCCATACCACAAAGTGACATTCGGCACCTGTATGACACAATGCATGCACGTGTGCAGGCTTGCATTCGAAATTATGGAAGTTATAGCGACTATTAATGTAACGGCATTTCACCTTTGAGATGCATTTTATTGACCTTAAATTAACCTGTGATCTCGAAAATCTAATCAATTAAACATGTTAACTAGACAAATGCACTGTCCAAATTTCATTACTCTACAATAAGTTTTTCTTGGTGTTGGGATTTTTTTTCCGTTAGTGTATAATAAACGCAAAAAATAGAGTAATTAATGGCATACTCAAACATGAAATACCTACAATCATCTTTGTAGCAGATCATTATATAAAAATGTGTGGTAACAGTCTTCAACTATGAATTAATTGGATACAATTTTGGTAAGATAATAGATTCCATTAATAGATCCCCATGCAGCATTACGCTTGCTTTCTTTTACACAAGCAGTAGAAAGATACATGAAGAAGTTGCAGCATCATCATCTACAATATGTTGACACAAAGAAGATTTGGATTACAAGGATATATAGAGAAGTTATGCAATACATAAGTAAATTACTGTACCCAGATGGTCGAGGGATTTGGATGGGTGGGACATGAAATGCAGTCACCTCCACGTAATATGCCTTGGGTAGTTTTGAAAGCAACTAGTTAAGAACTGCATTCAAAACAACAATTTTTTTATATACTCCAATGGAGTGGTAAATCCGTTTTTGTTACGAAAAGTTCTCAGTTTTGCTCCAATTAGACAGACTAAAGATATTCCTTTGAAGTTTAAATATGCTAAATTGTTATTAATAAAGATTTAAATAACACAATAAAAAGAGTTATAGGAATGTTTTTATTATTTTGAAAAAATGTCAGATTTTACCAAATATTTGGATTAAAAGGGCAAACTCAAGCCCTTTTTTTCAACGTAAAATTTCCCGTAGTTTAGGTATTAGTATAAAGGAAACTTGTGGCACCTACCGGTTTTTGATTAAAAATTTCTTTTTCGCTTCATCCTAATGATCATTCATAAAGTAGACACGTGTTAGAAAGTTGCATTAGGTTTTCAGAATGAAAAGGACTGTCGAGAAAAGATACATTAAAGTTTGAGTAAAACTAAATTAAATAATTTGACAACTGAGAGGCTTCCCATTTTACAAAAAACTTACGGGAAGAATTCTTTGTCCAAGGCTCAAGTGTTTAAGGGAGACCCGTACCCCATTTTCGGCCAAAAATCATCAAAAGTTCAAATTTTTTTTTTCTCAGAAAACGATAAAATACATATTTGCGAATATCCATGCAAAATTTCAGAACTCGGGAACACTTGGAACAGGTAGAAAATGAGCTTTTTAAATTGTACTCACTATAGAGTTTAAAGGACTAGCGACCATTTAAAACGTGTTTTCCTGAAAATGACTTTTTTCATATTTTGCCTAAGTTCAAAGTACTAAGGCTCAGTAGTAAAATGATTTAGAAACAAAGTGTTTATGTTTTTAGAATCTTAAAAAAAATTGCAACAAAAGTAAGGCGAGATATATTTTTTAACTATTTCTGAAAATTTTACATAAATTGGTAAACATGAAAATTATAACGAATTTAAGGAAATTTACCATGCGTATTTTTATTCATTTTTTTCTTAGCCGATTAAAATAGAAAATTAAAAATATCTCTCCTTAGTTCTTTTCTATATACTATAACACTATTTAAGAAATTTTAGTAATACCAAAATATTGAAAACTGAATGAGGAGTAGTAATTTTAAAAAGTGTATTTTTCGACAAAAAAAATCATAAAAATCCCCATAAAAAATATACTTTTTAATAAAAAGTGAATTTTTTTGCTAATTATTCCTTACAAGAAGATTCTTAAATAGTACACCAAAATTCATTACTTTAAAATCAATAATAAGAATTTTGGGTTTTTTCTTACGGGTCTCCCTTAAGCCGCACAATACTTTCAAATGAGAGGACAATGATAACGAATCATCATCTGGTATCCATTAAGTTCTAGAACTCTACAAAATGTGGCTAAACTGTAAGTGCTTTTGGTTTCCGATCGTCGGGTAAGTGTCCGAATGATTGATAAAACGTTGGAACTTATGAAATAGATTGTGCATCAAAAGCAAAATGCAGCGTTACATCGCTGCCCCAACCACTGGACATCCCCAATTTATCATCACCGAGCTTTTTTCTATTCCCTCGGTTAAAATACAACTTAACTGGTCATCGTTTGGAAAATCTGGAGAAACATGCAGAAAAACGTAACGCGCATTCTTAACAGCATAATTGAAGGCTTCCAAGCGGACAAAAATAAGTAGCAACGATAAGTAGCAATCGCATCGTTTACAACGATGGATTAATGCAGGAGAAGGCTATTTTGATGCATAATAAATGTTGGTATAATTATCTTCAAATGAATGAATTTTATGGAATCAGTCTCATTACTTACTGGACAGGCCCTGTACATAAATTTTCATGAAAAAGAATGAATTATTAAGCCATTTGTTTCAATTTCATGTTACATTAGTTATTTTTTAACTTTCCTTTTAAAAATATTTAACTTCTTCAATTCGAAAACATTTTGTTTGAATTATGAAAAAAGCAAAAAGATACTGCATAAAATATGTAAAATAGGTAAAAAATAGCAATTATTTTAAAAAAATCAGTTTTAAATAAAATTAAGACCAAATCTATTGTTACTGTTTGAAGGAAATTATTAATACTCAACATAAATTACTTCAAAACGTCAGATTATGTGTATATGTGTATAAATAAATGTAAATAATTAACACACAATATGTGTGTGTGTTAACATATATAACACATATAGTATATATGTGTGTGTGTTAACATATATAACACATATATATGTGTGTGTGTGTATGTTTGCGCATGTGTGAAATGAAAAAAAAAGTAGTTAAAGTAAGCTGCAAGAAAATATCATTTAAAATTAACCAATAATTCATAAAATATGCAAGGTACTATAATTAATGCTACGCTAAAAAGAAGTTATGAAACTAATTAACATTTATAATATATTATGCGTAGGAATGTTATTAAAATGTGAATAATATAAAACTGAAATTACGGGGGGGGGGACATAAATAGATACTAAAGGGAAAAAGGAATTAAAGTAATAATATACCATTAAATAAGTAAAAAAGAAAAAAAATTCATAGATGACATTTTTTATCATACGTTGCTGTACACAATGGCGGTTTGTTCTAGGCTATAGCTTTTTCCCTTCATTTGATATAACATTATCATCCATTGCTATTAATTTCTTTTTTTTTTATGCCAATTCATATTTACCGTCACTTTCCTTCTTATTCACAATTCTGTCTTTTATTTTATTTAATATTAATAATTCCTCTACATTTATTTTTCTGTATCATTTCAATAATGTAACTTATTAGCATTCATTTATTACCTTTAATTTTATTGCCTTATGATAATTCATTAATTTTCATTTCAATAGTTCTCTCTTGATTTAATAAAATTTCATTTATTCTTTACTCCTCCATTTGTTTGCTTCATCGTCAGTTCATTGTAATATCATTTTTCATTACATAACTAGATAGCAACATTTGCTATTTTCTGTTTCTTAAAGCAGTTGTAAACTTATACCACTAAGTAGGTAAAAGCCTGGGGACCTATGATGAAGGAACCGTGGCATCAATTTTTTTTCTTTTGTTCTTTTTGAGTTAATATTTTATACAATAAAAGAAGCTGCAAAGATGCCCCTACAAATATACACGGATTTTTTGTCGCTTATAAAAACTCTCTAATGGCAAAATAAAAAGCTGTAAAAGGCCACGTTATTATAGGGATGCTACATATGTGAAGAAAGTGAATTCACACATAACAGTAATTTACAAGGAAATGTGTTTACAGGGGAAATAAAGATTTAGACAAGTTTTAATATTTTATATGTAGCACCAGATAGTTAGACAATGTGAATTGCAAAAAGATTCAAAACAAAGTAAAAAAAATGCCTTTATTACGCAATACAGTAAATTTGAATATTAAAACAAACTTTCAGCTAATGTGCAACATGGAATTTTTGTAGTGAAATGCATAATGCATTGCTATGAATATTTCGTTATGACTATTGCTGTATGATGAGTCACCAGGTGATGTTATAACAACGTTCCCTAGTGACTCTCATGCAACCATCATTGGGAGATTTCACTCAAAATGAAGTCAAATGCAGACTTGTTAAAATGCAAAGATCAAAATGATCTCAATGTATATGCTCCGATTTACGCTCATAGGAGAATCATATGTGATTTATCATTAAAGAACGGTCTGTGTGGCTTGACAAAACGACGCTAACTTGAGAGTAAGAATGAGATGGCGGAAACATATGGTACTTTTGTTCTCCGTAGTGACTGTGACATTTGTGACTATTTGTGACGTAAAGATTACGACATATCGACTGGATTAATATTTTCTCTTTTTTTTTTTTTTTTTTTTTTTTTTTTTTTTTTTTTTTTTTTTTCATAGGATAGTTGAGAACGATCCGCAACCGGTCCAGTTTTTACTTTTTCGATTTTGTTTACATATTTCTTATATTAAGATAGTTTCAATGTCTGAACCGGTTCAAACCGGTTTTGAAAGTTAAGGTAATTTAAAAAAAATCTGAAACCAAAGTTGAAAAAGTAAAAACTAGGCCGGTTGTAGATCATCTTAAGCTATCTTATGCAAAAAAAATCATACAAAAATATTAAATTTTGAGCGAGATATTTGAAAAGAATGCTTTCATAGACTTAACATTATCATCCGTATCTTTTTCAGTGACTAGAGTGGCGTCTTAACTTACGGATTTGCCTAAGGGTATTTCCAAAAAATAGAAATGAGTTATTTTAATATTTTTTTGCATAAGACGATTTCTTTTTTTCTGTAACTTCTGCCTGCAACACATAAAGTATGTGTTAACTTCAGAGAAGGCTATGAATTATTTTTTGTGTTTCTCCAGAATGATTTTAAAGCGTTGCATAATGGAGGTATATCAAATTAACAATAGTATACATGGTGTTTTAAAATTTGATGGTTGTGAAGGAGATGTATTAACAGCTTTAACGCCAAGGCAGTGTTATTATTTGGCTACTTTTTTAATTTCAGATTTCTTGATTAGCACCACTTTTTTGAAATAGTAAAATTCTTCTTTTTTCGACTTAATTAGTAATGTGGGATGTCGTTCTGTACTTAAAATATAGAACAGAGAGGTTACAGACACATTTTTATTGTAGACGTCACAGCACAAAACACACTATATACAAATCGCAAGACGAGCGCTTCTCAATCAATTGAATATTCGTAAAAAATACTTAGCACAAAGAACATCTCTAAGAGAGATGTATTGGAACACACATCCCAATCTTACATCTTAACTACAAACTCAATTACTTCACTTCGTTTCATGTCTTTTTAGAAAGGAAGGCAAAATATCTCAAGATATTTTGCCGAAGGTGGCAATAGCGCCACCTATAGATACTATAATTTAGGGAAGGCAGTCACCCTGTTACAGCCTCCCCCTCTGGTTCCGCGAACGTCCCGGTGTGGAACCAGTAATTTTCTTTGGTGGCCTACCGCGTTTCCTAATGGGTGCGACAGGCACTATGTCAGAGTCATTACATAGTTTTAAGGCAGAAGTGTGACATGTAGCAAGTGGATCATTTGGATTGTCCATACTTGCTATGACAAAAGTGGTGGGTGATTTTTGAGTTAAAATGATGTAAGGTCCATCACGTTTAGGCATGAACTTCGACGTTTTGTTGTTAGAGGCTTTACTTATTGGATGCAAGTCAACCCAAACTTTGTCTCCTGGAACAAAACTATGTCCCGGTTTCCGACTACGGTCAGCAAATTTTTTTCTCTGATCTTGCTTCGATTCAACTTTGTCTTTGATTTCTTTGGTGAATTTTGCGAATTTCTTGAGATATGGAGTAATCTCAGGCACAAAATTATCATTTTGAATTACAGCACGAATGTCATGCTGAACATCATCCGTTGTTCTCAATTCTCTTCCAAACTGCAAGAATGCTGCTGTTTCTCCAGTAGTGTCACTCTTAGCAGTATTTAGTGCAAAACGGATTGTTGGAAGCTTTTCTTCCCAAGAGCAGTGATCATTTTCTACTAATATAGCTAATGTCGGCTTGAGATCTCTATTTTTCCTCTCCACAGGATTAGCCTGGGGATGGTATATGGGAGTTGGATTTTGTTTGATACCTAAAAGAAAACAAAGTTGTTGCATCACACTACTAACAAATTGGGGTCCGTTATCACATATTATACGTCTCGGTAGACCATATCTAAGGATAACTTCTTCAAGCAACGTAGTTGCACACTGCGCTGCAGTAGCATGTGTAAGGGCAAACAATTCCACCCATCTTGTAGCACAGTCTTCTACTATAAGTATCCACCTTTTACCGTTTTTACTTTTTGGTAAAGGGCCAAAAAGATCAATTGATAGAACTTCAAATCTTTGTGAATACACTGGTGTTTGTAACAAACCGGATGGTTTTTGATTAGAAGGCTTATACCTATTGCATTCAGCACAATTTTTGACATAATTTGCAATGTATGAACGCATTCCAGTCCAATAATACCTTTTGGATATTCTATTTAACGTACCTTCAGCACCGTAGTGACCAGCTGTAGGTGAATTGTGGTGTTCTTTTAAAATTTTCTCCCTTTCATGTGATGGGACAACTAGTTGAGCTTCTTCTGATTCCGAACTTGGAGAATACCTGTATAAAACTCCTTGATTCATAATATAACCGCGATCAGTCCAGTTAGTATAGTCAAGAGTTTTTTCTTCATCTTCGAAACTTTTAATAATTTTCTTTAATTCTTCATCTTTCATTTGTTCAGCACGTAAATCACTTGATGATTTAGAAGGAATATCAACTATTATAGCGCAAATATCGCAACTTTCTGTATTGGTGTGATCACAAGCAGGACGAGAAAGCATGTCAGCTATGACGTTAGCTTTGCCTTTGGCTAGAAGATCCTCAATTTGGGTTTTCAACAATTCTTTCTTTGCTTGTGATAACTTGTAAGGAGGTAGTGATATAGGACGATGGTCTCTGGTATTTATATGATGTTCGACGACGGGTGTTGCTTCTCCCCCTGGTCGAAAGGTATTGGAAAATTTTTCAAGTAAGTCATTAAGCCTTTTTCTTTGTATCTCAGATAGATGCTGACCTTCTGTTTCTCTTAACATAACCGAGTTAACTGTGGCAGTTGGTGCTGAGATTTCAGGCGTCGTAATGAAAGGATCATCAGAAAAGGGAATTTTACGTTTAGGATTGTTCTGGAAATACCAACTTTGGCTTCTCATGTCTAGCACGATCCCCATTTTATTTAAAAAATCTATGCCTAACAATGTTCTATTTCCCTGGGCTTCGGGTAAGGCAAAAATCGTTGTACTAGTTGTACGACCTTCTATTTCAACAGTGATTGTTGCTTGAAGAACGTTGGTTTCTTTTTGTAGGCCATCAGCAAGTGTTATGCTTACACCGGTGTCTTCGAACACAGTTCCTTGGTCACACAGAATCTTGTATAACATTTCCCCAGCAATGCAATGAGTAGCTCCTGTATCTGCGCAAGCAACCCCTGTAACACCATTTACCTTTATGTATAACAAAGGTGTTGCTTGAGTATTGACAGAACAAGATTTGAGATGAAGGGAACGAAAATTTGCTGATTGCGTCTGCGTAGAAGTAGATGGAGAACAATTAGGACATTTGGCTTTGACAAAACCTTGTTTACCACAGCCATAACAATTTATAATCGGACGCTTATCATTGTTTTCGTATCTTGAATTTGTATATTTTGAAGTAGAATGATTATTTTTATAATTTGAAAAATGTTCGTTAGTTTCATGTTTGGGTGTTTGATTTTTCCAGAACTCTTGACCATTTGAATTTTTCGGCAACACATGTTTCTGCGCTTCACGCGTTTTTGGATAACTTGCTGACTTTTGAGAAGAAGGTTTAATGTTTTCGTAAATGTCTAGCTTTTCAGCCAACATGACAGGATCATTTAACTTGTCCCAACCATCTAAATAATGATTTTTATATTCTGGTGGACACTTTTTCTTAATCTGATCAGCGATTATTAGTTCAGTTAGTTTTTCAAATGAATTGATTTCTAATTCGGATAACCAACCCTCAAAATAATTTCTAAGTTCAAAATAAAAATCCTTCCAAGTAGAATTTTCTCTTTTTTGATGTCGGCTAAATAATACTCTAAATTTTTCTGCTGTCAACTTAAATCTTTTAAGCAATATGTCACGAATATAGGAATAATTTTTGAACATTTCTTCTGGTTCTCTGGCGATTAGTTTACCAATGTCGTTCGGAAGTACGGCAATTAATTGAGAAACCCAAAATTCTGTGGAGACATTAAGCATTTTCATTTGACGTTCAAACATTGTCAAAAACAAAGACATATCATCCTTTTCAGGAATAAATGTTGGCAAGATATTTTTAATATCTATACGCATCTGGTCTATTTGATTTTGTGGTACTGTTGTCGCGGTAGGGTTTTGAGCATGTAGCTTAAGCTTTTCTAGCTCATATGCTCTTTCCTCTGCAATACGTTTATCCTGAATCATTTGTTGTTCTGCAATTTCTTGTTTTTTGCGATCTTCCACGATAGCAATAAATGCCTCTTTAACAAATTGTTCGTCGTCTTTAAGCAGTTGACACTTCATAATTTTCTCACGTAAGACTGATAGTTTATCATCTTTATCTACATCTAACTCTAATTCTGTGCCCAAATTAAACAAATCGATTTTTTTTCCTTTAGAAAGAAATGCCATTTTTCCCAAATTGTTGTTGATATTGTTGATTTATGCTTAAATTAGAAAACTATTAGATACGTGACCCATTAAATAATAAGAACAAAATGACTACCTTCCCCTTACAGGTAAATAAAACATGTAAATATAGATAAATTTTCATAAATAAATGTTAAAAAAATGCAGGAAATAATTTAAAACATACTAAAATATACCACTAATTTAATCATGAGCTCATGAAAATATTTAGAAGAAATATTATTATACGTTAAAATTCAACCTTTTTACCAAATTAGCTTACCAATGACATAAATCATTCATTTTAAATATATGAAATATTATAGGTACTTCATTGCGAAATAATTATCAACCACACATAAATATGAAAACAACTCGAAATATGAATAAAGAACTTACTTTACATCTAAAAAATAAACAACATACGAAATAATAAAATTTATCAAAATCATTTTTAAACTCTGTGCACAGATTAAAAAACAAAAACAAAATTCACTTACTCAGAATCCTTGCTTTTAAAAACAATATAAAAAAAAATCTCTTTCAATTTCAGAAAACCAATGTTTCTTAATAATCTTATTCAAAATCAACATAAAACAAAACAAACAAAAAAAATTATATATATATATATATGAAACAGCATTTATCTTAATAAATAAAAGAAAATGAAAACTTTTTTCCGCAGCTGGCCAGCAAAAAAAAGAGAAACAAACAATCAAAAAAATAATTTCAACTTTTACCGGTAAAACAAATAAAATAAAAATCTATTTTTAGATAAAGGTTGTCGATGATTCGCATAACAATTAAAGCACGTAAAAGTAAATAGGCATCGAACACGTCTAAGAACAAAATCAGATTATAAGTAGAATGCTTTTATATGACGAAATAAAGAAGTTTCAATCACAAACACCAGTTATGTTTAAAAACTAGAAGATATTTTGTTGCTTATGAAGACTGAAGAACATTATTTATTGTCATGTCGACAATATTTTTCAATTATTTCCAATGTGAAGGGTACGGATTACCCTTTTTGAATGCATGTTCTTGCTTTTTTGTCAGGATGACGCACTTAAAACACACGATTGAAGAAGAAAGCACTATTAAAAATAAGAACAGAAGCTTGATTCATTGTAGATTTGACAACACCTTTAAAATGGGTACGGATTACCCTTTTTTTTAATATACTTTCTTGAATTTTGTCGCGATGATGCTACCACACATTACTGATATTAAAGAAATTAGCACAAAACTGAAGTATATCTTGATACTTGATATGGCACATTATATAATAGAACTTTTTGGAAATCACAGGATGAATTGTTCTTGACGAACACGGCACTTGAGAACAAAAACTTCATTTATTGCCGAGGTGACAATAATTTAGAAGTGGATACGGATTACCCAGAAATATAATTTCTGGAACTTTTGTCAGGATGACAACAGCGAACTTGACACAAAGACTTTGAAAGCACAAAAATGTTACGAACGAACTCCATTTTACGTTGGGCGCCAGTGTGGGATGTCGTTCTGTACTTAAAATATAGAACAGAGAGGTTACAGACACATTTTTATTGTAGACGTCACAGCACAAAACACACTATATACAAATCGCAAGACGAGCGCTTCTCAATCAATTGAATATTCGTAAAAAATACTTAGCACAAAGAACATCTCTAAGAGAGATGTATTGGAACACACATCCCAATCTTACATCTTAACTACAAACTCAATTACTTCACTTCGTTTCATGTCTTTTTAGAAAGGAAGGCAAAATATCTCAAGATATTTTGCCGAAGGTGGCAATAGCGCCACCTATAGATACTATAATTTAGGGAAGGCAGTCACCCTGTTACAGTAAGTCATTAAATAAGACGAATAATATCATTTCCAAAAATTGGCACCAATCAAGAAGTAAGAATTTAAAGAAACGTAGCCTATTGGCAACACTGCGCCAGGTTCTAATTTGATAGATTATTTAAAAAAAATCAAAACGTTGACGAAGTCGGACATAGGCTCTTGAAGTGCCATTCTGTGTATCAACTAATTGTGGAAATTTTCATAATTAAAACTAAAGGAATTTTATTGCTTTAATAAATAGAAATAAGTAAAAAAAATTCTCCTAAAAGGGAATCTACACCTATATCTGTTATATTCTTTTAATGATTCAACAAATATTCATTTTACAACTTATTATTTTTTATTCACGCACTATAACATTTAAATGATTTTGAAAGTCTTCAATGAATTTCTTACCAGCCAACCATGTTGACTCGATATATATACCATACACTTCTACATGTTACATGCATTACTAATGCGATTTAGTTGTGGGATGCATAAATAGTTTTGGGGCATACAATTAAAGACCAAGATACAAATAAATATATAGCTTGATTGTCAAGTGGCGCATATTTCCGCGTAGTTTATTGTGGCACTTTGCTTTGTGGCAAAACATTTATGATATTACATTTCTGTAGTCTTTGGTAATTTATAGCGTTTTTGGAATGAAAAATGATTATGGAAAATAAATCGCGATCGATATATGTATATATAAATATATATTTGTCATTGACTAAAATCAAATTTCTTCATCACGATTATACGGCTGCTTTAATTAATTGCTTCTTTATGTAATTAACTGCTAAATTGAAGTCAAATGAGTAAAGTTTTTCGTAAAAAGATACCGTTTGGTATATCAAACACAACGACGTAGTTTCAAGGGGAACTTTGTTATTTACTTGCATTGGAAAGAGTAAAACAATTTTATACCGAGAATGCGTATGGATTATTAGATATATACTAGATGCGCACCTAAGTTCTGGGTTTCACACATGGATGGAACTAACGACAGATGAAGACGACATACATGTCTGAAGTTATGGTTTTTTATTAGCTTGGACATCTGTTAACAATAAACTGTCGTAATACCAATACATATCACAACGCAAAAATATTTTTTCTAACTAGGACTTCCCTCAGAGGGATTAGTCTGAGCGATAATGTTTAGAACAGAGTTTTTAAAATAATATGCTAAAAGTAAAAAGAGATTCTATCTTTAATTGATTATATATTGTCACAAACTGAAATGATAAAAAAGAGCAAGGTGAATGGTACATTTGCAAAATATTACATACGAATTCCTATACACGGTTGAAAAAATGGGAAATCAAACTATACAAAACAGTCAAGTATAAGTATAAAATTTGAAGAATACAGCTAACAAAACGCTAAAATATCTTGTATCGGAATTTAAACTCTTTGAAATGACGTAAAGAATATACACATCAATTTTAGTACCTAAAATTGGCACAAATCATGATGGTTGAGTAGAATGAGGGATTTTTTTATATGGTGTGTACGGCCCCCAAATAGATAGAACAAAATAATTAATATATATAATAATATAATATCTACATCTGTTTTCAATGTATGCGATGAGATTTTCGATAAAAAATTGGGGTATTCTCACTTAAAAAAGATACATAAAAATCCCGAAAACGCCAACAAAGGAATACAATCTGTCGTTTCGAGAGTGTTCCAGATAGGCTCAATCTGATTTAAATGCGTCGTGCATGCTGGCCACTACATACGCTGATTTGTTTTCGTTTTAAACCCATTCCCATGAAATTGAGCTGTATTTCGCTTTAGCATACATAAAATAAAACGAATCGGCAATCATGAATGTAGTAGAGAGTTTACAGAGGTATACGCCGCATACTTTCTGGATTTTTTAAGAATCACCTTATTCTCGCTTTCTTTTTCAAAAAGCCGCAGTACATACATTATTCTAGGATATATTCTATAACTTGAGCATATACTCTCTGCTTAGAGCGTATATTCTCTATTTTTTACGATTATTCCACTGTTGGCAATGCCAATAGCGATATTATAAGATTTGAACGAGATCTGAATATCTCGTCTGCATAAGCTTTGAGCCGTGAAAGTATCATCACAAGTGATTTACAAATTTGAACATATTTTTTTCAGCATAACATGCTGGCTCAAATACGCCAATGTGAACTCGATTACGCCGTTTTACCGGAAAAAGGTTATTATTTAAAAGGCTGCGAGTGGCAATTGAGAAAATGATTCTATGATAAAATTCCTAGATTAGTAAAGCTGAAAACCCACCCCTCATACTATTTTATAATGGAATTCTTTTGTGGTGACGTGTAAATGAATAATAAATATTTTTTGCGTGGCATGTTCTACAAAATATGTATTCTAGTGCTCTTCATAAATGCATATCAATTTCATTATGTTTCGATGGGTTTAACATCATTAAAAAGAGCTTGGAACTATTTCATCTCATCGGCCGTAATGTAAAGGAATACTTTTGATTGTCCCTGTATTCGAATTTATCCGATTTTATTAAAATTTGCAACGACTAAACAAAATTCGGCAACAAATAGATATTTAAAATTTCAAACGATTCCGTAGGATAGTTTTTGTGCTGTTATGTGTGGAGATACAGACGAACGGATCAGACGGCGACTATAGTTACTAAATATTTTATATTAATTAGGGACACACCTAAAGAAACAGTTAAATTTAAAAGCGCACGCCGAAATTGAAAACGCATTTCCAGAAATAATTGCTCAAAAACAGTATTGTAACCGATTTCTTTTGTGTGTCCTTGTAATTGGATTAAAAATGCTATGAATATCCTGTTATAACTTAATCGTAATGAAATTCAGTGGTTTATATAAGTTTCGTAAATTTGCAATAGCGTAATTTCATTAAAATACTCTGCAAAGGATTTCACCCAATAGACCATACTGTAACGAAAATCTTTTGGGGGCCCCTGTAAATAAACTATTAATCCCACACACTTCATATACAATATCAAACATGCCTAGGAGACCCTAAATAAGGTTTCCAATTGCATATAAATCGGTGTATATTTACGGATGTTTGAGTGTGGACAGACGGATAGACAAACCGAATGCATAAATATTTTGTGGAAAGTGCAGAAAAAAAGCAACCTCACAGGCTGAAGATCACAACCACATCGATTTATTTAATGGCAAAAAGGGTACTTCTTGGTTATCCTGTCGATCAAAAAACTATCGCCAAACTATAAGGTTACATGCCAATACTGGATGATTGTAAATGTTACTTTCACTTGTCATTATTTACGATACGCGTGCTTGTTACGTCATAAAGTGATTTTTAATTCAACTTTTAATATGTATTTCTTATTGCATTTTAAAAATGTATTTATTTTTCTGTTATTTAAAATACAAATTAGGTCAATTTATGTAATTTGACAAACAGTTTGGCGCAATTGGTCAACAAAATAACCAAGTATTACAAAAAAAAAAAAAAAAAAAAAAAAAAAAAAAGCTCGCCAAAAAATTTAGAACAGGATATGGAACTTTTCCATATAATTAGCGCCAAAATATCATTATTTACATTGCATGGTGATCTGGCTATTGTTGTTTGTTTATTAATAAATTGCTTATTTTTTTTCTATATCTATATAACCTAAATTTAATCGTGCTTTTTTTAATTGTTACTTACTTTTTAAAATAATCGAAATTCATTCAAAAATGATTTTTGCGAAATTTGCGCCAAACCCGATGCGTGTATGATATCTCTGCTCTAATTTCATGATACTTTTCAAATAATATCTTTACCTTGGCGTTTTTATAAATCATGGTCCAGTTTGGGCTTCAGAAATTGAGATTTCAAACCTGATGATCGTTTATGCTTATTTTTACTCGTAAATATGGCACAGATGTCATATTTATGAGTAAAAAGATAAGCTACATGTTAGCGCGATTTTTTTCCCGCCAAATTGATGAAAACGTTGTTTTTGAATATTGCTATAAGTGTTTTACGATTTACGATTTATTGTGATATTCATATTTTTTATTATAATTTTTATTATGTTTATTACTTTTAATTGCTTATTCTTTGCTTCAACTATAGTTCCTTCTTTTATATTACTTGATTATCCTGTAGACCAAAAATTATCGCCAACAATAAGATAAAATGCCAGTCATGAATGATCGTGAATGTCTCATTAAACAATGTAAACATGTATTTAAAACGTCATCAAGTGATTTTTTATACCGCTTTTTATTTTTATTTTTATCAACGTTTCACTAATTTATTTATTTCGTTATTTAAAATAAAAAAAATATGTGAATATGTACAATTTGGCGAAATTGATCACGAGATCACTAAGAAGTACCAATATTTTATTTCAGCACATATTTTATTTAAACACATAATTGTTTCGAATTTGCATGAGCGAAGGTGCGAAATATAAAAGATGCTAATGGCGGTTATTAAGTGCTATTATAAAGATTATCGCAAAATATCAAATACTAATACTAATACTAAGTTACTAAGAATTAAGACTTTTTTCTTTTAAATTAACAACAAGAACAAAATTATTTTTCAGTTTGTTTCTTAAGTTTAAATATAATTAATTGTACTTAAAAATTGTTTGCGTATTTTCCTTGCTCCATGTGCTTAAATTTGGGAATCTAACGAAAATATACAACCGGTAAAAAGTGACGCACACAATATTTCTGTGACGTATGTAAATGAATTGGGCTTTTTTATCAGTTTTTTTAAAAAATAGTTTTAAAACTATTTGGAACTAATTTTTGAAAGTAGGTACATTCAGTAGGTTACTCTCATAGGCACCGTTTGGTACAATCAGAATCGCAATCCGATATGTATTTTTCCAGATTTGCTTAACGAAAGAGTTATGCTTGACTTTTAATATCGTTATGTACTATCCGTATTAGTCTTCGCTTCGTCAAGACAACTATTTACTCCATGCACTCTTATTCGGTTGTCTACGAAAATATCCAGCCGGTGAAAAATGACGCACACCAAGTTTCTGTGACGTATGCAAATAAATTGTGCTTTTTTTATCAGTTTTTTAAATACAACTTTTAAACTATTTGGAACTAATTTTTCGTTGATAGTGCATTCACCAGATTACTTTCATAAGTACCTACTGGTACAAACAGTATCAAAATCCGACAAGTACTTTTTGAGATTTCCTTGACGAAAGAATTTTTTTGACTTTTAATATCGGTACGTACTCTGAGTATAAGACTTCGCTTCGCTCAGACAACAACGGAGATGTCGAGTTTTGCGCCAAATAAACACCGTTTGCGGGAAGTTCTGTTTTTCTGATTTAATCTGAAAAAAATTGCAGATGAAAGACGTCATTTGTTCAAGAGGCCTATCGTGAATATCAACCATCGAAAACTACCTGTGACGATTTGTTTAAATGTTTTAAAAATGGAGATTTCTCCGAAAAATCAAAACAATTTAATGCCAATCTTTGCAAGCGTTATTGCAGGAAGATCATAACAAAAATCCAAGATTAACTTAGGTAAGCATTAAACATAACTTGCCAAAGTATTTCAAAACGCTTACATGTCATGGGAAAAATTCAAAAGAAAGAAAATGGTGCCATTTGATTTGACTGAAAGTCAGATGAAAAATAGAAAAACTATTATCGAAATTTTGCTTTTTCGGCACAGAAGAATGTTGCATCGAATTGTTTTTGTGCCGAGAAGTAGATCTATTTCGAGAATACCAATTGAAAAAACGCGTCTTTAACCTGGCGAAGCATCAACATCAAGCGGCATCGCCAAATCGTTTCGGAAAAAAGACAATACCCTGCATTTGGTGGGACTAGAAAGGAATCTTGTACTATGAGCTGCTGAAAGTGGACAAAACTGACAATAGGCATCGCTACCGACGACACAGATTAATTTGAACCATGCATTGCTCGAAAAACGGCCAGAAGGAAACACGAGCCACAAACGAGTGATATTGCAGAACGACAACGTTTCGTGCTATCGAATTCCGTCGTTCAGGACACCACCCAAATGCTGAAATAAGATCTGCTAACGCACATGCTATATTTGTCAGACCTGGCCCCTTCCGATTATCACTTGTTCCGGTCGATAGCGCATGGCTTAGCTAGGATACACTTGGCTAATTTCGAAGAACTGAAAAATTCATTGGTTAAATGGTTTCGATCCAAAGACGCGTCATTTTATCGTCGAGGTATTCGTGTATGATGAGAGAGATGGCAAAAATGTGTAGCTAGCAAAGGACGATAATTTCAATAAACCATTTTTTGTATTTCTCTTGAAATTTAAAATTTTTATTGATAAAAAAGGTGTTTTAAAAACTGGCGAAGATAATGGAGTTAAAAATAACATTTATATCTCTTAAAACTATTTGAATGAATTAATACATTTTCCTTTCTTACCATATAAAAGAATATGCTAAAATTTCTTTTTTATGTTATTTTCCATTAGGTTTTATTAAACATGATTAGTCATTTCTATATTTTTAGTGACATTCTTCAGGTGTACTATAAAATTGAAACTTTCGATATGAAACATTTTATAATGTCCAGAAATGTTTTAAGAAATCGTTGACAGGATTTGAACTGCGTTAAAGATTGTTCAAATTGAAGCGTAAAATATTGCTCTAATTATTTTTTTAACGCGATGAAAAGAAGCTTTCGATAATGAAATATATTTCATAGAATGCGTTACATGCATTTTGTTTGATTTGTCTAAATGTAAAGTACCGCGATCCATTGTATTATTTCTCACAAGCATTTTACTTCACTGATTAAAGATGACCTTATGTATACAGTTTGATGCAAAAAAAGTGTAAGTTCTTTTTTAAATAATTTATTAATCTAATAAGAATTTTAAAAAGCAATTTAAAAGCGATTTATCTCAAAATGCGTCTTACACGAAACATCAAGAAATTAAAAATGGTAAAATTTATGTTTTTAACCTTCAACAGATGTTATCGGTTTCACAGACGGCTTTTTTTCAATTTTTATTGTTTAACTTATAACTTTTAGTTTAATTTACAAACATTTCCTAAATTCGTTCTCTTTTGAATCTTCAGTACTATAACCAGAGACTATAAAATAGAGAAAATAGATAATAGAGATAATAGATAATCACAAGAGAAAATAGGTGAATTTTAATGAAGATATTCCTGTATAAAAAGTTTAGTACAGAACACTGTCTTAATGAGTTAATCGCGCTTTTTATTCATCTTTCGATAGAGCGGTCTCTCAGATCGCTCCACAGTAGTTATGGGACAATTTCCCTCTCATTAGTTAAAGGTTAAATTAGGAAATAAAACACTGAATAGCTTTTCGCTCACTCATAAGTAGTGGCTTTGCTTTTTTCAATAGGCAAAAACAAGAATATAAAACATTTGCGTTTACTCTAAATATGCTCAGCATAATTTTATATTGAATTTACCGAAGTGTGAGTGGGAACGAATCTATTTTTAAAAAGTAGGCATTTCACTTATGGGATTAAATAATCGGAAAGTGAATGGTGAAGAAGTAAACCACGAAAATAATTAAAATAGATGATAAAATTGTTTGATAGTTTTTCCCATATGAAATTGAATAATCAATGAAAATAAATTAAAAGTGATTAATTTTTCAATAGTAATGGCAAAGTCTTGTGTGCCAGCTCTTAAATTTTATTGCAAACTTACCATGACTACTTACTCAAAAAGAAGCAATATGCTGTCGAACGAGTGATAAATTTTGTAAAAGGTTTCTTCATGGTTTGGCCCATTTCACTGTTTGGAGCTAGCATGTAAGCCATGCAATGCGCCGGAAACATCATTCCCATTTTAGCAATGTCCTGAAGTTGTCCTATAAAGTTTTTACGACGAAAACCCGGACTGCCTGCATACCATACTGATGCTAGAAGTTGTTGTACGTTTGGGTGTGCAACAAACTAAACAAAAAAGAATGATTTTCATAAATTTTCACATACTATGTCGAAAAGTTAACAGTTATTCACAAAAAAGTACCTGAATACTACAATTTAAATATTGATTTTGAATTTTTAAATGTGCATGTATATAACATACATACCAATATTTGTGTATTAATAAATGACTTACACAAGAATTCCATTAAGTTATGCTATCGGTAAATGATAAATGATTGTTTGTCTCCTTGAGTGACACTAACATATATTTGTCCGCTGTTATTTTTAGAGCAGTGCGAAAAAAATCTCCATAATAATTAGTTAGAAGTAAAAGGATAATTATTAATAAGGATAAAAAAAATATGAATTGAACATTGCTAAAATTTATGACGCATGATTCAAATGTTAAGTATTTTTTATGCAGATTGTAGTTAATTCTTTTGCACATATAACGAAAACAGTTTTGTCGAAAAAACTTAAAATTTGTCTTTTCTATATAATTCGAAATAATTATCATTATGAAAAACTTATTATCGAAAGTAAAAGTGTCTATTCAATTTACCTAAGTCACCAACTTATAACAAAATGCCCCTTCTGTATTTCTCTCTTTCAGAACCAAAATAGAAGCAAAATGAATAAAACAATATAATAAGAGAACGTACCTGATATCTAAATTACAATGGAAAGATTAAAAAAAAACAAAAAGAGTGGTAATGCAATATTTTACTTATCAAACAATTGAGGGTAGTTAAAAATTCAGGTTACAAAGGGTTCTAGTTGGTTACATATTGTATTTCGAATAAATTCGATTTCGCGAATTATAAATACGAGTATATTATGGGGTTTAAAAATGGATTTTACAATGGGAAAGTATAAAGGTCTCTTACATAAAATTGGAAGTTCCATCTGTAGTTTCGTAACTTAAAAGTAGAAAACGTTAAAGATTTTTTTTTCATAAAAAATAAAATGTTTATCACATTTTTATAGCTAAATTCGAAATTTCTCTAAACTAAAGTTATTTCTCTCCTTAAACAGTTCCATTTTTAGATGTTTTATGTAATATAAAGAATATATAATAATACATTAGAACATCTAAATACACTAGTTTTTTGTTTTAATTTATAAATATTTTTAACATAAAAATAAATAGTAATATTAATAAATTTTAACATTCTTATTAATTGCCAAGACTTAGTCTCTGAAAAATTAAAAGATAGATCAAAGAATTCAGATTTTAAATCAAATACCTTTGGTTTTCTGTAAATTGACGTGAATTATCAAATTAAATTGAAATAATAATCCAGTGTATGAACTTTCCAACTACAACTAATTTGCTAGAGATGATCCATTGGTCTTTACTCTAGCAAATGTCAGTTTCGATCTCACTAAAGCATGATCATCGCATTATTATGCTGCAGTAAAACTTTTTTAAAGGGAATTTTTTTACGACGGAATCATGCCGTGAATGAAAAAAAAAATCAAGGATAGTTTGAATGTATTTCATAAAATTGTACCTTCCTAAAAGTAAACTTCTCTCGAACGAAAAATATTGTTTCTATTTTCATGTGCTTTTGCTATATTTCTAATGATTTTTGACTGTCCCCCCCCCCAACCAAAAAAAAAAGTTTTTTTTTCTTTTTTATTTACACACTTATTACTTTTTAATATTGGCGACCGTTTTTGAATTTAGACATTAATTTTCTTTGGCGGGATTTTGAAAATCGGTTGGGATGAGGTATGAGGCAAATATTTACGGTAGAAAATCTGCAATTTTTATTTTCTTCTTTTTCTAAATATCTATCACCTGATCTAAGTAATATTGCATCTAATTCTTATTCCCCTTTCTCTCAGTTATGTTCATTTTGAATCAATTGTAATTAAAAACTTTCAATTTAACAATTTCAATTTAAAAACTTTTAAAATCTCACATTTTATAAATTCTTTACCCTTCGGCATTTAAAAACGAGAGGAAATAATTTTTCTACCTTTTTAAACTTTTATAAAACTGGAATACAACGTCATACAATCTAATTATATCCGTCCAGTCCCGTGTTTTTAAAACAATTTTCATTAAGTGTTTCAACATTTAATTCAGTTTATCTTGAAGAAAAAAGTAAATTAAATAAAAATTAATATAATTTTTTTAATCAATAAAAAATGCTTTTTTATTTAGTTTTGATTAAAAAACGAGTATATATTATAAAGTGCTTTCATACATTTTTTCCCGATTGTTTTAACCAGCTTTTAAGAGTGCATAAACTTTTGAGACGTACTTTAGTGACAAAGATCAACCCCATCGAATCATTTAAAAGAGGTAAACGTCGGCAGTTCCACTACTTTGTGATCATGTGTACTCTGATATTTTGATGCATAACTAGCCATAATAAACCGTTCTTTTTGCATTGATATATCATATGCTGTTTTAAATGTACAGTGATAAATAGTTTCTTCATTTACAAATTTCAAGGGAATTTTTTTATGGTGATACTTGCAAAAGTTTAAATCTATTTAAAACGAATTTTTATGTACCAATTAGCTATTTTCGACAAATAATAAAATATTAATGGAAGTGATTGTTTTCAGACGGAATTAGAGCTTTCATTAATACTTAATTTTAAACTTCTTTTACTAGTAAAATTACCATTAGAATTGAAATTCTGGATGGTGAGAAAATCTTAATGCAGTTTCAGTCTGAGTCGCATACAGTATCCAAATATTGAATTCGTCACGCATCAAGCGTAATTGTGGTTGAAATTTTACATTGAAACTGTATGTTAATCTCAAAATTAGATATTCATGGATTTTATAAGCACAGGTAACTGCAGTGATTTATTTTTAAGAGAGTAGACTGTGTTTGTAAGTCATTTGAATTTTAAAAGCTCCAAGGGCATGGTTTAAAAGTACTTTTACTGTTTAAAAAATGACTATTATTAACGTAAGTGTAAGAAAAATGACATTATATTTTCTCATAAAAACTAAAAGATTTTCTCTGCGTCTTAAGTTCAATGAAATTATTAAATTAAAAAAAATCAGTTAAAAGCATTTAAAAAACTGAATAAGCGAAAATAATCAACGTTTTAAAAGTAACCGTTGAATATACTTAACTTACCGACTTTTGATTACAGAGTATAGCTAATTTTAGTCTTTCTAGTTTCATTGTTTCCCCTTTAACATATGCCGGTCCGTTTGGATCATAATTCAGCATAACTTCTAGCTCATAAGAAGTCCGAGTATGGTCCAAAAGAGCTGTTGCATACTCTTCACACTTCTTCCGCAATTCCTGAAGAAAGAAAAAAAGGATAATATTTAAATAATCTCAATATTCAGCATATCGAAATACATAAACTTACGTTGGATGCATGAGGAACATTTCAAATGGCATGTACACTATATGGTCATTAATGACCGGACGCTTGCGATTTTACATGTTTTGTTAAATATTTAGAAAAATACATGAAGATGTATTATTAAAATTCAGATGTGTAAACAAATCAGAATAGTTCATATAGTTCTGCGAAGATTTTTTCTGAAATCCCATAGGGAACCGTTAACAAATTGAAAAAGGATCTTTTGTATAATCCTCAGTGTAACAAACTTCATAATACTGTTGCAAAAGTAACATAATAGTGTAGCAAAAGCGTTCAAAGTGCAGATTATGAAGCTCAAAATCAGTTATTCCCAAAATAAAGCAAAAAGATGAGGGAGGTGTATCCATATATCCATTGATTATTTTCAATATATCGTACACAATATTATACCTACTACTATATTTGGATACATCCCCTCATTTTTTTTTTGCTTCCGTTTGGGAACAAGGAATATTGAGCTTATTCTATCTATGATACTTTTCAGAATTTTCTTGCTATGGTTTTGAGACTTTCACAATAGTTGTTCTATATATTTAGCTAACACATTATGAAAATTATATTTTGATTGCGCTCACGCATGGCATTGAAACAATTTTCAGTAAACCTTCTAACTTTTCATACAATTTTTACTATTTTTTAATCTTGGTTACAGGGTCGTCATATTTTTTAAAAAGAACATTGTTTTTCATTAAGGACTCTGTAAATTATAAGCAGAAAAACTTGACAGTATTTGGAATACATTGCTTTTGTAAAAACCTTAATTTCTCTACGATTGTACATGCTATTCTCATAAAAATAATTACTGTTTATTACAATAAGCCACTTAATCATAATCTGCAGTTTGAATGTTTTGCTACATTAGTTTTGATAGGGTTATCCGAAAGAACTTTCTTTCTTCCTTCTTTTTCAATTTGTTGATGTTCCCCTATGGAATTTCGGAAAAAAAATCCGTAAATATATGACCTGTTCTATTTTGCTTACACACCTGGGTTTCATAATAATGCCTCGTGTATTTTTCTAGATATTTAACAAAACGTCTAAAATCGCAAGTGTGCGGTTATTAATGGCCTTATATTGTATGTATGTAACGACTCAGGGGTGTCATGAATCGTGGCATAGGAAGTTGACTCAGGAGCCTCTTGTTGGTTCGAACTCTTTTTATTAGGCCGCTCTTCGTACAGATGGATTCGCGAGTCCGGTCGGAGGTCGCCCGAGCCGTTTACGTTGATTATGGAGCGTTACATGGCTGTAGGTTAAGCAGGCATCTCAAAGCTGCAACGTCCCTCGCTTTTTGCGCATGTTCTGGGTAATATGTTGGAGATTGTAATATTTTCCTGCAGGGGGCACAGTTGTGAATTTGGGAGAAACATTTAATTTAATTGGTTCATTAGCTTTTGATTGATATGTGGTCAAAGCCCGCACAATTCCCGGGTCGCTGTCGTATGAGGCTCTAACCACAAATGGATGCCAGAAGCGCTTAGCTAAACATTTTTAATCTTAAGAAGCGTCCAAAATTGATCTCTGAAAGTAATAAATGTTAGGCTGGGAAAGAAAGTTACCAGGGTTAAAATAGCTTTAAGCTTCAGAATTAAAGTAAAAAATATTAATTGGAACTTTAAACTTTTAAATTTTAATTTTAAATTTAAGTTTTTAAAAGGGTTACGTTTTTTATCCTTTCATGTATGTGCACAGATAATTTAAAATCTTATCGATCGGCGCAACCTATTGATCAATTCAAAGATATTTTTTTTAAAAAGTTATTCATCATTTGCATTTTAGTTTGACCTAATTTTCCTGTATATGAAAATGTTATAAACGGAATGTTTTTTAATACATTGCGAACAAAATTTTAAAAAGTTATGTCTAAACCTCGCATAAACTATAAAAACTACTGAATAGTAATAGTTTACACCATATGTCTGTTGTAGAGTAAAAACTTATTACAAATAACAGTTTTCAAGTTATGTGAAAGAGACGAATAACAATTTTAAACGCATAAAATTTGATATACTCCATAAAATATTCAGTTTTATTCATACGTTTTAATGTAATATTCTATTCATGTTACTTTTTCATATTAGATTACTATATAACTCCCGTCAAAAATGACAGAATGTTGATGTGCATTTCATTTTCATAAGACTTCATTCTAACAAACAAACTAAAGCCAATATTATTATTGAAGGGTTTGTATTGCTAAAAAGTATATTTTAGAAATTACAAATGATGAGGATATTTCTTTTTAAAATCGGTATACAATTTCTGAAATAATTCAGTAATTGAACAAAATAACTGTATTTATTGTAGCAATAATAATAATTAGGAAAGTGAAACACAATTTCTGAAGATTTCACAAAACATTAAAACTAAATAATCAATGCGTCAAAGTTTTTTAACCGACTTCAAAGAGGAGGTTATGATTTCGACCTGTATGTATTTGTTGTTCACCCATAACTTTTGCAAATATGAACCGATTTTGATAATTCTTTTTTTGTTTGAAAGCGTATGAGGCCCATGTGGTCCCATTCGAATTTCATAAAAATCCGATAATTAGAACTTTTTTAAAAATAAAAACTTTAAATTTCAAACTCATTTTGAAGCAATCGACCAATTAGAAGTGTTCCTTTTGCATGCTTTCATATTACACTTACATAGACACACAATATTTTCACTGTTAAAAGTTTGAAGTTTTTGCTGCATCATCACTCCACCGCTTTTATGGAATATCTCCATTTTGACCAATGAGAATTCACCATAATACAATGAAGTAATCATTTTCTATAAAAGCGATGGATAGACGATAAAGTAAAAGTTTCAAATTTTTAACAGTGTTCAAAGTGCAAAATCCTAACTGGACGAGGGCCAGGATTCACATAAATTTTGCGCTGTTTGCGAAACGAGATTTATTAACAAGAAAATTTATTTAAAACATTGAAAAATTTGCTAAAATTCAGGCTTCTGATTCGTTAATCTGGTTTCGCTAACAGCGCGAATTCTACCTGGATTCCGGACAAGTTCTCTTATGCAAGAAACCGGAAATATAGCATCTAGGGGATATAGTGTGGAAATCGGCTATCTCAGGGCGTGTTCAGAGCAACTTACAAAAGTAACCAATGTTACCGATCGATTGTAGGGCAGTACAAAAGCAAACTGTGGCAGCAATGAAAACTATTCTGTTGAATTGTAGCTGACGTCACACTTTGCTTTGATTTTCATTTCGTATTTGTCTACAATCGGTAAGTGGTCGGTAAGTAACCGGTAAGTTGTGGTGAACACGCCCTCTTTAATACTTAAAATAAGCGCTAAAATGTTCTGTTCGTTAAATGTGCAACAATGCTAATGAAATTTAAAGATAGAAACGACATCTGCAGGACATTTTCTAAAAATGCAAGAATTATTGCGAGTCTAGATAATGTATCACGAAAATGCCGCAGATGTCGCTGTGATCGACACTTTGGAATTCAGTAGTATCGTTGCACATTTAAAGGATACAAATTTTTAGCACTGCTTGCATTGTAAAAAATTGAACCCTTTTGCTGCATCGTCACTCCATCGCTTTTATAGGAAACGATTACTTCGCTCTATTATGGAGCATTCTCATTGGTCAAAACAAAGGAATTCTATAAAAGAGATGGAGTAACTATGCAGCAAAAGGGTCAATTTTTTTACAGTGTCGATAGCAAATTTTCACTCCATGTAATCCAGACTCTCTCCTTCGAACAATGAAAAGTTCTTAAAAATAAAGGCTTATGATTGGTCAATCTTGTTTTGCTTAACAGCGAACAATCATTCTCGATCCTAACCACTGTTGCAGAGATGCTAGTTTTTTTTTCAAAGTACGAAATCTTAGCTGGAACAATTCTCGTATCCACCAAAGTGAAAATCCACATCGATCCAGACATGAGAATTCGATATCGAAAAGCTGAAAATTCATCTCTAAAGAGCCTTACACGCTAAAGCAAGAGTGTCTGTAAATCAGGGTGCTTGTTATGCCGGATTCACAAAGTGATTAAAGTACATTGCTATGTGCTAGATTTACATTTGGACAAATATAAATGACGAAAAATTTTGATAAGCTTACCATTAAAGTTAAGCGAGTTAACTTCTTTCACCCATAAAACAAATTCGTTCAGGCGACTACCGCCAAGTTCTGGAATAAAAATTCTTAAATTTTCTGTACTTTGGAAAACCGCGTTTATCAAAGAACATTCTTAACTTCAAATATTACTACTTTCATATAGACGCATGTTGAATCATGGTGTGATTTTGATAATATCTTCCTTTTTATTTTTTAACCGACTTCAAGGAGGAGGTTATGATTTCGACCTGTATGTATTTGTTGTTCACGCATAACTTTCGTAAATATAAACCGATTTTGATAATTCTTTTTTTGTTTGAAAGCGTATGGGACTCATGTGGTCCCATTCAAATTTCATAAAAATCTGTTGATTAGAACTTTTTAAAAAATTAAAACATTAAAATTCAATATCTTTTAGAAGCAATCGACCAATTAGAAACGTTCATGTTTCATGTTTTTAAGTTACACTTACATAGACACACGATCTTTTCAAAATGTGAAATCCTAACTGAACAAGGTTCACATTTATTAACAGTGTACACTGTAAAAAAATTGACCCTTTTGCTGCATAATCACTCCCCCGTTTTTAAAGAATATCTCTCTCTTGACCCATGAATATTCTGCACGATAGGCCGAAGTAATCGTTTTCTATAAAGGCGGTGGATTGACGATGCAGCAAAAGGGCCAAATTTTTTACAGTGTACACTGTAAAAATTTTGATCCTTTTGTTGTATCGTCACTCCCCCGCTTTTATAGAATATCTCTCCTTTGACGCATGAGAATGCTCCATGATGCATTGTTAAAAATTTGACCCATTTGCTGCAGCGTCACACAACAACTTTTATTGAATATGTCTTTATGACCAATAAGAATGCTCCGTAACACAGTGAAGTAATCGTTTTCTATAAAAGCGGTGGACTGATGATGCAGCAAAAGGCTCAAAGTTTTTATAGTGTAATTGGGACCAAAGCGTTTGTAAAAAGAAATATTTCCGAATCAAATGCTGTCACTCTCTTATAGAGGCAGCCAGATGCAGGTAATGAGTTTCAGATTACTCATCGAATACGCCACCGCTCATTTCCGATTACAGTGTCACTGTAAAAAATGTGACCCTTTTGCTGCATCGTCACTGCCCTGCTTTTGTAGAATATCTCTCTTTTGACCCATGAGAATACTTCGTAATTGGGTGAAGTAATCGTTTTCTATAAAAGCAATAGAGTGATGATATAGCAAAAGTATCAAATTTTTTACAGTGTAGGTTCCCTCGATATGAATATGACACATGTAGCACAGTATATAATTGGTTGAAACGATTCTGGACAAAAACGAGTCACCAAGCATCTTGTTGAGCGGGCAATTTTCGTCAACCTTGTTAACTTCTCATACGAGTACAATCTAATTCTTCCAGGAAATCATCATCATCAAATTCCATAATGAAAAAATGCCTGGCAATGCAATGCACTGTTAAAAATTTGCAACTTTTGCTGCATCATCACTCCATCGCTTTTATAGAATATCTTTACTTTTATCAATGAGAATCCTTCATAATGCATTTAACTAATCTTTTTCTATATAAGTGGTGAAGTGATGATACACTGTTAAAAATCTGCTGCATTTTGTTGCAACGCACTCCGCCGCTTGTATATAATGTCTCTACTGCGACCTTTGAGAATGCTCCTTAATACAGTCAAGTAACCGTTTTCTATACAAGCGCTGGAGTGCGTAGCAAAAAAATGCAGCAGATTTTTAACAGTGTACACTGTTAAAAATCTGCTGCATTTTGCTGCAACGCCCTCCACCACTTGTATATAATATCTCTATTCCAACCAATGAGAAAGCGCCATTTCACGGCCAAGTAACCGTTTTCTATACAAGCAGGGGAGTGCGTTGCAGCAAAATGCAGCAGATTTTTAACAGTGTACAGCAAAAGTTTCAAATTTTTAACAGTGTAGTTGGGACAAAAGCGTCTGTAAAAGAAATATTTGGGAATGAAATGCTGTCACTCTCTTATAGAGGCAGCCAGGTATCGGTTATGAGTTTCAGATTCCTCGTCGAATTGCCACTGCTCATTTCTGATGCCATTACTACCTGTACAGGTATTAGAGTGTTGCTCTTTATCGATTGAAGCATAGTGCGATTTTTGCTAAAATCTTTCTTTTTCCTTTTTCTGAGTGAAGGGGGAGTACTTTTGACTGACTACACTAGAAAAGCATTTTACTATACATTAATATATGAAGTCATTTTGCTCATATATGGAAGCACTATGTCGCGCTCTTATGTATAAGGACACTTTACTTGATGGATTGTCACCTTTTGAAAGCCACTTTCGATGACCGTAGGATTCGATGCAGACTAAGATTTCATAAATGCGGTAGCTTTTCGAAGTGGCAGATCTTGTCTGAAGAAGTTACCATACAAAAAAAATCTTAAGATTCACAACGATACTAACCGATATTGTAAGTGGTTTCAGAAAAGTTGACAATCAAACAGTGACAAGTAAACTGAATACATCAGAACTTAGCAAAGTGCGTACATTAATACTGCATTGCAAAGAGCTATCGTGTGCCAGTACACATAATTATGTATTACGGTATGCATAACTAAAAAGTAGGAAATAAAATAAGCTTTTTAAGAAAAAAATATCAACCGACTTCAAAAAAGCGCTAAAAAGAATTAAATAATTCTTTAAAGTTCTCTAAGGCCAAAACGTTATCCAATAAGCACACATCGGATATTAGATACCGGCATAAAAAACGGTTAAATTTAATATGTATAATTTAATGTCCACCAAACATAGATTTTAGAGATAATATTATTTTACAAGAGATGAATTGACATATTTATCATTTATTTTATGAATATATACATATAAAAAGTAATGAATTACTTTTTGAAGTTGGTGCCAAACTCTATTTGATGTATATTAAGAATTGTAGCTAAATTATACCTAGTGCCATAATTAAAATGGGGATAATCAATATCGATTTTGATTGTTTGGCACCAACTTAAAAATGTAATTCATTACTTTTTATATGTATATATTCATAAAATAAATCATAAATATGTCAATTCATCTCTTGTAAAATAATATTATCTCTAAAATCTATGTTTGGTGGACATTAAATTATACATATTAAATTTAACCGTTTTTTATGCCGGTATCTAATATCCGATGTGTGCTTATTGGATAACGTTTTGGCCTTAGAGAACTTTAAAGAATTATTTAATTCTTTTTAGCGCTTTTTTGAAGTCGGTTGATATTTTTTTCTTAAAAAGCTTATTTTATTTCATATTATTTTTATAAAAATGAATGAATTTCAAAAATTCATTCCAACAAATCACTTTCCATTAGGGGAGGATCAAGGTAACGGTTTTACTCATAGGTTAATGGAGCTTTATGTTTCGTTTCTAATTTAAGGCATCCAACGTTAGAATTTAGGATCTGCATTCTAAATGCAGATTCCCTGCCATCTATTGGAATTAATATAAACGGAGGAACATTTTGTAAAAATTATTTTTTATGGGAAATATGCAGGATACATTGGTTTAATTCAAGACCAGATTTTAAAAGCTTCTGCTGTATAACTTTAAAATTTCATTCCATACAAATAAAATCGAAATTTTTATTATTTGCTTACATCAATTTGAAATTCGCTTGTATTGTAAATAAACCCAGTTTTTCTTATGAAATGTAATTTAAATGAGAGAAACATATAATACCATGTACTGCATATATTAATTGTATCAATGCAGATAAGATTTCGATTTCGAATACAGTAATATTTGAATGTTAACTTTGGGATAAAAATAAAATTAAGATTTAACAAGAGAATGTGACAACATAATTTTTAATAGTAGTAATGCAACTATGATAATGCAACTTACATTTAAATTACATATGAAATCAAAACTGATTTTATCTATATTCGAAACAAAATTTTTAAAACCAAAGCAGATAAATGTTAAGCTCTTAAAATTTAATAAAACTTAATTTATATTCTATCAAAGAAATCATTATACTATTCATTTTTATCATTGAATGTCATTTAAAAAATATGTAACCGAAACTTTTAAAAATTGATCTCGAATTATAGCATTACATCCCTCATTTTAGGTAGATTTCGTATGAAATACTGCGTACTGCGATGGCTCCTATGATAGAATTTCTGAAAAAGTTTTGCAGATCTACGCCGAGCATGACCTATAAACCCCAAAACTACCACCAGTAAAAAAGTTTATATATATATCAGAAATTAATCGTACTTAACCCTTTGGGAGTAGCGACACATACGTGTCGCTACTCCCAACGCCTTTTTGCGGCACATATGTGCCGCAAAAAGGCTTAAGAATTCTTGTTTATCCCCACCAGTAAAATTTTACTGTAAAATTTACCCTATTTAATCGGAGCATTTTCTCGAATGAATAAGGTACAAATTTTTGTTTTTAAAAACCGGTGACAAAATATTAAAAGTTTGTAAAAGTCTCCCGTCGCGAAGGAGTTAATGTGTCTATTTGGTATAACCCCTGAAAACGAGCCAAATACCACATTTCCAATGCTTCGTAATTGTTCCAATATTGCCAACCCCTCTTGATTTGTTTTAGTTTGTTATTTTATGGGTTATTCTATTTTCAATTTATGGATGTTAAACAGTAGTATTACATAATGATTCTATATATACAGGGTGAATCATAAATATCGAAACAATAGGCTATCTCCTTAAATATTGCCCTTAAACCCATACTTACAATTACAAAAATTCATAAAAAAATGTGAAATCTTTGATAAGATAAATTGTGACTCCATGGGGGGTCTAGCTGAAAAGTTACGAAAATTAAATTTTTATAAGGCCCTCGTAGGACAAAAATTCCAATTAGGAAAACTTTCCTTATTCAGTCCTGAATAAGACACAAAAAGTTGCATCTTCATATCTCCAAAATTCGCAAAGTTATAGCCCTTTTAAAAAATTCATCAGGTTTTAAGGGATTAGACACAAATTGAAATGCGCGCAATTCAAAAAACAATGTTACTTTAGCAGTTTTAGAAAACACGTAAAAAATCTATTTCTTCAGTTAAAATTTTGATTTTTTTTTTCTTTTTTTGTGATGGTTAGCCTTATAATTTGCTAAGAAAATCGCATTCTAAAATTTCTTATACAATTTATGAAAGTTTCATGTGGTTAGATCTGGTCTAAATGGGACAATCAAAAATCGTTAAAACTCGTAACATTATTTATCGGATTTCAATTTCTTTCCATTTAATTAAATATGAAAATCTGATTTTAGTTTTGTTCCAAGGTTTTTTTTATATTAATTTTAAAATTATTAAAATTGTTTATTGAAAAAATAATATAATTAAAAAAAATCATATTTTCAAAAGCAAACATTTTTTCAAATGTAAATAAACAATTTTTCAAATTTGCCGAAACAAAAGTAATGTAAAGAAATCAAAAATGACGATTTTCAAGTTCTTTTTTCTTTCAAAAATTCTTATCATTTAATAATTTAAAGACAAGAAATAGAGGATAAAAAATTCATTATGCAGAAAAACGAAGTGTATTGTTTAAATGTCCGCCAGTTATTTAAAAAAATGCTTTTTCTTTCTTTTTAAATTTACCTCTGACAACTTCAGGCTTTTTATCGTCCTCCATAGGATGTTAAAAATCTGTATTCTGGGCCCAGGTAGGGCCAGGACCGAGATGTTACTTTTTTCTGAAGACCCGCTAGGCCGGGCATAGCGTACTTTTCATAAAGGAGGGGACTATATTCCTTCAACTTAGGTGCACTCTGGATGAAATTTACAAACCCGGTCTCGATAAAACCCGTATTAAAATCACTGTCTCTGACTGACTTAATGCGTACATAAAATAAATAAAATTCGGCTCAATCGAATTTTTACGAAAAACAGATTTTAAAATCTTAATTTTACAAAAAAAAAAAAAAAAAAAAAAAAAAAAAAAAAAACTTTTAAAATTCATTTTTTTTAAATAGATTATTCAAAGGCTAAAAAATTAAATACAATAAAACCAGTGAAAAAAAATCTGCCTATGACGGAATTCTGTCTTAAACGGAAAATATATTGATCCATGCAAAATAAATGCAAGAGTACCTGAAAAGAAAATAAGCTCCAATTACACCTTCTAGGGAGAGCATCTGTCTATAACATATTTTTTCTTTCCGTGTGATTCCGTCTTAAAAAGTTTTAGTGTATAACATTTTTCAGAGTCTCCAACGCATGGGATATGGATTAACGATATTAAAATATAAGTGAAACATTTACATATAAATAGAGATTCATTGATCAAATAAATATATTACAGCCTTTGGCGCTTCTTTAATAATAAAAAGTATAAATATAAAAAACGAAAAGCTATAAACAAAATTTTTGGTCAGAACTCCTCCATATGAAATTTTTTTTTCCTACGCTGAATTAAAAAACTATGCAGAAATTTGCGACTGAGCCGGTCTATGATTTAAACGATTTTCCAGACCGGTCCGGGTTATGATATTGACAGGCCACGCCGCACGATTTTTTCAGGCCACGCCGAACTTTTCCCCCTATGGGTCGGTTTGGGACCTGACCTAGATATTTTGACCCGGGCAGATGTCTGGTATACCAATTTAGCGTAAAAACTATACGCTGCTATTTTATGTCCAAAGAAAAAGCGCTATCTTAAACCGATTTTTATTAAATTGCAATTTGTGAATGTTCCCTAACAAGCGTTGAAATTGAGTCAAGAAATCACGGTTTAGAGGCAGGGAAAAGTGGTGTAAGTCAAGAATTTTTGAGGATTTTGGGATTTAATATCTCTGTGGGATTTTTAGATACGGAAATGAAATTTGTTTTGTTCAATTTAGGAATGGATAAGGAGTAATTTCCTAATTGGGAATTTTGCCCTACGGGGCCTTATAAAAATTTAATTCTCATATTTTTTCAAATAGACCCCCCCCCCCCGTGAAATTGCAACTTATCAGAAATTTCACCTTTTTTTATGAATTTTTGCAACTGGAAGTATTGGTTTAGGGGCAATATTTGAGGAGATAGCCTATTGTTTCGATATTTATGACTCACCCTGTATATTATGTCAATTTCTTTTTAGCTTAAATTTATATAGTATTATAAATTGATCTTATTCTAAACTGATCTTATCCCTGTATATATATTATATATATATACTATATGTCAAGAGTAATACCCTACTGTAAATCCTTTTACTGTGTACTCCTCTTTTGAATGATTTGTAAAACTTAATGGAAAATTTGTCCATTTTTTTATGAGACGAATTATAAAATAGTAATTATAATATATTTATCTTAAGATGTACTTAACGAAAATTCATGTAAATAATCCATAATGGGAAGAAGTGTCAAAATTATTAGTAATAGAAAATCTATTTTCTGAAATAATAAAAGTAAGACAATTTTCTCAATTAAAAACGTCTCGGTAGCTCCTCCATTTTGTTTTAAATATTTGAAACGCATTTTTTTGGCAATTTTTCGTTAATCTTTTAAAATGATCTGGGACGCAAAAATCTTCAAATTTTCTAAAATACTTTTATTGCACTAATAATATCTATGTTTTTCCCTGCTTAAAATGACGCTTAAGTTCATTGGTGCAGGAAATATTAATTTTTTTTTCTTTTCGGTTTGTTTTCAAAATGTACCTTTCAAACAATTGGTTGTCATGATAACGGCTTTTTGCGAAAATGCGCTTTTATTCATGATGAACCCATCATTTTCACCATTTCTTGCATTTAAATTGTTATATCTCAAGAACTGTTAAAGACAAATGCTTCAAGCTTGGATCATGTCTTTTTTTGATTATTTTACTTTAATTTTGATTCAGCAAATTTGAAATAAAATATACTTTTAAAAATATGATTTTTTTAAAAGTTACATATTTTTTTTTAAATGTTTTATAACAATATTATAAATGTTTTAAATATTTTAACCCTTCCCTGCATCGTGGGTCATATATGGCACATATCTAAAAATACAATAATTTTCATTATGTGTCATGAATTTGGCCAATATTATCACTGTAACTGATCGAGAACAGTTCAAAGAATAGAATAGAATTTATTTTGTCCATGTGAGAGGGCTGCATTCGACACAAAATTAGAATTTATTCTTCAAAAAGACAAAAAAAAAAAAAAAAAAAAAAAAAAAAAAATCGATCAAGCTTTTAAGGCCAAATTTACTTTTTTTTTACTGAATACTTAAGAATATTAATATAAAGAAAGTTGCGGAGTGTTAAGCAGATAAAATTGACTACTTTAAGCCCATTTAATTGCAAAATATAGCAATACCATATTTAAAAACACTAATTGCGAATTCAGGGTATACGCCATAAAATGTCAAGTTTTAGCTTAAAATTTGAATTTGAATTTTTTTTTTCCATTATTAGACCGATATTTAGATTTCAAACAATTTTTTTCATAACAATAGAAAAAATCATGCAGTGAAGTGTTAAATACATTTAACATTTTAAAAAATTAATATTTTTTAAAATATGAATCAAAATTAAAATTTAGACATTTCTGTTTATTTAAATGTAAAAAAGGAAATTCTACAAATAATATTTTGAGTTATTACGATTTAAAGCTATCTCACTTTTTTAATAAATTTTAAATTAAAAAAATAAATATATGAAGTTTTAACACTTCATTTTGTTTACAAATAATATTTAACCATCACAAAAAAAATTCAACATTTTAACTCAAAAAATAAAAAAATATTTTAAAATGTGTCCCGGACTCCCTTTAGATACAAGTGAATAATAAACGAAATGCAAAATAAATATTTCAATTTGAATCATATTGTGAGAAATAAATATTAATCCAAATTGCAACGTAAGCTATACAGGGTGAGTCATAAATATCGAAACAATAGGCTATCTCCTTAAATATTGCCCCTAGACCCATACTTCCAATTGCAAAGTTTCATAAAAAAGGGTGAATTTTTTGATAAGATAAGCTGCAACTCCATGGGGGGTCTATTTTAAAAAATACGAAAATTAAATTTTTATACGGCTCCCAGAGGATAAAACTTCCAATTAGAAAATTTTCCCTTATTCATTCCTGAATTGAACAAAAATAAAATTCATCTAGATATCTTCAAAACTCAGAGAGTTATGACAATTTTAATAAATCGTGAGATTTCAAGGGATCGGTCACAAACTGAAATGCGTGTAATTGAAGAAACAATGTTGCTGTAATGTGACCAGGAAACATTTATTTTATTTATTTATTTATAGAGTAAGAATTTAGAATGTTTTGTGATTGTTAACCATATAATTTGTAAACATTATAACATCATAAAACTTCTTATTAAAAAATTTTTTTTTCAAAAAATTTAAAGCAAATTAAAATTGCTATAATTCAAAGGGTCAATCCATTTCAAGTAATCCAGCACTGGTCGCTCCACCATTTTTAAAAAATCTCAAATTTTTTGTACAACAACCCTAACATGCTGGAAGTTCAAAATGACCGTTATTTTAATTTTACTATTTTTTGTTTGTGCATGGCGGCCATCTTTGTTTCATCGTGTTCAGCGATTTTCTCAGATACTAGGATACACAAAATTGTAAATATCTCGTCTTTTATTTTCCCAATTGAAATGGGGTTTGCAGCATTTTGTTCAGAATAAAATAGGCTAAATGTATGGTGATAGAATAATTTTGGAAATTTAAATTTTACAGGGAAATTTTAGCACAAAATTTAAGATTTTTCCCAAAATCTTTCCGTTTGCAAGAGAAAATTTTTCATGCAAAGAAAACTGTCACACTTACACAATTTTTTCTACAAATAGGCCAAAAATGCGTGTACTCATACACCAAGTCCCAGATCTGGGAGTTGATTTCTCTTTGCGAAAAAAATTCCGAAATTCGTCAAAAATTTCAAAAATCGCACTTTTTAGGCTTTGATATCTCTAGTGGGGCACAAGATAAAAATCCGAAAATCTGGCCTTTGATAGTATTGTGTAGTAATGTTATGTATAAAAAATTTCAAGAAGGAGATTTGACTACAAGCGGAGATATGACATGGACAATATGTGAAAACAATACTGCCAAACTATTCTAACCTACTATGTAATTGTTCAACAAAACTGTCAACCTTACACAATTTTTTCTACAAATAGGTCAAAATTGCGTGTACTGATACGCCAAGTCCCAGATCTGGGAGCTGATTTCTCTATGCGAAAAAAATTCCGAAATTCGTCAAAAATTTCAAAAATCGCACTTTTTAGGCTTTGATATCTCTGGTGGAGCACAAGATAAAAATCTGAAATTCTCACCTTTGATAGTATTATGTAGTAGTGTTATGTACAAAAAATTTCAAGAAGGAGATTTGACTATAAACTGAGATACGGTGATTAAAAAATGTTAAGAAATGCTATTATGAGTACATTAGAAGGAATGAGATTAGTCTCATTTATTACAATATTTACACAGAAAATAGCGTTTGTTGAAAACAGTTTAATAATAAATGTTTAATTTTCAAAGATACTATATATGCTCAACAAAGAGCTTAACGCATATTTACGAGAGATGTTACGAGTTCGACCAGTTACTGTTGTCAGTCCATCAGGCTGTTCTTTCTCAAAATTTTATTTGAAGCCACCCAAGTCTTGTCATCCCTTGTTAACTTGAATGAAATTCTCTCTTGAATGTAATCTCTCTCATTTAATAATTGAAACCATGTCAACTCGATCAGTTGCAACAACCCATTGTCTGAAATTTACTTTTCCTGAAATGTGTACCGAGTAAAATTGTTGCAATAACATTTGTGGTAGGTTTGTTCCTCTGGACAAATAGTGTATTGGCTTAGCATTCATTCTGAATTTTTTTAAATCACACAGACGCATTTGACGAAGATATTTGTAATTAACATTTAACTTTGTATCATAAATAATTAATTTAAAATTTTGGAGGTATGAACTGAACAATTACATAGTAGGTTGCAATAGTTTGGCAGTATTGTTTTCACATATTGTCCATGTCATACCTCAGCTTGTAGTCAAATCTCCTTCTTGACATTTTTTGTACATAACACTACTACAAAATACTATCAAATGCCAGAATTTCAAATTTTTATCTCGTGCCCCACCAGAGATTATCAAAGCCTAAAAAGTGCGATTTTTGAAATTTTTGACGAATTTCGGAATTTTTTTCGCAAAGAGAAATTAACTCCCAGATCTGGGACTTGGTGTATGAGTACACGCATTTTTGACCTATTTGTAGAAAAAATTGCGTAAGGTTGACAGTTTTCCTTGCATAAAAAATTGCCTCTTGCAAATGGATAGATTTTGGAAAAAATCTTAAATTTTGTGCTAAAATTTCACCTGTAAAAATTTATTTTTCAAAATTATTATACCACCGTTCATTTAGCTTATTTTATTCTGAACAAAATGCTGCAAACCCCATTTCAATTGGGAAAATGAAAGACGAGATATTTACAATTTTGTGTATCCTAGTATCTGAGAAAATCGCTGAACACGATGAAACAAAGATGGCCGCCATGCATAAACAAAAAATAGTAAAATTAAAATAACGGTCATTTTGAACTTCTATCATATTAGGGTTGTTGTACAAAATATTTCAGATTTTTTAAAAATGGTCGAGCGACCAAAAAAATATTTTCTGGACCACTTGAAATGGATTGACCCCAAAATAATTTTTGTCGCGTTGAATTTTTTTCTTTTGATTAAAAGAAAATGTCTAATTTTCAATTTTGATTAAGCATTTTAAACAATATTTATTTATTTTTTAAATAAAAGTATTTAAAATAGCAATATAAAAAAAGATGCATTTTTTTGTATACAAATCATATTTTTAAAAGTAATTTTTCTGAGGAGAAATCTTCTTTCGTCGCGTTGGGCCTTTTTTTTTTTTTTTTTTCTTTTTGAGATGTTGGCTCGATGGATTATTACAGTAACCGACGGTTATTGACTTATGTCAGTTTAAAAATAAGAAATACTGAAATAAAAACATTTGATGTAGAAAAGTGCATTCAGTTTTAAACAAAGATGGACTCCTAACATTTAAATGCTTTTTAAAAATTTCTAGGTGATTAACTCCGCCCTGTATAGTTTCGATTTCAGATTTTGTTTAAGTTTTGCCATTCTCACCTTCTTTAATTACTGTTTAAATGCTTCAGTTGATTTAAACTTCATTTTTTTTTATCACGTCGATTTCAATTTTTTTCATTGTTTTGGCCCTGTCAACTTCATATTTTTCTTATTAAAATCGCTATTGCACGATGCGTAAAAAGTGCTTCTAATTACGGGTGACACTAGGCGTATAATTCTAGAGATACAGATATTGCGGAAATCGCACAAAAGCCTGTACAGTAGGGCTACCTGTTAAGCGATTCACACCAAAAACTAATCAGCTCCAATTTATACCAAGGACTAAGTAAATATAATTTTTTATTAAATTCCGTGGCTTAGTTCTTGAAATAGAGCGCTCACAAAATTTATGTCATATACAGAGATACAGGAGCAGTGACTCACAGACAGAAATTTATTAAAAACGTATTTTTCGGTATCTCTGAGCCTTAAAACGTGTGAATCCGTCGAGAACCGGAATTCAAAATTTTCATGAATCCAATACTTTCTTCTTGTAAGGATAGACGAAAGTAAAAATAGCCTTAATGGCTATTTTTAACCATCATAAATTTTGAAGCTGAATAGTAAAAAGTAGATTTTTGAAAATATTTCTGTATAATTTATTGAAATATATTTCCAATGATTCCGTTAACAGAAGTATCATTATCGTTATTACTATTTTTACTAAACTTATTGCCTGCGGCAATAAGTTTTTAAGTCACTTTTAATGAGAGTTTAATTAATATCACTTAATTTAATAACACTTTTAATGAGTGTTTAATAAGACGGTCCGGCAAATGGGTCGTGCCATTAACGAGGCTGGCACCAAGCTCGAGATATTACAGCCATCTAGCATATTTCAAGGAAGTTTAAAGCAAAAACCGATACGCTTTTATTTTATATCTAAAAGTTGATCGACATTTAATAATGCGTAAATTTGTGGTCGATCCCTAAATTGCATTTCAAATGAGCTGATATCGCTGCGCTTAGAGGTATGCTAAAGTGGTGTAAGTCACGAATTTTGGAAAGTTTTGTATTTTAACACCTTTCGGGGATATGTAGATATCGAGATTAATTTTTTTTGTTCAATTCAGGAATGGCTAAGGAAAAATTTTCTAATTGGAAGTTTTATCCTCTGGAGACCGTATAAAAATTTAGTTTTCGTAATTTTTAAAATTGACCCCCCATGCAACTTAACTTATAAAAAAATTCATCTTTTTTTTATGAAACTTTGCAACTGGAAGTATGGGTATAGGGGCAATATTTAAGTAGATAGCCTATTGTTTCGATATTTATGACTCACCCTGTAGAATTATGTTACAAATGATTTTATATTACACAAATATAGCATACCACCGTTGTGAATAAAAAGTTATCCAAAATAGACTACGCAGCAAAAAATCGTAGAAATTATCTGAGAGTTATAAATAAAATGGTCGTTTTTTTTGTTTGTTTGTTTTTGTTAGCCGGGCGCCATTGTTGTATATATAGTGTGATTCATAAAAATCGAAACAATAGGCTATCTCCTTAAGTATTGTCCCTAGGTACATACTTCCACTTGCAAAGTTTCATAAAAAAGGGTGTAAAATTTGATGGATAAGTTGCGACTCCATGGTATTGGTGGGTGGGGGTTCTATTTTAAATGCGATAACTTGATTTTTATACAGAGGGTATAAAAGAGGCAGAGTTGCCAACCTCTGGCTTTTGTTAATTCATTAAAACGTACTTTGAACCAGAAAATTTATTTAATTAGAAGTGTCTGGTATTAGCTCACAGGGTCATTTGAAATTTACTTAATTTCGTTGACTCAATAAATTTCTGGTTAGAAGTATATCTGTTTGGTTTTTAAAAAGCCGGAGGTTGGCATGTCTGAAGAGGGTAAAATTTCCATTTGGGAAATTTTTCCTCATCCATTCCTGAATTAAACACAAAAATTCCATCTTCATATCTGCAAAACTTACTAAGTTATGGCCGTTTAAACAATTCGTCATTCTTTAAGGGATTAGACACAAATTAAAATTAATGAAATTCAAGAAACGATGTTACTTAATCCCGGAAAATATGTAATATATATTTTTCTTTTTTTGGGATGGTTAACCACATAATTTGCAAACAAAATCGCATCTTAAAATTTCTCAAAGTGTTTATAAAACTTGAAAACTATTATTTTTTTTAAGTGGTTTAATTTAAAATCGTTATAACTCGAAACATTATTAATCGAATTTCAATATTTTTTTTCATTTAATTAAAGAAGAAAATATAATTTAAGTTTTGAATCAGGATTTTTTAAAGTAATAATTACAGAAATATTTAAAATATTTATTTAAAAAAGGGAATAACTTACTTCTAAAAAATCATATTTTCAAAATTAACTATATTTTCAAATTAGCCGAATAAAATTAATCTAAAATAAACACGTGTTCCAAGTTTTTCATGAAAGACGCTTGTCAAAAGAGTTTGCTCTTTGTTTATTTAACTGATAATAATTTAAAGATTAGAAATGGTGAGAAAAAATCCATCATGCAGAAAACGCATTTAAATTATTAAACAAAGACAGGTTACTTAGAAAACGGCTAAATGCTTTTTTTAATTACAGGTGAAAAAAAAGAACATCTTCCTGTAGCTTAAACTTCTGATTCAGTATAACTTTTATCATTTCTGTCTCTTTTCTTAACAATTTAAATGTCCGTATGTTATTTAAACTAACGTTAGGAACTACATGCATTTATATATATATAGATAAATATATACGCACACACATATGTACATTTTTATGTGTGTGTATGGGTGTATTCTCTTCAGACTTTGTGTAGCATATAGGGTACACATTTTTAAATTTTTTTTCACGTACATAAATAATATTTAAAAAGTAAAAACTGGTGTGAATGGAGCCTAATAGATAGCAGTTTGTTTCTTAAAGCGCTTTTTTAGGGAACAACATGTGATACAAAAAAGGCTTGAAGCAGAAATATACAAAATGTACAAAATTGAAAACAAATAATTTTACAGTGTGTTAAGCTACCATTTGAAGAGTCCATTAGTAATAAAAATTTATTAAAGAATTATTTTTTTTATGTTTTTTAATGTTTTTGCAATGCAAAAATCTAGAATAAAATAAAAATATCCGAAGAAATATGAAAAATGTACTTTTTGCGTTTCCTTGTATCATCAAATTTTATATACAAAAATAAATTTAATTTTTCTCTTTTTGCTGTTTAATACTTCTTAGTTATCCTGTTGTTAAATAAAATTCATAACTGAAAATTTAAAAACTAGATAAATAAATCCTCGTGTCTAAAAATGATATGTTCTCTATTCTGTTCCATTTTTTCAAACGAACCTTGACTCAAACAAAATGGTGATTTAAAATTTTAATTTTAAAGCAGTATTGACCATCACCTGAAATGTTCTTCCGCAATGCTGAAAACGAATACGTCATTGCAATATTGTAACTATTGTATGCCTTGGACGAAATTTGGGCAATTAAGAACCATCTTTTATATTTGATCATTTATAGTAGAATTTCGTATGAAAATGAGACCGTTATGACAACAGGAATCAAAATGTTCTCTAGTCATCACACTATTATATTAGTTTGGCAAAGGATTTTCTAGCAACCTATTTACTGTTTCCTATAAGCAAGCATTTTTTCTTATGTATATAATTTATTTAGTACACAAAATGCTTTCGTTTTAATAGATATTTACATATTTAGCAACTATTTTACTTTCTGAAGCCCAAATTGTGCAAAGCTTAAAATATATATATAAATAAAATAAATGGTAAGGCTCATGTAGTGGAAAAATACTTAAATAAATAATTAATCTCTATAATAAAAGCCTACGTCGGGTAACTATCATCAACAATTCTGGACTGACCGTTTCACTTTTTATATGCCAAATGGCTATTTCCGTGTTATGTTAGTGGAGAAAAGGTAATGAATCGCAAAATATTCTTCATCTCCATCATTTCATTTAAAATATAAACCTATCACTCATTTAATTTAAAATACACAACTTTCATTTCAAAAACATAGATTTAAAATGAACATCTTTAATTCACATAATTTAAAATACAATAAATAAATATAGGGAATTTTCAAGTATTGATCCTAAATTAGGGACTTGAAATAAAGGATTTTTCAAGTAGTATCCTTGACTAAAAAAAATAACATCGTAATTTCCGGCAATTCATGTCTTATTTCATATACATAAGCATTTTTTCCGTATGTATACAATTTATTTAATTTAAAGAGGCTATTGATCTATTTTTATATATAGAGACAGAAGTAATTTGTATATAAACACATATTGTATACGTATGATTTATACAGGGTGTCCCCTCTCAACGGTGGCCAATGGCTAATTTCTAAACCGTTGGTCATAGACATATAGTTCCAATTGCAAAAATACTTTTAAAAAGGTAAAGAATTATTTTTTAAGCGATTTAGCTCAAAAAAATGTTTTACTAAAAAATTACGAAAATTAAATTTTTATACGGTCCCCCGGTCCTATAAGTGATATTTAGTAAATTTTTACTACTACTCTAACAAGTAAAACAAAAAAAGTCCCATTCCTCTGCGATCAAAATTGATCGAGTTATAGCTTTTCAAAGTTGGAGCATATTTTTTGCTGCAGAATAGGGGTCAGTCACAAATTTACTGGAAATAAAAATAAATATCAGATAGAAAATTTAACTTTTAACATTGAGAGTAAAAAAAAAAATTTTACAATGTTGTTTCTGAATTTATGTTGACATTTACATGTTAAGGTAAAATATGCAATTTGTGCTAGAAATATAAATAAAAAAATAACAGAAATTTTGTTAAATTAAACTATGAAAAGCAACAGTCACAAATCGTTACGAAATGATACATATTTAAAGCACTATTAGATTACTCAACCTAATGGAATTTGATGTAGTCCTATAAAATAAATAAATGGAACGCACCTAAAATCGTATTATATTACATTGTCATCGGGTTTAAATAAGTATGGGAATTGAACCTCAATCAGATATTTGGAAGTGAGTTAAAATATGAATATAAGTTTTGAACTAGGAAAATTTACATACGAAAACTATCAATAAAATAAAAGCTTATCAAAATAACACACCTTTTTAAAATAAAATCACGAAAAGAATCAGCTTCATTTGCTTACAAAATTAAAACATACGTAAATATACAATTTAGGATATGAATTTCAAAACTCGACTTATCGCTTTTTGATTTCTCTATCAGTCTATACAAACCTCCACTATTGTAACAATGCAATCTCAAAATTTATAATGAAAACCAATAGATGCATTTAAAGTTTTTTCGCTATTTCCCAAAATTTGATTTTTTCGATGAAGAGAATTTTGAAATTCATGTCTTCAGTTATTTTAATAACCAATCTAGAAGTTAATTAATTATAATTAACACTACCGTAAAACTTATACGGTGACAGCGCCGCTCATTTAAAACATTTTGTAATTGGAACTATATGTCTGTGACAAATAGTTTAGGAAGTAGCCTTTGAACAGTGTTGGAAATCGACTCCCTTTATAATACTTTAAGCACTTACTGTACGTTCCCTTAAAGCTCAGTCGAACTCATCCGTTTTCAGCTATAGAAAAGTGGTTTAAGTCATGAAATTTAAAGTTTCATGACTCGGTCAATTTTAATGTTACATGAATGGGACCTTTTCTGTATTACTTGCTAGAGTGTTGAAAAAATTTTACTAAATATCACTTATAGGACCGAGGGACCGTATAAAAATTTAATTTTCGTAATTTTTTAGTAAAACATATTTTTGACCAAAATCGCTTAAAATACAATTCTTTGCCTTTTTTAAAGTATTTTTGCAATTGGAACTATATGTCTATGACCAACGGTTTAGAAATTAGCCATTGGCCACCGTTGAGAGGGGACACCCTGTATATATATATATATATATATATATATGCTTATAAATACATCTAAACAAAAATAAAAGCTCACCAGGTTTTTTTTCATACCTATTTACATATTTGCTAATTATTTCACTTTCTGAAGCCCAAATTGAGCAAAGCTAATAAATAAAGAAATAAAATAAATGCTCAATCTCCTGTAGTGGAAAAGTATATAAATGAATGCACAAATAACTAGCAATAATTAAAATATTTGGCACATATGTCATATAAGTACCGAGATACCGAATTAGCATTATTTTGCTTGACACGGTGGCCTGGCTATTGTTGTTTGTTTATGAGGATTTTTTTATGATATAAATTGTATTTTTTTCGATAGTCATTGTATAAACTATCGAATCCTTTATTTATTGTTGTTTCTTTTACAGACAATAGGAAGTAATTTTAAAATATGTGTTTAACTGGTATTCAAAAATGAAGTTTTTGTCAGATTGTTGTAAAAAACATCGCACAAAACCTGGTGCATAAATGACATCTGTGCCAAATATTTCATTTAACTTGGATATTGCTGCTTATTTATTAAAGCTTTTTTAAATAAAATGACAAATTATTGGTGCAGATATCATATACTCACCACATTGGCGGGATTTTTTTTCTGGCGCCAATTTGGCGAAAACCTTCATTATCAAATTCCAGCTACATATATATTTTTAAACTGTTTTCTGTTATTTTAGAAAAGAAATAATAAGTAATAAAAAAGTGTAATTAATAAATATAGAGCAAAACGACTTATATCATAATAAAAAAGAAAATAAAAGAAAATAAACTTTTTATTAATAAACAAACAACAGTAGCCAGGTTATCATGAAAAACATAAAATCCCCATTTTGTTGAAATCGCACCAATGTGGTGTGTATATGACATTTGTGCCAAATTGTTTTGTTCTACATAGTCATTGCATAAAATACCGTTTATTTATTGTTATTTCATTTTCCAAATAATAGAAAATAATTTAAAAATATGTGTGTAACTGACATTCAAAAATGAAGTTTTCGTCAAATTGGTCTAAAAAAACCCGCCAAACACGTTGCGTATATAACATTTATCCCAAATATTTAATTTAAACATCAAACATTGTTTCTAATTTACATTCAAATAAGTATTCTACGATAACTATAACTGAAATAAATTTATCAGCCTACTGTCTGAATTCCTCAAGTAAACGAACACAAGAGATTCATTCAACATTAACTTTAAAAAATACTAAACAATAAAGATAACAATTCGCAAAGCGACTTCTCGTACTATGAATTGACATTAACAATATTCTCATGACGCCATAGCATGTAAATTAACGGCACTATCATTTGTATACGGTTTGCTTTCACGAGGTATTATTTTGCTATTTCCCTTGGTTAAGTTGCTTTATTGTCATATTTATGAACTCAGACATCAAATTAATAAATACAAAAGTATGCATATTCATTTATTAAATAATGAAAATATATTATAAATTTAAAATGTGTGAAATTCATATTAATTTATTAATACTATAAAATAACATTTAAGTATCAGCACGTTTAAATAAAATAAGTTTAATTTATATAATTTATTAAAACGTCTCAGTTTAGACATTTGAAATTTTACTCATTTTACATCTACGGAAATTAAGTGATATTTGTCAAAAAAAAAAAAAAAAAAAAAAAAAAAAAAAAAAAAAAGACGAAACACGCAACAATAAAAAATGGATAAAATGTTATCAAGATAGAAAAGATTTTTTGATTTCTCTATAAGAATCTTTGGATTTAAGTAAGGATTGACAAACTAAATACACTGCTCAAAAATATTAAAGGATATTTGAAGTTTTATATAAAATAAAGATATAAACGAAATTTTTTTGCCGAAAATAGAAGAAGAGAATCACAAATGCAAATTTTCCTGGTTTTCAAACTGTGGAGTATGCAAATTTTGAGTTCGACGTCAAAAACGTCGCTTCAGCGGCAGCGAATGAAATTTGACTTTCAACTGGATAAAAGAGAATGAAGACAAGGATGATCGGCATTCAGTGATTGCTTTGTTTCGATGAGTACGATGTTTCAGCGAAGTCATTTGACAGATTCAGAAGCTTCGAAAATTGTTGGTAGGTTAGAAGGGGGCCAAACTCAAGCCGAAGTAGCGCAAGCCATTGGAGTGTCACAAAGTGTCATTTCTAGGATCTGGAACCATTTTTTGGGGAGTGGATGTGCAGGCCGAAGACCAGGGCAAGGTCGTAGACGGGCAACAACGCCCAATGAAGATCGGTATTTAGCGTTAACAGCTCGGAGACACCGAAACATGAACGCTACTCTTCTCCAACAGCACCTTCGCTCGGCTACAGACACCACGATTTCAACTCAGACTGTCCGAAACCGGCTCCATGCTGTAGGTCTGTATGCTCGCCAACCGATGGTATGTGTTAGATTAACATCAAGGCATCGTCGCGACCGCAGGGAGTGGGCAACCGAGCATGTCAACTGGAGGAGAAATGAATGGAGCAATATTCTGTTTTCTGACGAGTCCCGTTTTTCTGTGCATTCAGATAATAGGCGTATTTTCATCTGGAGGGACCGTGGCAGTAGGAATAACCCTGCGTTCGTGCACGAAAGTGTCAGATTTGGCGGTGGAGGAGTGTTGGTGTATGGTGGCATCTCCATTGACAGGCGCACTGTCCTCTACATCATTTGAGATGGAGCTCTGACTGGTCGCCGATATAGGGATGAGATCCTCAGACCTATTGTAGTCCCTTACGCTGCAGCAATCGGAGATAACTTCATTTTAATGGACGATAACTGCAGGCCACATCGTGCAAACCTGGTGGAGGATTTCCTTTTCGAGGAAGGAATTGTTCGAATGGAATGGCCAACGTATTCGCCAGACATGAATCCAATCGAGCACGTTTGGGACGCTCTAGGAAGACGAGTTTCTGGCCGCCAACAACCCCCACAAACTCTCCAAGAACTGGAAAGAGCTCTTCTGGAAGAGTGGGGCAGAATACCTGAACTCGTCATTAATAGCCGCATTGAGTCACTGCCCCCTCTACAATGCCCATTCACTGAGCAGACGACAAGCGTGAAACGTCATGAAGTGGAGGCGAAATCACTAACCCTACTGGTTCCACAATCGCCACGAAACTCAGAACGCGATCGTTGTCAGGGAAACGGCCTCCACTACGTCACAAGCGAGAAGGCATTGTAGAGGAGGCAGTGATTGAGTCCATGCCTCAAAGATGTTCAACGTTGCTGGCCGCCCGTGGAAACCATACCCCCTACTGAAAATGATTTTCTTTGAAGAAAACACCTTTTCTTATTCTTTTTTTCTCATATGCACAAATTGTGTTTTTTTCTTTTGTACACAAATGCGCAATAAAATGCACTTTTTTCTGCCAAACATGTGTAATTTATTCTCATATAACCTACTATGTCTGTCGACCATGTATCAATCAGCTAAAAAGTTTCCCAGATACAAAATCCACCTAAAACTGCAATATCCTTTAATTGTTTTGAGCAGTATAAATTTAAGAATGATGGTAATATGATGCACTGCTTAGCATGCATTTAAGGGAGACCAAACTGGTCTGCAGAGGCTTCTAGTTTTTAATAAACGTCCTCTTCTGTTAAGTCTACTACGGTTTCCTATCTGCCTTGTCTGTTCCAGCAGAGTACATATATAAAATTTTTTAAAGAATTATTTATAGATAACGAAGAATGTTATATACTTACTATTATAATAATGAAGCATAAAAAGTGTGTTTTAAAGCAGAATTATTTGAATAAAATTAAAATTACATCCTCTTCACTGCCTCTCCATTTTATAAACCAGTTGCAAACATGTAGCCGTTAAATTGGGAATAATCTCGATGACTAAATTTTATATAAAAAATAAGCCTTTAGCTTGCATCCAATAAAATCTTTCTACCTTCTGCAATCAATTCCATTATGATTTTTGGCGTCAAATATTAGTAGTGCATGTAACGATTAGTAGTGCATGTACAAATGTACCAAACTTATTTCGTATTTATTGTCAAATGAATGTGAAATTTACGATCATCCATTTGTGGCTTTAATCTTATAGTTTGTCGATAGTTTCTTGTTCGACTGAGTAATAAAGTAGTATCTAATAGTTAATTTTTTTATAAAGTTTTGTTGATAGAACTTAATGTTAAATTAAAATTGCTACACAATCTTCAAAAACAAAATTATCTATTGTCGGGATTTCATGTATATTTTTTTCTTAACCAACTTTAAACTGTATTTATTTTCCTATTAATTTTTTTAAACCAAAATGAATGATAAATTAATTACAAGTATTTTTTTTTAATTCTACATCATAGTCATTAACGAGATTTTTCCTGCGCATTCTAAATATTACTTTTTTAGTGATAATAAAATAACTGCAGATGGATAATATATAATAGTAAGGCTAAAACACAGAATTAGCAACTGCTTGGCGTATGCCTTGGTGGAGACACGATAAGTATGCAAATTCTATCAACCTAAATATCCAGATAGAGTGTAAACAGATAGTGGGCAATGCTAGATTATTCTTTCGATCAATGTCGCCGAATTACACATATTGCTAAACTGCTCTCAAAATTACACAAATGGACATAATTTTTATTTTAAATAACCAAAGAATCAATAAAATACTAAAATATTAATAGAAATACAAATAAAACGTCGAATTAAAAATTAGTTGATGGCGTAACAAATACATGCAACATGTTTAATGTCAAATGAATGTGACATTTACGATCATCCATTATTAACATTCAATTTTATAATTCGGTGACAGTTTTTTGGTCGATGGGATAATCAAATAGTACCAAATAATATAAATAAATTATATAAACAATAATATAGCTAATAATGTTTAGGTACAGATATCATGTACAGACCACGTTGGCGCGATTGCAACAAAATTGCGACTTTCTGCTTCACGTGGCAATATGGTTAATTTTGTTTATTTGTTAATAAACTGCTTCTTTACTTTTCTTTTTTTAATTATATAAATTGTTTTCTTCTATAATTATTAATTAAAATTCATTTATTAACTATTTATTTGATATTCATTAAACATTTATTTGATACTTTATTTGAATCCCTCCACATCAAATAATTTCGAAACTCTTAATATCCGCCCCACTCTATGCGAAATGTAATTCTTATCATTTTAAAAGTGCATTTTAAAGTTAGCCCATTTACAGCATGTTTGAAATCATTGATACATAACTCATTATAGTACTTCATTAAGAACGGATGGGACATTTTTGGACATTACGATTTCTCAATGAATAACACAATATACAAACATGCAAAGCAATTCTGAATTATCATCTTTAACAATTTTTCAACACAATACACTTTTCTGTTAATGGACTTTTATTTCTCTATTACTTACAGTTGACGACCAAGTATAAACATATTTTAGAATTTAATACTTATTCCATAATCAGAACTGGTCTATTTTCTAAAACCAGTATTTTTAAAGAAAAAAACATCGCGCTAAGTTTTTGCAATAGTTGTAAGAAAAAAACGTTTTTCCGGTTATGTTTATATGAAATTTATAAAAAGATTTTTCCTTGAAAAAAAGTGGTATTAAAATGGGGACCAAATGGGAGCCTTCCATAATGTGTACTGCGTATAAGAACATGCATAAATATACAGTATGCCTTGCATACTATGTACTTATGTACTGTGTATGTCCCTGATAGGCTTTATAACTTATTTTTAAAACTTCATATTTCTTAAAATCGTAGCATATAGCGAGTAAAAGGGCTGCTGCTCTATATTCTATGCTGCTGTTTAATGAGGAACACGCCAACTAGTAAATGACGAGATCTTTCACTCTAACTTTTGCGGGTCAAAGATTTTAAACTTACGACTGAACACTTTCCTTCTGAGGTAATCAGCGTGCTTACAGAAACTCTTACGACAAGCCACATAAAAGCCGAAGGATTTAATTCCGTCACTCCATTCTATTATACCAGCACTAACACTAAAGTCAATTTCACATTCTGATGTCTTCTAGATGGTTTGTCATTTATCGGGCTAGATTGAAAATTTACATTAGTTGCACCACTGAGTAATCAAGTGTAAGGCTTCCTGTGAGTTTGTCGGTCATGTAAGCAAAGAAGATTTGATGCAATACAAAAAAATATCAACTGGGCAAATCAGAAAATCGAAACTAAGGCCCTCCAATACTTCAAAATATTCCAACGGCAAAAATAGTAATAAGGATGTGGCTATGAATTGCTCTTTGGGGAATTCCTCTATCAACAGTTAGGGTAGATGAGAGTAAACTCCCTCCAGATCACCTTGATGCTGCCACAAGAAAGAAATCAGTGTAGCCAACAAAGGATCAGACGAACACGTTTGAAAATTACCGACGTTTGAAAACTGTGCACGTTTGAAAATTAGACCATCAACGTAGACAAAATCATAATTAGCTGCTAAATCAAGAAAGATTCTCAAAGTGAACTTTGCATCCTATTTGCTTCAGTGAAGTCAAGGTGAAATTTCGCAATGGCAGTGTAGCTATCGCGAAAGGCCTGAAGTTGTATATGATTGATGATAAGTTGCATATGAATCACGTTATATACGATTAAAAATATTTTCTAGGAGAAGATTAGTTAATCTGTTGTCAATCATCCATTCGCAAATTTCGCAAATGATAGAGGTTAGAATAATAGGTTGATAAGAAACGATGTCTGCTTTAAGTTTACCAGGCTTGATGATCGGTAGAATAACAGGTCCATGCTAAGGGAATATCACCCGAAGTCTTAATTGAATTACAGATATCCAGCATTCAGTTCATGGAGTGCTCAGAAACCCTTGTAAAAGGAAGCAGTTATTTTAACCTCTCCAGAAACGGTAGTTTTTGACCGGAGCATCCCTAAGCTCCTTCAGCGTAAAAGGAAGATTTAGCTTACTATTTTCTTTCGTCCCACAGTTAAAGAAAATCAAATTACTGATAAAATAACTCGTTAAAGTTATTATTAAAAAGCTTCGACTGAGTCATCGCATCGGAATTGAGGGTGAAAGCATTCATCAGGCAAAAGTAAAAATCAGGAGATGAGAAAGAACGATGAACGGTTTTTTAGTTTATTGAAGACTTTATAGAATAGGTAATTGTCTTTTGCACTACAGCAAACCGTGTACAAGTAGTGCTGGTTTGATTCACAGAAAGCCTGCCGAAGTTTAGCAGATTCATGTTTAAATTCGATCCAGGATTCTGAAGACACGAACTGAGGAGCTTTTCTCGGAAAGTATTTGTTTTGATTCGAAAAATTACTGCATTTAATAGTTCAGTACACCGGAAAGCCTATAGCGGGGTAATTCGGGGAAAAGCTATGTTTATGTATAATGTGACAAACCAATTCGTAAAATGACTATAATCAATATCAACAGATTGAAGAAGGAAATAATTGACTTTCCGACAAATGAGAGGACACGTGTGCAGAATGGTTGCAAAGGCAGCCATATATGTACGGCAGGAAATCGAAAATGCACATTTCGCAAAATGACGAAAAGGGCATTGATACTGACAGGAAAATAGTTACAGTCATGTGTATCATCCTCGATCTGAAATGCTGTACTGGCGAAAAGGTCTGGTGAGCATAAATAGTGACAAATTAAAGAGCAGACCCCACTGGGGGCGATATAATTCGAAACAGAGGAATTAATAAGGCAGAAAGGATTATCATATAACCATTCCACAAAGGTCTCACTAGCCCTAGAAAAGACTGGAAAACATCGAATCTAATGTTGAAGGTTAAAATCTCTTAGAATGAAAGTTGGACTAACTATGTCTTGAAAAATTCTGATGAGGTCCGGAACAACCAAACCTGAGTCCCAGTAGATATTGAAGATGTTTATATGAAAAGAGCCCACTTTGGAAAGTGGAAATGGAAAGTGAGCTATGAAAAGAGCCCATACAGCTTTTTGTATATGAAAAGGACGCATTCATATTCAAAACGATGAACCGGCCTTCACTATCTTGCGGCGAACATCAATAAACGATAAGAAATTCCTCTACTTGAAGCTGAGAAATTCAGATTCCTGTATACAGTAAAAAACATTGGTTGAAATCAGCCCCATTTTCGTAGCCGCAATTTAAACATATGACAAGGAAAGAGCACAAGGCCGTCCTGTACTCTGACTTGGATATCACAAATGTGATGTCCTAACTTAGACATCACAAATTATACTAAGGTGGACTCATTTGTACTTTAACGTCGAATGGTTAACTTTAAATCACTTGGTACATTGGCTAGGACGATCAATAAACTGAGAGTGAATTGAAAACCATAACTTTATTTAATGAGGAAGAGAAGATCTAAAATACGTTACTAAAATTGGGCAATCTCACCTGTCGAATCATTCCGAATGAACTAAAAGTAGTTCCAAAATATTAATATCGTTTGAAACAGCGATTTTTGATCCAATTCCATAAACAAAATCTTTTACTGAAATGTAAAAAAAATCCTTTCATAATATTTTCTCATACCACCCTTTGTGCAATTGGAATATTAAGAAATTCAGAAATAGTACAGATGTCAAAAGCACTTTCAAAAACTTTGGCGTTAACTATAATGCTGCCTGTTCAAGCAAATCTGACATTATGAATATCGTTGGATAGGGCTATTTCCCGCTTTAGTTCAGCCTGAATGACCCAGTGTCGCAGTGGGGAAGTGAATTGGAGTCTAGACTGTACACGAAACCATTAAAGATTGTATCGCCATATTAAAATGCCATTCGAAGCAAAGAGTTCATGGATTTAGTTGAGCGAATGACATTGCTGTTGTTTTTATCATATGCAAACTCATTATATTCCTCCACAGCCATGTAACCATTAAGAGTAGTGAACTGTTCCGACACAGAATCGGGAATAAAATTAAAAGCATTTACATTAACATTTGCAGCATTACAAATGTATTTCAGAGTAGGGGGCTAATTACGTTACTTGAAGAAAAAAAATATTTTCTGTGTATATCGTGTGTGGGATTTTGCGAAACTATTTTCTTACTCTGAATTCAAAAAGAAATTTCTTTTAATTTTAGGTATTATTTTCAGAGATATTGCCGAAAATCTAGTGATATAAAAACATGTCTCCCCCGTCATCCAATTCTGAATCTGCTGAAACTAAAATTATGAAAAAATTAGAGGTTATAGATATTACTTTAAACCTTGCAGGAAAACTACAGCGATTACTCTAGATCGCATAGTTTTTGAGAAAAGCACATTTTCTTGTTATACACAAATTTCGATCTGTAGACATTGAGCAAAGATGTTGAGAAGCGTTGGAGGTAACTATCGTTAGCATATGTAAAAGCATTATTGATAATGAATTTTGAAAAAATTCGTCGGTAATTAGCCGAGATATTAACCCTTAAAGACAGGGAAGTTTTGGGCATAAATACTGACGAGGGTGGCGTACTCTACATACCATAGACTTTTAAATCCTATATATAAACTTTTAATAATATTTGTATTTAAAAGTCAATATAAAATCTATCTGGAAAAACGCATCACGTACCAAAGTGACTTTCAGATTTGCGAACTGCTTTCTGCACAAGCTCTTTTAGCATAATGCCAAGTTTTAACATTGAACAAGGGTTTTGTGTGTGTGGGAAAAAGTTTATTACTACGCTCAATTTAGTTTTATGAAATGCCAAATGAAGTTTAAATATGCAGTAGCTTTTATTCTCAATACTATGTTAAGTTCTTTATAAATATATAAGGATGAGATAAATAAAAAAAGAGTTATAAATCTGTATAACTGTTTTTTAGCAATATTTGATATAATTTTGGCTTCATATCCTTTTGAACTTTTATGACATATTTTTACTTTTGTAGTATATGCAGTTATAGGCAGTATAGTTTTTTACAGAGTCTTATTATTCTTTTAGCAACGATTTTCTTTTAATAATGCAGTTAACTCCTTCGCAATGAAAGCCCGTTTCTTAATTTTTAATCTTTAAACAAAAGTTTTTCAAAATATAAAATTTTCTATTCTTGAATTGCGAAAATGCTCCAATTAAATAAGGTAAACTTTGTGGGAAGGTTTCTGGGAGTTTTAAGTGGCATTCATACCAGTCGCTTGTTTCCAAGCGGCTCTTAATACATATGTTACTGTACTGAATCATCTGAGTGCGAATAGTATTGTCACTTGACTGTTTACTTTTAGGTAGATTTCGTATGAAATACTACTTATTGCTGTCGCTCCAATGTTAGAATTTCTGAAAAATTTTTGCATATTTACGCCGATCATGACCTGTACACCCCAAAACTACCACCAGTAAAAAAACTTTATATACAGGGTGAGTCATAAATATCGAAACAATAGGCTATCTCCTCAAATATTGCCCCTAGACTCATACTTCCAATTGCAAAAATTCATAAAAAAAGGTGAAATTTGTGATAAGATAAGTTGCAACTCCATGGGGGGTCTATTTGAAAAAATACGAAAATTAAATTTTTATACGGCCCCCGTAAGGCAAAATTCCCAATTAAGAGATTATTTCCTATCCATTCCTAAATTGAACAAAACAAGTTTCATCTCCGTATCTAAAAATCCCACAGAGATATTAAATCACAAAATCCTCAAAAATTCCTGACTTACACCACTTTTCCCTGCCTCTAAACTGTGATTTCTTTTCCCAATTTCAACGCTTGTTAGGGAACATTCACAAATTACAATTTAATAAAAATCGGTTTAAGACAGCGCTTTTTCTTTGGACATAAAATAGCAGCGTGTAGTTTTTACGCTAAATTGGTATACCAGACGTCTGTCCGGGTAAAAATATCTAGGTCAGGTTCCTAACCGACCCATAGGGGGAAAAGTTCGGCATGGCCTGAAAAAATGTCAACATCATAACCCGGACCGGTCTGGAAAATAGTTTAAATCATAGCCCGGTTCAGTCGCAAATTTTTTCATAGTTTTTTAATTCGGCGTGGGAAAAAAATGTTTCATATAAAGGAGTTCTGACCAAAAAATTCTTTTATAGCTTTTCGTTTTTTATATTTATACTTTTTATTATTAAAGAAGCGCCAAAGGCTGTAATATATTTATTTTAGCAATGAATTTCTATTTATATGTAAATGTTTCACTTATATTTTAATATCGTTAATCCATACCCCATGCGTTGGAGACTCGGAAAAATGTTATACACTAAAACTCTTTAAGACGGAATCACTTAGGAAAGAAAAAATACGTTATAGACAGATGCTCTCCCTAGAAGATGTAATTGGAGCTTATTTTTTTTCAGGTACTATTGCATTTATTTTGCATGGATCAACATATTTTCCGTTTAAGACAGAATTCCGTCATAGGCAGATTTTTTTTCACTGGTTTTATTGTCTTTAATTTTTTTAGCCTTTGAATAATCTATTTAAAAAAATGAATTTTAAAGGTTTTTTTTTTTTTTTTTTTTGTAAAATAAAGATTTTAAAATCTATATGTTTTTCGTAAAACATTCGATTCAGCCGAATTCTATTTATTTTATGTACGTATTATGTCAGTTAGAGACAGTGATTTTAATACGGGTTTTGTCGAGACCGGGTTTGTAAATTTCATCCAGAGTGCACCTGAGTTGAAGGAATATACTCCCCTCCTTTATGAAAAGTACGCTATGCCCGGCCTGGCGGGTCTTCAGAAAAAAGTAACATCTCGGTCCTGGCCCTACCTGGGCCCAGAATACAGAATTTTTAACATCCTCTGGAGGACGATAAAAAGCCTGAAGTTGTCAGAGGTAAATTTAAAAAGAAAAAAAAAAGACTTATTTCTGCTTCTTAGAAAAAGCATTTTTTTTAAATAACTGACGGACATTTAAACAATACACTTCGTTTTTCTGCATAATGAATTTTTTATCCCCTATTTCTTGTCTTTAAATTATTAAATGTTAAGAATTTTTAAAAGAAAAAAGGAATTTGAAACACGTCATTTTATTTATTTTTTTACATTAGTTTTGTTTCTGCAAATTTGAAAAATTGTTTACTTTTGAAAAAATGTTTGCTTTTGAAAATATGATTTTTTTAAAAGTTATATTGTTTTTTCAATAAACATTTTTAATAGTTTTAAAATTAATATAAAAAAAACCTTGGAACAAAACTAAAATTAGATTTTCATCTTTAATTAAATGGAAAGAAATTGAAATCCGATAATTTATGTTACGAGTCCATATTACGAGTTTGATTGTCCCATTTAAACCAGTATTACCCACATGAAACTTTTATAAATTATATGAGAAATTTTAGAATGTGATTTTCTTAGCAAATTATAAGGCTAACTATCACAAAAAAAGAAAAAAATCAAAATTCTAACTCAAGAAATAGATTTTTTACGCGTTTTCCAGAACTGTTAAAGTATCATTGTATTTGAATTGCGCGCATTTCAATTTTTGTCTAATCCCTTAAAACCTGATGAATTTTTTAAACGGCTATAACTTTGCGAATTTTGGAGATATGAAGATGCAACTTTTTGTGTCTTATTCAGGACTGAATAAGGAATGTTTCCCTAATTGGACTTTTTGTCCTACGGGGGCCTTATAAAAATTTAATTTTCGTAACCTTTCAACTAAACCCCCCATGGAGTCGCAATTTATCTTATCAAAAATTTCACATTTTTTTATGAATTTTTGCAATTGGAAGTATGGGTCTAAAGGCAATATTTAAGGAGATAGCCTATTGTTTCGATATTTATGACTCACTCTGTATATATATATATCACTTTTTTCTGGACACGATAACTTCTATGTTTCTGCTCCAATCTCTTCCAAACTGATACATAAAATCAAGGTGTATGAAATCTCGGCTAAGTTCGTTAATGGGCAAAATTGGTCCAAGGGGAAGGAAATAGGGAGTGTTTTTGTGAAAACCGAAAAAAAAAACCGCCATAACTTCTTAATTAAAATAGATATAGAATCGGTTTAAAGTTCGAATTATTTAATAGTTATAATTATTTAATAATAATTTATTACTTCTTAAAAATGGGCCAAAAGTTCATGCGTGACAAATTTTTGATAAATTTAGAAATGGATTCAAGGGGAAAAAAAAACTGGTTTTTGGGGAGAAAAAAATTCATAATTTTGTCAATTCTCAAGATATCAAATCCAACTAAATTTTGTATAAATGTTCTCAACATTATCTAAAACTTTTGTATTTACAAGTTTCTGATAGGCCTATTTCTTACCAATAAAAAAATAAAAACGATAACGAAAATGGGGGTGAAAAAGACAAAAATCCATAACTTCATCAATTCTTAAACTATCAAATCTAATTAAATTTATTTTACATCTCCTCAATAATTACAACTTTTATATTGACACGTTTTTCATAGGACCAATTCGTATAGGAAAAATAAATTAAACAAATATAGGAGTTGGAGAAGAAAACCTGAAATCCAAACTGCTGACATTCTAACTCATTTTTCAATTCATTTTTTATTTTAAACGCATCCAAATGGCAGATCTTCTTATTTAGGAACTATATAATATGACGCATTGGTCAGTTTTTTGATACAGACAGAATATATTTCAAAAAAGGTTGCCAAAAAGGATATTTTGAACAGAATTTCCCGAAGTGATCGTGATTGAAAATTTGAGGAAGTACTCAAATAACAAATTGCGTTTTTTCTTACTCATTTCAAATTCATTTTTGCTTATCAAACACTTCCAGTTTACAGGTCCTCTTATTTAGGAATTATATAATGTGACGCATTGGTCAGTTTTTTGATAAGGCTTCCAAAAAGGGCATTTTGAACAGAATTTTTCGAAGTGATCGTGATTGAAAATTTGAGAAAGTATTCAAATAACAAATTGCGTATTTTCTGACTCACTTTTAAATTCAGATTTGCTCTCAAATGCATCCAATTGACAGGTTTTTGTTATTTAGGAACGATATAATGTACCGTATTAGTCGATTTTTTAATACAGTATGAATATATTTCAAAATATGCTGCCAAAATGGGAATTTAAGCTGAATTTAGCTTAAGATGATTCCGATAAAACTAGTTCATTGCAGAAAAATGAATTTATTTTTTTTTCAAAAGAGGCCAAATATTTATCTGTAATCAAATTTTATTTTTTGTTGTTGAAATGAGCACTCTTCGAAATCTACCGCCGCCTATAGTCCAAGCCGACAGGGATTTTTTTCTAATTATGAGTGTCCACTTCATTTTATTTGAATTTTTTTAGTTCTGATGTGCTGTTTCTTTCGCTTATTAGTTAAAGTGTCGTCCCTAAAAAATAACGCTCCGTTACATAAGTCAATCGTAAAATGAAGCAGATATATGGTTAAATAATGATAATCTTCACATATTTTTTTTCTTTTTTTGCATCCCACATTTTCAATTTTTACAACTTCGTATAGCGAGAAAAAGGACATTTAAATGCAATATGTTTGAAAACTTCACCCCAATTTATACTTTATATATATTTTTTTCTTTTTGGTAATTTCATATTTATAATGGTGGCATTTCAAGAACTCCATTTCTGTAAAAATTAAAAACTTATTTTTCTTCCCATTTTCTCATCAACAACTTAAAAAAATTGTAATTAAAATACGTGCTATTTTGATTAAATATAAATGCATGATTTCATATAAAACATACAGTTATTATAATATATATTTAATTTTAAATAAACATATAAGTGGTAAAAACAAGTGAAGGCATATGAATTATTTAGATAGGCGGCTTTTTATTGTCGAGTTTACGACATCGCTTTTTGCTGGATTTGTTATTATTCTGCAATAGTGACGTTATATGCATATTGTTCAATAGATTTGTTTAAGACTGAATAGTAAATGAGGAATTATTCAGCGGATGCAAATAACGTTATTTATATAAAATAAAAGTGTGTATTTTAAATCTTAAAACTGAAATAGGATTTGTAGAAATGCATCACTTTCACTCCGGCGGCTTCGAAATTGTTCACAGGTGGCAATGCTTTGCTTCTGAAAATAACACAATTAGAATCACACGCTGATAAAGCGTAAAGCTTTACAAAAATTTAGAGTCTCTGTTGCACTCTTTCTTAGTTCAAACACTGATGGTTTTCTCGGAATCTGTGATTACAACTCTTACAGACATCGAAAAAGTGTTTTTTTTTATTTGATAGGCTACCACCATCTTCGATAGACGTGATATCAAGCATAATGTGAGAAGAGTTATCAAAAATGCTAAAATTATTCAATTGATATTAAAGATCAATTTATTTACAAATTATTTATATAGAAAGAAAATATTGTTTAAGAGCTCAGATATAGATGATCCGGCCAGATATTAAGTTATATAGAGAAAATATCTTCTGCGCACTGGGCCCACTTATTAAAATACTCTATTTCCTTTTAAACCTATGGTATCTCATTTAATTTATTGGACGAACAACCTGGATCTCTCGAAGACTGCAAAAAACTCAAACTTTTCCACCCAACTCTATACACTCTACTCAGGAAAACTCATCTACGAATATTCCAACCTGAATTTTTCAGGTTCACGGAAGACGCTCTACCACGAAGAGATCAGAATCTGATCATTCTCGGAAAATTTCCGATGAGATGTCCTGTTAAGAGAAATCCGGCGAAAACGCTACCATGATGTAATCGGAAGCGAATTTGCGTCGGAAGCCCAGAAAAATCTCGACCACAAAAAAGTCAGTGAGATTTTGAAAACGATGGCGACAATGGAAGAAAAGGCAACTGCGGCATAAAAGATGATTGCCAAGAAACTGGTTTATATTAAGATTTTAAAAATTTCTAAGATTTAATCTTTACAAAAAAACAAACTTAAACAAATAAAGAAGAACATTACTGATCATATTCAATATTGTTTTGCCATTAATGAGCTTAAGAGAGGGTCCGAGGCCGAGATTGGAGTAACCGAATACAATGAACATTTGTGCATCGGTAAAGTAAAGTTAGTATATAAGTATATGACATCCATAAAGTGCAACACCCGGCGAGTCTTGAAAAAATAAGTCACAAAGTTTACACTACAGTTTATTATCGGATAAATTCCCTTCTTTGACAAGCAGTTCTGTAGCACAGGCGTTAGGATACCGGATTCGAGTTTTTTGTTCCAGAGTTCGAATGCCATTCGGACTTCTTTTTTCTGAGCAAAAATTTTTATCAAACGAAAAATTTAAATGTAAGTTTTGTAGCGTATAAGTGGAATGTTAACTGCCAAAATTTTCCTGCTTAAATATATACTGTAAAAAAAGGGAATATTTATATGTGTATAGGCAAGAATTTTTTCTGTTGTTATTTAGAATTTTTTACAGTTATTTTAATGAATATCCATTATTTTCAACAGAGAAATAAAAACGTAAAGAAATATTTTATTTTCATTTTGTTTATTTAATGCAAATACTTTTAATATTTCATGGTTTCTTAAAAATATGATTTTATATTTTTAATATATATTTTTTTATTGTGTGGACGTTTTGATTTTTAATTAGAATAAGCGTCTATGTAGTATTTTTTTTCACTGTTTATTATGTTTATATAATGCAGTTTAATTATAAAAAAACAATTTAACTGTGATTATTTTCACGTTTATATAGTTAATGACAAATAAAAATAAAATAATAATAATAATGAACTTTAAAAAGTCATTTAGAACTTTTATAGACCTTAAAATTACGCTGCTGTTAAAATGAACTTGCTGTTATTTACATAAATAACCTGTTATTACTTACATAATGATTAAAAATACAGTGAAATAATTTAAAATACGTTATATGAAATTATAACATGTTGCTATATTTTTTTAAATTGTAATTTTTTTTATAATCGTAATAATATACAAAGTATCGTTTTTAGCTCACAGGCTATCATAGCCTGAGAGCTTATGTGTCCGTCCGTTCTGTATGTACGTGCGTTCGTGCGTAACGCGATAACTCATGATAAAAATATCGGATCCACTTGAAATTTTGTACATAGGTATATCCTGATAAGGCGCTTCCCTGATTAGTTTTTGGAGTTCATTCGATATGTATAAGAGGGGGAACGGGGGCTCATGCCCCTCCCCTTAATTGATATAAACGAGATTTTCATGCAGTATTAACAGTTTTCGTTCAAAATTTAGATATAGGATCATTCTGATGAGGCGATACCATGTCTGTTATTAGGTGTTCATTGAATAAGTATAAACAGGGGGAACGGGGGTTCTAATGCCCACCCCCTTAACTTGTATAAATGGATTTTTCAAGCAGAATTGTCAGATTTCGTTCAAATCTCTGAACAGTTTTGGAAGTTTAATGGTTAAGCATAAAAGAGGGGAATAACTCCTCTTAAATTATATAAATGCTAAATGGGGTTTTATTAAGAATTATCCGATTTGCTCTGAATTTTGGATATAGATTTTTTAATATGATAAAGCATGTACTTGATAGTTTAGGAGGTTCAATGATTAAGTATAAAAAAGGAGGAAGGGGAGAGTTGTTTCCCCTTCTTATTTTTTTTCGAACGGAATTAACGAAAATACAAGGCTATAATGTACAATTAGTATGCGTAGCCTGTGAGCTCAATGCCATCAGTTTAACTGGGCAATATTCTTTTTTTTTATTTAACAACTACCTTTTTAACTTTAATATTTTTTAAACTTGGATTTGTATACTTATAGTTAGAATAACTTTCTTTGTGCTTCAAAATAAGTTCTAAACATATATGGAATTGCTGAAAATAGTTATTAATTGGGCAATAATTACAAAATCAATAATAAAAATATCCATTATAAAATTCAAAATATTCCTACACAATTATGAATTGTTTACAATATTTGCATTATGAAACAAAATAAAAATAATATATTTATTCACGTATTTTTATTTACTTTTCTTTGAAAAAGAGTCGATTGTTCCAAGAAATAATTGTAAATTTTAAATAACAACAAACAACTTCAGGTCATCTTCAGTCAACTTCAGACATATTAAATTGTTTTTTTTCTTTGATTAAATATTTAAAGCATGCAGAATTTCCTAGTTGAAAATGAATTAAAATGCTACAAAACATACATTTAATTTACATTTTTTTGTAAAATCTAATTATAATGAAAAACTTTGTTCTAACTAAAAAAAAAAAAAAAAAAAAAAAAAAAAAGTAAAATAAAATAAAAAATTTCGGGCTGGATTCGAACTGAAGGACAAAAATCTCGAATCCGGTACGCTAATACCGGCGATAATAAGCCGCTTGCCGTCGAAAGAAATTTGTAGGATTTTCTTTCATTGTCCCTACAATTATTTAATCTCTCAGTTTCAAATCCGATATGCTTTTCCGATGACATCATGATAGCACATAAAGTGAATGTCGGATTTATTTTGTCGGAAACATGCAAATCCGAAAGCGAACTTTTCCGATTCGGATACTCTTCTATCTCTTCGTGGTAGGGCCTCAGATCTGCTCGTTCCTCTCTCAATGACCCCTTAGAAAACCCAGCATATTTGTTTTTTTCCTTGTGCTACATGGACCCCTTCTCTTATCTGAAACTTTCCTATTCCGGTAGCATTCAGTGTCTCACTAGACAGGGAGTTTCTTTGTTTCCCTTATCTGCAATCCATGCTCTTGAACAGAAAGAGAAAGTGCAATTCATTGATTCAATGGGGCGTATTTTTACAATAGGATTTAACTATAATATCTCGAATCAATTTCAAGATAAAGAAATATATTAATTTAAAGCAGCAGAAAATGATAAGTATGAAATACAATAAATAAGTAAAAAGATAATATGAGATAACAGTAATCCTAATTAGTTACCTGCTCACTAGTGTCCAAAACTTGACATACCGACCTTAGCGAAAAATATTTCATTTAAGAAGTAATTTTCCCCAAACACATACTAACATATGTAATCCAAAAAACATATTAAAAAAATCTGAAAATTAGAAGAGTTCAATAGTTTATTTGCAAGTTTCTTCGGTGTTATTACTACATGTATATTTTAAGACGTCTGAACATTATCTACAGACATGTGTAATGAACCGTATGCTAATATGATTACCAAAATATTACACAGTATGTTATCACAGTGTTATAAGTACAGGATAGTAATACAAATGCAGATACACAAAATATTGATGATTACACGTTACTGTTTGTTAATTATTTAGTGATTCATGCAGCTTGAGTAGTCACTGCCTGTCCCTCCGAGTTCTTCCTATGCAGTTTAGAAATTACGCCTGCATACAAATGTTATACTCCTGGGCGATTAGATATACTCGGGTTCTAGCATTGTAAGGCAAGAAACCATCTAGTGAGTTTGAGGGACCTGGTGTTTGTTTCAGTGAAAAATTTAATGGGTTATGATCAGGGAATGTCTCAAATGACGATCCATATGCTCATTTTTCAACCCAAAGAGAAACACTCCAAGCTTCTTTCTCTATACTCGTCCCAGTACGCTAAGCTCCTCAAAATGTCTGACTGGCAAAAGCTATCTGCTTAAACTGACCTTTTTGATCTTTTTGAGTTAGACAACATCTAACTGCTAGGTCTGAAGCATCAGCGTGAGGTTGATAGTTCAGGCATACCGAAGGTGTAGTAAAAGTCTTTAAGAGTACTGAAGTATTTTAGCTTCATACGACGCATGTGTTCTACTTCTAATTAAATGACACGAAACTTAGTTAACTTTTCTCCAAATTTGCACTTATGAAGCCTAATCGTGAAATTCAGATTTCTAAGTTCCTCAATAACTGCTTTAATATATGCACACAATGCTCTTCCCAAATGTCTGAGAAAATAATGACATCATCAGTATATGATTGTGTATAACTCCGATGAGATTGAAGAACATTATTCATATCCTTTTGGAACGTAGATGCCGCCCCTGATAAACCGAACGGCATAGTTCGTCATTCATAAATCCCATTATGCGTTGTAAATTCGGTGAAATGTTTAATTTCCTCAGCTAATTTATCCTGTCAATAATCCCTAAATAAATAGATTAAAGGCAATTATTTAGCGGCTCCTGTAGCTTTTCTGGATTTGATACTTCGATAACATTTAACTCTACCATTCCCTGGGCCTGTCTATCCACATCATCTTTATAAGAAGTAGGTAAACTATACAACTTTGTCTTTCTTCTGACCGGTTTGAAATCAATAAAATATACCTCTACCCCTGCTTACTTTTCTGCGCCTCGCTCTTCGTCTTGTTCCAGGTTTAAAAATGGAATTCCTCCAACTTCTCCAAATTCCTCATCACTTTAACATAACTATAAACGAATGCAGGTATCGTTTTTTGACGTCGGGCCTTGCGATCTAGATTATAACTTTTTAGTGGAATAGGGGATTAACAGTATTATTTTATCACCTACCTCAAAGAGTTTTTCTTTTGATCTTATGTTCTAATAATATGCCATTCTTCCTCGTTGCAAGTCGGACGATAATTTTGAGGCACTTTCTAAAAGTCCCCTAAGTTTATTCAAAATTCAAATGTTCATGAATTGGCATAGTATCTAATTAAGCTCCCTTACCTTCTCTTGCTCACGATGAGTTGAGAACTGATAAAGGATCCTCTGATGCTCTACTATGCTCTAATATAACCCAAAAAGTGCAATTCCTGTCGTAGAATTTGGAACTTTCCTATATGCCGTTTGTAAAAATGGTATTTGTTCATGCCATCGTTTCACTTCTACTCTGGTCGTATAATGTAACATAAGTTTAGGCATTTTATTGAAATGTTCCACAAAACCGTTACTGTGGACACTATGGTGCTTAAAGCCGCAATCTAGAACCTAATCTTTTCAGAAATTCCTTATATAAATCAGCAATCAAATTGGTTCCATCAACACAGGCGATTATATTTGGAATTCCTGTCCTCATGAATATTTGAAGCAATGCATTATACGCTATACTAGTAGTTAAACTTTTTAATGCTAACATTTCTGCCCACCTGATATTATGATCAATTAAATTTTCTATACATTGATGCACCTGTAAACTTTTAGAATCGAAAGCCCAATTAAATCAATATTGACTACCTAGAATAGAAGTTCTGGACGCGATACCTGGTAAATAGGTGCTATGTTATTCGCTTTCATTCCTCTAGTAAATTAGAACTCTAAACTTGACTCATAAAATTGCTGTGTATGTGTACAAGCAAAATGCATGTGCACACAAAAAAGACGTGTCAATACACCGCATTTACCCGATATGCTATACCATATATAGCATTATAATGCATATTTTAATCAATAAAAAATTAGAATTTTAAATTATAAACCCGTGTTTTCTATCAAAACAACTTCTTGCGTGAATTTTTCTCTTTTATTATCATCACAAGCAAAACCTGCGGCTTTACTCGCGTAATAGTTGAACTTGTATGCCTGATTTTCATTAGAAATAATAATGTATTAAAGAATAATTTAAAAATTTCCATTTAAGCCACAGTTTGACTAAATTTCATTATTCCGTGCGTTATTCCGAAATGAGACATAAAATAATACTAAGAAATAAAGATAATTTTAAATAAACGATAATTTAAAAAATATTTTGAAACTTTTATGCTTAATTCATACATTCCTTTCAGTATTCATCTGACGTATTTATTCTTTTTTAGAAACAATCTTCGTATGCATTTATATTTTTAAATTAATAATCATGTCAAAATCCAAGTTTCTTTACTAATGGTATACCATCTCTCGAGGGGTAGTGTTATTACCATAAAATGCCTATGTTAGAAAAGGGACGGTCATTATTAATATGAAAATGTTAATTTTGGAATTCGTTAGATATTTCCTAATATTCCATAAAAAGTAATTGAGAAAGTTATTAAATGCTTTTTTAAAATATTTATTGTTTCTGCTTACGCCAAGTGGTAGAGGTACTGGCATTCCACATAGAGGCTCATGAGAATGTAGGATTATGAGAATGATCTACACTGAGTTGACAAAAGTCATGGGATACCCTGCTAATAGCGTGTCTTCCTCCGTTTACTTGGCAAAGTATAGAATAATGACGTATTATGGACTCCACGAATCGTTGGAAGTCCTCAGGAGACATCTTGAGCAATACAGCCTTTATAGACGTCCATAATTCCGAAATTGTTGTCGGTGGAGTGTTTCGTGCGTGAACTGATCTCTCAATTATGTCCCATAAATGATCGATGGGATTCATGTCAGACAATTGCGGTGGAAAAATCACTCGCTGGAACTGTCCAGAATGTTTTTCAAAACAATCGTGAAAACTTAAGGCTCGGTGACATGGTGCATTGTTAGCCTGGAAAAATACATCGTTGTTTAGGTACATGAAGTCCATGAATGGTTGCAAGAGGTCTCTCAGTAGCTGAACATAATAATTTCCAGTTAGCGATCAGTTCAGCTTCATCAGCGGACCCAGTCCATTCCATGTAAGCACAGACCACACCATTATGGAGCCATCATCAGCTTGCACAGTACCTTGTTTACAATTTGGTTCCATGGCTTCATGGGGTCTGCGCCACACTCGTTCCCTCCCATCAGCTCTTACCAATTTAAATCATGACTCATCTGACCAAGCCACATTTTCCCAATTGTCTACGGTCCAACTGATATGGTCACGAGTGCAGGAGCGCCGCTGTTGGTGATCTCGTGCGTTTAGTAATATCACCCGAGACGGTATTCTGCTGCTATAGCCCATTAAAGCCAGATTTTGCCGGACTGTGCTGACGGACACGTCCGTTGAACGTCCCACATTCATTCCTGCGGTCATTTCACCCAGTGTTGCTTGTCTGCTCATACCGACAAGTCTACGCAGACGTCGCTTGTCGCAATCATTAAGTGCCGGCCGTCGACCACTGCATTTATGCCTGAATTTAAGTATTCTCGGCGTACTCTTGACACTGTGTATCTCGAAATGTTGAATTCCGTAACGATTTCTGAAATGAAATGTCCCATGATTCTAGCTCCAACTAGCATACCGCGTTCGAAATCCGTTAATTCTCGTCGTGTGGTTATAATCACATTAACAACCTCCTCAGCCGAAGCATTTGAACTCAAATTAAAATCCTGCCTAGGCACTGACCATTTATACAGTTGGTAAGCGACACTACTGCTATCTATATATTTGCATATTGCTATCGCATGACTTTTGTCACCTCAGTGTATGTAGGATCAGATAGTATAACTATTGATTCGAAACCATCAGTTTTATCATCGGTTTATTACTTCCTCTGCTTGCACTGAAATCGTAATTTACGAATATTTTAGAACCAGTCCTTCGCTTCACAACTTTTAATTTCAAATTTACTCCCGACAGTTCTTAGAAGACATTTATATTTTGTAAATAACTACCATGCCAAATTTGAAGTTTCTAGACTCCTTAGTACAATAAAAATCCCCATTTTGAATATTTTTGGTTCCTGCACCCCATACTGATAGTGTCACCCTCACCGATATAAAATGCAGCTTACATTTGTTTTGTTTTAACAGCTTCTATCACAACCAGTTTACTTTTGAAATCGGTTTCATACGTGCTCAGATTGCTTACAAATTGCCTTTAAGAAAGTTTTTACTCTATTAAAAATCGGCAGCATTTGCTGCATCAAAACTCTCCCTCTTTTACAGACTATCTTTATTCTGACCAATGAGAATACTTTACTATATAGTCAAGTAACAGATTTTTATCAAAGTGGTGAAGTGATGATAAAGCAAATCCTGCAGAATTTTAACAGTATAGGACGCTTTTTCGCGCAGTCCCCCCCCCCTTTTAAATTTCGAATTTTTAAGGAAATGCTAGAGATCATATATATTTTATAAGTAAGTACCATGTTAAATTTCACGCTTGTAGTCACTTCAGTAAAGTAGCGGTAAATAGCAGTCAGAAAAATCACATTTCGAAAAAGTTTTTTGATCCTGCACCCTCTTTGGATTTGTGGCATAGACATAATATATAGCCTATGTTTGACTCCGGGCAAACGTTATCATTTTGGTACCATTACTTTTAATATCTGTTCGGTTGTTCCGGAGATTATCTCCTGCAAACAAACAAAATAATTTCCTCTTATAATATAGATTTCCATGCTAAATTTCATGCTTTTAATCCCTTCAGTAAAACAAAAATCGCATTTTTAGAATTTTTTTGCTCCTGCATCCCTTTGGATTTGTGCCTTTGACATAAGATATAGCCTATGTTTGATTCCGGGTGAACACCATCATTTTGGTACCATTATTTTTTAAATCGGTTAAGTAGAACCGCAGATTAGGAACTACAGCAAAGAATCTGAATTTGTGCTTTTGACATAAATATAGCCTATGTTTAATTCGGGGCAAACACCATCATTTTGGTAACATTATTTTTGAAATCGGTTAAGTAGTTTCGGAGATTAAGAACTACAAACAAAGAAACAAAAAAAAACTTTTCCTCTTTATAATATAGGTATAGATATAAATTACGATGCTACATTTTATGCTTCTGGTCTTTTCAGTAACACAGAAATTGCATTTTTAGAAGGTTTTTTTTTTACTCCTGCACCCCCTTTGGATTTGTGACATCAACATAAGATACAGCCTATGTTTGATTCCGGGCAAACACCATTATTTTGGTTCCATTACTTTTGAAATCGGACCGATAATTCCGGAGATTAGGCCCTAAAAATAAAAAAAAAGTTTCCTCTTTATAATATTCTGGATATCGATTACCATGCTAATTTTTTTGCTTCTAGTCTCTTCAGTGACACAAAAATCGCATTTTTAGAACGTTCTTTACTCCTGCATCCTTTTTAGATTTCTGCATCGACATAAGATATAGCCTATGTTTGATTCCGGGCAAACACCATCATTTTGGTACCATTACTTTTATAATCGATTTGGTAGTTCCGGAGATTAGCCCTTACAAACAAACAAACAAACTTTTCCTCTTTATTATATTACCATGCTGCTTTTATTTCCTTTAGTAACACAAAAATCTCGTTTTTAGAACGTTTTTTGCTTCTGAACCCCCTTTGGATTGGTGGTATCGACATAAGATGTAGCCTACATTTGATCCCGGGTGAACACTGTCATTTTGGTACCATTACTTTTGAAATCAGTTCGGTAGTTCCGGAGATTAGCCCCAGCAAACAAACAAACAAACAAACTTTTCTTTTTCATAAGTATACATACCCATGCTAAATTTCATGCTTCTAGTCGCTTCAGTAACACAAAAATCGCTTCTTTAGAAAATTTGTTGCTCCCGCACCTCCTTTGGATATGTGGCATCGACATAAGTTATACCCTACGTTTATTCCAGTCGAACACCATCATTTTGGTAACAATACTGTTAAAATCGGCTCGGCAGTTTCGGAAATTACCCCTACAAACACACTTTACCTCTTTATAATGTAGGTGTAGATTATTTTGGTTCTGTTTTGTTGAGCAGTAATTTTTTTATTGTGGCATCATCCTGATATTATTTTAAAACACAAAAATTACGTCACGTGTGACCAAAGAAAACCCCCATATTGGCTCTAAATTGTGGATTTAAAAAATCTTTACGAATGAAGAGAAATATATTAAAGTTTATAACCCATCTAAATGCATTAAGGGGTTAGGCTTCGATTTATTTTATATAGCCCTTGAAAATTAACTTATATCCAATAATTTATTTTCTCAACTAATGATCTCTAAATAAATCAATTTCAATTAACATGCAATTGAAAAATATAGTCAAAACTTAAATTTGCTTCTATTCCAAGGAAAAAAGTTTTTATTTTTTTATTTTATGTAATCTTCTGACGGAATGCTCCGTAATAGAAATTTCCCAGTTGTTGAAATTTGTTGTAGACGATTGGCAACGGGTAGTATATCTGAAAGACTAAAATGAGCCGCCTTTACAGGTTTCCTATATCCATGTGTGTCTAAAAGGAGACACTGATCATGGATTTCAGAAATTAAACGTAAACTGTGTGACTTCTGAAGCTAGTCTAGCCAAATTGTTGCTTCATATATAATCTTTTTCCTAAGACTGAACTGCACCAGATTTTGAGGAATGTTTTTGATATTCCTCCAGAGGAGGAAGCAAACTTTAAAGGTTTTTGTTTTATTTGTTTTTGGGTGATATTTGATCTTTTCGATCCAAGATGAGATTAAAAAAGATAGTGTGCGATCAAGGAGCAGGCCAAATAAGGAATCATTGCATCTGATTTTAATTTTACATTATCTAATTTGAATATGAGGGCTCATTTGAGAAAGCATGAGATAGGCACATCCAAGTAGTTTTTGCTCAAAATGTGTAAAAAAAATCGACATTCGTTAAATATTTAAGTGTACTGGAAAACCATAAGAAATTTATGGAAATAGAAAATTTTTACATGTAGCTAGAACTCAAACGTAGCTAGCTGAAACACAATTTTCCCACCCTGTGCCAATAATAATTTAATTAAAAAAATTAAATTTTCATAAAGATTTCAACTTGTAACTATTTTTGCACACCGTGATAATTCGATTATCCACATTTCGATTTTTCGGGGCACTGTAATATATAAGGAACTATATGTTTCACGTCGTTGACACCACTTCCTACAATTTGGAATCGAAGCTGATTGCAATAATATGTGCTCACGAATGTATGCCTTTTAATAAGAGGATGGCAGATGTGTTACATGACGTCATTACAAGATTCAACAGACTAGCTTTTCCGAATAGGACAATACCTGGGAACACAAAATGTTTCTGACAAGATCATTTAAAGAAAAACCAAGAATGTTGCATACTGAATAAGAAGACATGTGGACTTCATTTTAAAGTTACATTTCATATTATAAAGTGATTTGCATTGCTTTTTGCATAGATTAGTCCTGCGTTTTTGTTTCTCTCCTATTCTTTGCAGATGCCATTTTGTTTCATGCTTTCCTATAGGAATACGGTTCATACCCTGTTCTACTTTTACGTAGAGTTTTAATACAACCTTCAGATTATGTCAGAAGCAAAATATCTTGTTTTATTTCTTACATTTTCTGAAATGATCTGAAACATTTTTACTGTGTTGTAACGAAATAAAGCTAAAAAATAATAAAATGATCTAAATATAATTCATTAAGATCTTACCACATAGTCTAGCTTAAATTCATTCTCAGCACTAGAGAGCTTAGCCAATTCTCTACTCAAGCTGAACGCCGTTTGGATGGGATCGGCCGAGGATAAACAAATAAGAGATGGCGATGTGAGAGCTCGATAAGCGTTGATGCGAGATCTGGAATGCCTTAGGCAATCCTCTCTCACTGCCTGATCGCACTCGTCACATCCGCATCTAACATTGTGAGGCATTGGTAAGGAAGCACCTCTGTCTAAAAGCAACTTGATTATCTCGTAGTTGTCGCGATGGGCAGCAAGGATAAGAGGAGTGATATCTTTCGTAAACGTTGCCATATCATGATCCACAGCTTCCCAGCTCTTCAAAATAAATAAATAAATAAGTATCATGCATGTATATATGTAAAAAGGACGTGAGTTTCAAAACTCGCTTTATCTTAAATAAAAAAAAATCGTGTTTCTTCGTTTAATTAGTTCTACTAGTAACCCTACCGAAAAAATACTACGTTATCCAAAATAACTAGGTAGTTTTATCAAGTATCTCTGACACTGCAAAAACTTGGTTTACAATGCAAACCAATGGATGAAGTAGGAGTTTTTTCGTAATTTTTCCAAATTTGATATACTGGATAAGGCGAATTTTGAAACTCACGTCTTCATATATACATAGTATAATTATCTTTTGTGTAATAAACATATTCTTAAAAACAGCACAACAAAATGTATATATAAAACTAAAATCTTTTTACTTCTCAGAAAATGTCCACGTTAATAAATTTAAATGAAATATTAACTATTATATCTTTTTTCAGACTTAAACATTATTAACAATAAAAATTTCTGATATGGCAATTAAGAGGTATGAGCTCGAGATTCTGTGAACGGCAACAAAATGGCGCTCACAGTTACGGTTATAGTTACAGAAACTTGAAATTTTCCAATGACGACACCCATTTTTTTCATCGCAAAATGCTCAGCGCGTGAGAAAACCCTAAAGAGCGCTGGAACGGTATTGTTATTGCAATAAGCGGACGCGTTATGCTCGCACAAAATCGGCTCTACGAACGGCCCACCAAAAACACGACCAAAGCGCACGAAGAAAATTCGAATATGACAGCGACAAAACACCAATCATAGAACGTCCTTTGCCAGATATTCAGCGTAGAAAACGGATAAAAAGTAGGGTGGGACTGTTAGTTCTTCAGTCGGAGCTCGCAGATGCCAACAAAACGACTTCGTTCGTGGTGAGTTGGTAAAACTATTATCAAAATGAGATGAATGCTGCGAAAACCTGGCGCGTTTACCGTCGAAACCATCGCCAAATACGTGGCCTATGCATTTCACAAGCACTTCGTGATTTAGTAATGAAATTCGAAGAAACTGGCTGCACCTGTGACAGTCCGCGATCCGGACGACCAACTGTTCCCGAGGATACTGTTATGGAAGCGCATCACATAGTGACCAGAGGACGCATGCAAACTACAAAAGGTGAATCTCGTGTATTTGATATACCAAAATCAATGGTCTTAAAGTTACTGCACTCTGTAATCCGCATGTTTCTTTATTGGTACTAGCGCGCCCAGATATTGGAAGTGAAAGACCATCAACAACATATAGACTTTGTTAATGAATTTCTTATCCAATGTGATGGAGATAGCGATCGACCTCTTCGAATATTATGAACGGACGAGGTACATTTCCCCTTAACTGGTAACGTCTATGGCCTCCGCGATCTCCTGACCTCACTCCTACGGATTTCAGATTCTGGGGATATCTAAAATCTAGAGTGTACATGTGCAATCCGTAAACTTTGCTGGATTTGAAAGATTCTATCAAACGTGAGATCGCAAACATCCCTCATGCGATGTAACGTTCGGCTGTATTGACCACAGTCGCCACCATGCAATGTGTAATTGCCTGTGATAGCACCCATGTGGAAAATGTGTAATAAAAATAAAACTTTTCTCCGATCTGTGTTGTAATCAGAGATTAGTGTACTGATTCTGTATCATATGCACATTTACTCCTTGCGCCTCAAACGTGTTTTTATGGGGGAGGGGCGGATTCGCAGAGCAGATTTTTGTGCGTGCATAAGGTGTCCTTTTCTGGCTACGTACGGTTCCAACGCTCTTTAGGTTTTTCGCATGCGCTGAACATTTTGCGATGAAAAAAATGGTGTTGCTATTGGAAAATTCCGAGTTTCTGTAACTATAACCGTAACTGTGAGCGCCATTTTGTTGCCGTTCAGAGTACCTCGAGCTCATACCTCTGAATAGCTATATCTGAAATTTCACCTCGATCGGTTGAACGGACTGGCCGCTAGAGCTCCATATACCGCCAAAGTTTTTTTTATGACCACCCTGTATATTTTCCATGACATAAAATTCGATTTTAGGTTACGTCAAGGGATGATCAACAAAATTGTGGGCTTCAGGCTCGGTTTTAAATCACAGAAAAAGAGGAAACTTTTTTCCCCTTAGGATCACCTACACAATTCTCTAGAACCAAATTTTAAAGGATACAGAGCCAAAAATATCGATTTAAAAATACATAACTGAGATTGGACTGGACATTAATTTTTGTCATCTTTCGAAACTTAAACACACATGTGCGGTGGTATATTTAGTCAAAGTCACATTAACAAACCTTCAAAACTCTTAATGAATTGAGACAATTTATTCTCTTAGAATGATTAGTCAGCACAAGAATAAATTATCCAACATTGTTTAATATCTTTATTTGTTCAATAAACGGATCTTTATTACAGACGCTGTATTTTAATGTGGTAAAAAATAACATGTTTATATATATATATGTACATATATATTGTCAGACATTTATTTAAATTTATTTGCTTGAAAGTGTAATAAAAAATACTGATGTTATGTTGATTTAATCTAAAAAAGTTTTTCGCTTAAAATATTCACAGCGCGGCTCTACGTACTTGCAACAATTATCCAAATGTTTTAAAAATATTCTAACCATATAGAATGTGTGTCAGCAAATTTTTTTCTAGCTTATTAGTTGCTTCTTTTAGAGAAAAAAAATGATACCAATACTTACTTAAATTTCAATGTTTAAAATTGCAATAAGAAATATTGATGCTAATGTTACTTCTAGATTAATTTAATCAAAAGAAGTTTTTCTTTACAAATAGCTACTTCGCGGTTCTACTTATTTATCACAATTATACAAAATATTAAAAAATAATATTTAATCACATAAAACATCTCAGCGATTTTTTTATTAAAAAAATTATTTTGTTTAGAGAAAAAATTATATTAATATAAATATTTCAAATTAACAATATAAATTTAGAACTTTTTTTTGAGGAAAATTGGGTTTTACTTATTTCATAAAACATTGTATCAAAAATGTTGTGGTTAAGTTCATTGCCCAAAGAATTTTTGAAGTGTTTATTTTAATATTCTTTATCTTGAGCATGCAGACACATTTCTTTAAATTGCATACTGTTGAAACATTTGTGCAATGAATAATTTTCATTATAGTAGCAAATATTTCTAAACTTGATGCACATTATGCCTAGCAGATTTAAATAATTAAAAAATAAATTACAACCCTCTATTTTTAATAAAAAGTAATGACATTTTATAAGAAAAATAGATCAACATTTCAAACTATTTCAAATGGAATGTACATTTAGAATGCACGTTACAGTATGGATTAGTTCAATATTTTTCATTTTTCATGTAAATTTAAATATTTAAGTTTAAAGAATATTAATAATTTCATATAAAAAATATCGTTTGTAAAAAGATTAGGTAATAACGTACGTATGGCTTTCCAGGCGTGTAAGTTTTCTCCTCGTGTTGGAGCAAAACTTCTACAGCCTCCACATATTCTTCACTGATTGCATGCAATAGGGCGTCTCCAGCTTGAACGTTATTGGTGAGCAGCAGATCAATTAATTCCATGTTCTCATTTTCAATCGCTACAATTAAAGAAGTTCTTCCTACAGCATCACGACAGTTGATGTTAAAACGAGGATTATCTTTGTGCTTTTCAATTAATCTGGAATAAAAAATTAAACTTTCTAGAATGAAGAAAAAAATTGAGAATCACAGGAAAATCCCAGGAAAATATTATTGCAAGCTCATTACTAGTTAATACACATCAAAACTTAACGCTTTGGTCTGATATTTTTAAAATTCTTTATCACCAGTAAGAAATTTAAAATTAATTATTAGAAATTACTGATCTGTAAGATGCATCCAATACAAAATCCCTATAAGATCTCACCTTTTCACGATTTTAATAACTTCAATCTCCTGTAATCCATGTAGTACTACTTTACATCTAATCAATTCACTGTTAATAATGTGTGCTGTTAAAAGAAAGTTTGACTTTTTCTGTGTGTGTGTGTCTTTGCAATGGTTAACGAAATCTACGGCACGTTCGAGGCAGAAAATTTTTATGAGGATAGTCCAAAGCCTCTCATAATGCACCTGAGACTCAGTATTTAAATTTCTAATAACTAAATGAGTTATTAATTTGCAATCGCAAAATATTATTTATTAAAAACTCATCTTGGATTTTGCAAAAAGGGAAAAACCGCTAGTGCATATGTAAAAGCCTTATTCACGCATCGGCAGAAAAGGAGGCAAGTACGGAGCGGGAAGGGGGTTTTTGTTGATTATTAACTTACATCAGCCAAATCACTTAGAAAAATTAAAACGGAAGACATATTCTGAAAGATCGTTCTATTAAGTCTGAAATGTCGCAAACGGCTCAAAAGAACATCGTAGCACTTTGAAAAAAAATCAAAAAGGGCCGTTTTTCCAAAAAAAGTTTTTCTGCTGTATTGCATCGCCGACTCAGAGAGCAATTTTAGAGAAACCGACAAATCAAAAATATTTTCTTAAAATTCAAATCTTTTTACAAGTGATAACGTGTAATCGTTTTTTAAAATTATGAGTTTTAATTCTTTCAAATACACTGGCGAAGTCAAGTCACTTCACGCCTCATGGAGACGATAATTTTTCTTTGCTAAAAGTGACAAAACGCCAGTATTTTAATGCAATATTTTTAGAGCATTACAAAAGGCCAGATGTACATAACATACAAAAATTTTAAAACATTCGAAAATCTAGAAATATTTTTTCACGAAGTAAAATTTGTGAAAAATTCGACGAAATCTGTAATAATCTCACTGTTTCTTCTAGCTCTGTTACACTTTTGGTACAATTAGACTCCAAACGTAAAAATATGCAAAAAAAAAAAAAAAAAAAAAAAAAAAAAAAAAAAAAAAAATACGAAATAGCTTATACTTTCAATGGAACATTTTTTTCATTTAAATATATAAAATCAACAAAGTGGAATTGAAGATTTAAAATCATACACATTTGAGATTCATTTAACGGTTATTCATCACAGACCCGGACGGGTCAGCTAGCAATAAAATAACAAACTCCATAGCCCACTGTTAACCAGGGATGAGATTTCCGCTTTTTTTGACATCAGTATAATCTTAGAGAAAATGATGTTCTCTTAAATCACAAAATTGTTACGATTAAGTAATAAAGCTTTTTCTCTAAGATTTTACTGGTGTGCAAAAAAGCGGAAATCTCACCCCTGGTATACTTCCACGAAATATCGGAACAATCTCTTCGAGTTCTCGTTTGATTATTTTGGATTATTTTATAACCAATTTCTTACATATTGCGTATGAGCTAAGAGAATGTGTCTAACTTCAGTTTCGAAGACATCACGAGAAACGCGTGAAAAGTAGTCTTTAAATTGGGAATTCTCATTGATTTATAATAATTAGAGAAAAAAAGGGCATATTTATTGGTTTAAATCTTTCATTTAAGACAAAACTGAAAGAAAATGGCCTTTGAGTTCATTCTCACGGACTATCAGAAAAATTGTCCTTGCGTTTTAAATATCTAGTCTGTTCACATCATTGTAAATGTACACATACATATATATATATATATGTATGTATGTATGTATATACCGGGTGTCCCAAAAATGACTGATGGATTTTAAAATTCAATAACTTGCAAACGGTGACAGCTATTTAAAAAATTTTTGCAGGAGAGTTATGCATAATGTCAGGAGTTTTTTTTTACCGTATTTTTTATTTTAGTTCGAATTTGAAACAATAGATGGCGATGGCGGCGATTGAAGGCCAAGTTGACGCTTCACTCAGCATTGATCACCTGGCCTTCAATCGCAGTCAGAGCCACCTATTGTTTGAGATTCGAACTAAAATACAAAATTACGGTAAAAAAAAAAACTCCTGACATTATACATAACCCTCCTGCAAAAATTTTTTTAAATAGCTGTCACCGTTTGCAAGTTATTGAATTTTAAAATCCAGTCATTTTTGGGACACCCGGTATATATATATATATATATATATATATATATATATTTATATATATATATATATATATATATATGTATGTATGTATGTATGTATGTATATACAGTCGAACCTCTATATAACGAAACTCCATACATCGAATTTCTCCATATAACGAATTTTTAATAAGAACGGTCCCCTTTTTGCATGATTACATTAAAAACAGACTCTATATAGCGAAATATCTATCTCCATATAACGAATTTTTTCATAAATTGATCTTAATTTATTCAGTTTTAAAAAAGCTTCGAAATCATATGGAATCAATTTTCCATCACTTATTTTTGATTTATCGTTCAGTGGAGAGGGTTTTTTTTTTATAAATATTACTTCTTTCCTTATTCTTTAAATCTAACAAGTTCATCCCACCTCCCACACACCTTTCAACATCCTTCTCAAAACACAGTCAATTGAATTGTTACACATATAAGAGAGGAATAAATGAGAGCACATAAGAAAGACCTTCAAATGGAGGAAAATATCAACTACAATTTTTCATTCCTTGCTAAAATTTGAGAATTTTTTTTGAGAGCGTAACAATTGTAATTTTAAAATCAAAACAACAAAAAATTACAGATTTCTTCCTCTGAAATTTATGTAAGTCTTCCTCATTTGATTTTCATTAAGCTTTCACATAAATGTCTTTTCTCTTTTTTGAAACTGCTTAAATAAGTAAGAAATAAAATGTTAGGTTAATATATACTTGTAAACATTTCAAATTCTTAATTAAAAAGATCAAAAATAATATTTGTTCAAAATTTACACATTAAATACTATTTTTAACATCATACTCTATACATCTAATTTCTCTGTATAACGAATTTTTTACTGGAACGATGGATTTCGTTATATAGAGGCTCGACTGTATATATATATATATATATATATATATATATATATATATATATATATATATATATATATATATATATATATATATATATATATATATATATATATATATGTATGTATATATATGTGACATTTTAAAGTTATTAGCCAGAAACATCATCGCCAGGGTCCCCGTTTTTTGCACAGAAGTCATGGCCAGCGAGGGAAAAAATAAAAAATAAATAAATGTAGAATATCCAATAAATCACTCATTGGTGGCTGTAAATTTATTTATTCAACTGTAGTCATTATAGAGGGAAAAACTCCTTTTTGCAAACGATCTTTTACCGAAATGTCCAAAAAATATTCCATCATTTACTTCAACCAGCCGTACTCATCGACGAAAGAACTCCAGAATCTCTCTCTTTCTCATCTCGAGACTTCCACCTTTAAAACTAAAAAGAAAATTCTAGAACTTTCTGTAATCTCAAACCATCATCCTTTTATGTAAACAGAATTCTTGTCCAGATACGAGACTATTTTACACAGACGATAAATTTATTTAAAAAAATATATTATTTAACCAATTTATAATCGACTCATAATTTCTTAGGCAGACGATTTTTATAAATGATTAATTTTAAGAGAAAAAGAAAAGAAATGAATTTATTAATGCACACATCAAAGGTTGACGGCGGAAAAATAAATAAATGGATAAAATAAAATAATGATATTTTTTGAAAGGTATGGTTTTGGAATAAATTTAATAAGATTTTCTTAAAAAGGGTTGATAAAAACATAGAAGAAATCAGTTTTATTTGGAATATTAAGAAATAAAGTTTTAATTAAGAATATTTTTAATTTAGAGCCATCTTTTTAAATTTACGCATACTGGAATAATGTTTTTTAAGGCAAATTAAGAATTTATATCGTCTGCATACAGATTAACAGATTAGATCTAGAAACAAGATTTTAATTTAATAATTTGAAGTAAGTACGGAACATTATTATAAGAAAATTAAGGTAGTATAAAGGTTAGTTTTGGCGAAAAAATTTTAAATTTGTAATATTATCCCCCCTCCCCGAAAATTTGTATGAAATTGATAGTTAAATAAAACTACAAGTTCAGACAACAGAAATATAATAATTTAGAAAAGTCAAATTTTGGAATAAAACTGTCAAACCCAGGAAGCCAAGAGATGGAAGAAAAGAAAATTAACGCAATATAAAAAATATTAGCGATTAAAATAAAATAGTTAAGAGGAAATTAATCTGAATTAAATTTAGGTAGGAGCATTTCCCTGAAAGAGATACAATACTGTTACAATATCACTTACTATTTGTAAGTGCATAGGAGATAATACATACAATAACAGTATATAAGTTATAAATATAAATAAGCAAGAGATAAAAAATATAATAAAAACAATAACAATTCGTTCCCATGGAAGTTTAAATAATTACAATAACTTAATGCGTAGGTTATTTTAAATAAAGTTCTTCAAATGAAAAAAGTCTTTCCATTGTGTATAAAAGTCTTTTCCAATGTTCACTGAATACAGTCTCTTTAATTAAAGATCTCCAAATCTAGTTTAATCTTTGTTTTTTATGTTATGTTGTATCCAACATCTTTTAACAATCAATCAAATTTTTCTTTTAATAATATATCAATTTTTTTAATAATAAATAGCATTACTCTCAATATCAATAATAAATAATATAGAAAAATTTAAATAATAACAGTAACAACAATAATAAGTGATAGTATAATAAGACTCCATATCCTAATATTTCTCAATAAGAGTATAATTAATACTAAACTTCATTATAGAAATCATAATGATAATAATAATAAAACAAGAGTATAATCAAAAGAAAATATCACAGTTTGTTTATTATTGATAGGGAAAATATTGGTTGAGGATAAAAATAATTACATAGCAACTAAATAATTTTCTTATCTTCTAATAGCATAAGAAAGTATTTTTTGCTAGCCGAAAGTATAAATAAAAAAAATTCATAATAATTCCAAAATCCAAATAAAATTAAATCTAACTATTTAGAAAATAGACTCTCAACCAGTATTTCCTTACAATAATTCCTCTCTGATACTCATTTACAAAATTGTCAAATTTGGTTATAAGTTTTCAAATGCCAAATGTAGAATAATGTTTTATCTACACATGGTTTATAAACTTTAATAATAAAATACAATAGAATAAAAGGTGTCATTCTTAAATGAGAAATGGAAATAAAAATAGTGTGCTTTTTTGAAAAACTTTTAATATCTGTAGTTTTCACAATCACTGAAAATCACATATTATGTTATAGGTTTGAGTAGAATCATTCGATTTTATAACTGTTATAACATAAATATCTGCTGAATAAATAGAATAATACTAATGTCAAATACATGAGTAAATATAGTTAGACTTATATCCACTTAAAATTAATTTATCAACATCAATTTGAAAGCTTTTACAATCAAAGTGTACACCTTATGCCTGCATAAGGAGCCCAATTTAACCCCAAAAACTCCCAAAAACAAGTAATATTCTTGTTGGCCACCAAGAACATACTTGCTAATGTTGAAAATTATGGTGATAAAATATTTAAAGAATAAGAATAAAATTTAATCTACTGTCTTGACTTCAGTTTGATCTAGTGATTGTGATTGTATCTGAGGATTTGTTTGTTTTTTGGGTTCCTCATGAAACAGTTTAAAATCTTCTGGTGAAAAATAGGGTCTTAATTTAGAAACATGCACAATAACGGAATTCTGTCCTGTCTCATAATTAAATTTATCTATTTCATAAGTTACATCAGAAAGTTTGTTTATAATTTTGTATGGTCCAGAGAAAGTAGGTTCTAATTTTCGAGTGTTAGGGTATTTAAATTCTTCATAAATTACAGAGTCTTGTATTTTTAATGGGCATTCGACAAAATTTCGATCATAGAGCCTTTTACTTTTAAGGTGAAATTCCTGAGTTCGCGCTTTCGCAATTTTGAGGGCTTTGTCTACTGGAGGGTAATTCTTTTGTTTTAAAGGAGATTCATAAGGCAATTGACCATAAAATAAATAGGCAGGTGGGAATTTGGTGATAGAATGGGGCGTATTGTTGTATTCTTCGATGACTTGGTTTAATAATCTAGTCCAAGGTATTTTAGAAGAAGTGGAATTAACTTTACATTTAAGTCTGGTAACTATAGTCTGATTAACGCGCTCTACCTTTCCATTGGTCTGAGGATGATGTGCAGATGTAAAACGCTGTTGAACATGATGATTTCTAAGGAATTTCTTAAATCTTGGAGATCTGAAAGATTTATGCCTGTCACTAAGTATTTTTTGAGGTGCTTTGGTATTGAAAATTTGTTTTAAACAGTTAGTGTATGTTTCTGTGGTAACATTTTTGGAGGGAAAAGCCCAAACAAACCTAGTTGCATGATCTATTATTATGTGTAGGAATTTTTTTGTTGAGTTGTAATAGTTAAATCCACCAACAGTATCAATAGAAAGACATTCAAAAGGTTGATCTGTCGCTGGCATAGCTTGTAATAAGCCGAATCTTTTCTGTTTTGGTTTTTTATTTTTCTGACAGGTGTCGCAATGTTTAACAAATTCTGTAATGTCTATTGTCATATTAGGCCAATAATAGTTGGGAGATATTAAATTAAGCATTTTTTGAATCCCTAAATGTCCAAATTTATCATGAGCAATATGAAGTAATTTTTTTCTTAATGACATTGGTACAACAATTTTTTTGAATCCCTTTTTCTGAACTATAATAATTCCATTCTCTTTTTTATATTTTTTGTCACAAACATTGTCTTTGTCTTGCATCTCTATAATTTCTTTCCTATCTAGCAATAAACTAATATGTTGATTAAAATGACAAACAGGATTTCGTGACAACATGTCTGCTTCGACATTTGTTGAACCCTTTTCATATTTTATCTCATAATCAAACATACTAAGTTTGAGTGACCATCTAAAAAGCCTACCTCTTCAGTTTTTAACACTCTTTAGCCATACTAGAGATGCGTGGTCCGTATGAATTGTAAACTTGACACCATGAAAGTAATGATAGAATTTGTCAAGAGTATCTATAATAGCTAAACATTCTAATTCAGTTATGAAATAATTTTGTTCATAACTCTTCAAAATTCTAGAATGATAAGCAATAGGATGTAAGAAATTATCTTTATCGGGTTGTTTTAGAACGGCACCTACTGCTATCTGAGAGGCATCTACAAACATATGTAAAGGTAATTTAGGATCATAAATTTTGAGGATGGGTTTTGCGATTAAAGAATTTTTTAATTTTTCAAAAGAGTCCTGGCACTCTGAGTTCCATTCCCATATTGTGTCTTTTTTAAGTAATCGATTTAGAGGATATCTAATTTCAGCATATTTATTTATGAATTTATGGTAAACATTAATGGAACCTAGAAATCGTTGTAACTCTTTCACATTGGAAGGAGGGTTTAAATTTTTGATGGTTTCAATATTGGCATTTGCTGGTGTTATAGTTCCATTAGTGATTTCATAACCTAAGAAATTGATTTTATTTTGGCCTAATTTACATTTAGAAAGTTTAAGTTTAATGTTTTCTTGTTTGAAAATGTCAAAAATTTGAGCTAAATGGTTTAAATGTTCTTCTAAAGAGGAAGAGAAAATTATAATATCATCAAAAGAGCACGGGCACGGTTGCAAGTAAACTGTCATTTTCGCTGTTTGGGTGGCAGAAACTTCGCCGTTCCTTGTTTGTCGTCGTTTAAATCCATAGCAATCTTCCCGATATCATGACTTTTTCGTCCAATCATGATTATTTTTTAGAAAAATATAGTCCTGTCTGGCTAGGCTTAACCTTTTTCTAATGTTTCATTCACCCTCTGCCCCCCCCCCCCGATATATAAAAAAAAATAAACATTTATTGTTGATCTATATAGTTTAAAAATTCTGTTCCGTTTACGGCTTTCTACTGATAATAAATCAATAATGAACAAAGCAAATTAGGTTTCTTCCGTCAAAAATTACACTTTCCGCCCTTTGCCCCCCCCCCTCCTCTGATCATATACAGTTTCATATTTTTAAAACTCTTTATTTTGTTTAAATAAAATTTGTCTCATTTATTTCTGACTTATCACAATAAATAAATAATAATTTATATTATCTCCAGCTTATCCGAAATATGTATGCTTCCATTCTTAGCCCCCCCCCCCTCTCATTCCCATCATGCAAATAAGTTTTTTTAATTTCTATAAAAAAAATACTACTATTTTTTTTCTCTCACCAGTGACAAAAAATAATCAAATATATCAATACAAATATATCGATTTTTATCATCTCTTTTATTCCGAAAAAATTTCTTCCCTCTGCCCCTCCCCCCCCTCCAGCAGAGTGAATTTTAAAACTTTGAAATTCTTCATTTGAAAAGAAAACTGATATATTTGTTGCTCACTAATAAGAATAAATGAATAATGATTAAAATCACTTCCTAACATTCCGAACTTACGCTTCTCCATGTAGCCCCCCCCCCCCTCCGGAATACAAAGGAGTTTTTTTTTTAATCTTTATTTTACATAAAAAATCTTTTCAATTTATTGTTCCGTAGTCTCAAAAATAATTAATCATATAACTTAAACTCTGTTTCTGAAATTCTCATCCAGTCTTCTCTTTGCCCCCCCCCCCCCCCGCCCAGTTTGCTGATTGTCAAATATTTAAAAATAGTTATTTAAAAATGTTGATTTAAAAAAATTATTTATTTTTAAAAATATTTATTTAAAAAAATGCCAGACCTGTGTGTCATTAATACATGAAAAATAATCTTAATTATCGTTAAACTACAATCATTTACGCCCCCCCCCCTTTGATACAAATATATTTGTATGCTAGTAGGAAAGAGTGAGAAGCATAAATTGTGATTTCTTAGGTTTTAAAGTTAAAATCTTTAAGTTATTTTTATTTCTATGTAAAAAAAAAATACTAATACTAATACTACTACTAATAATATTTTTTTGTTTGTTGTTCTATAACGATAAAAGAGAAATAATTAGTAATATAAATAATCCCCATTACTGAAATTTCCGCTTCCCTTTCTTCTCATATCCTCCATATAATATTCAAAATTTCAATGAAAAGCGCATTCGTTGATATCTAATAACTATAAATATCTCCTTTCTCCCCGCCCCACCCAAAATATAATAATTCTGCCCCCTTCGTGTGTTTTGCCACAGCACACTACAAAAAATGTTCATTAATAACTCTAATAAAGTTTGTTAATATCTCAAAAGTAAAGATATTTGTACGAGAAGTCTGTGGTAATTACAGTGGAAAAGGAATCGTTTCTGCCACCCAAACAAGCGAGCAGCTGAAGACGTGACGTCACATGCGCGTGCTCTATAGTGGCACGCAAAGTCGATTTTATATTTATTAAGGATTTTTCGAATGGTTCTATTGAATATGGGAGGGCCCGTTTTTATGCCAAAAGGGAGCACGAGCCACTCAAAAAGTCCAAAATTGGTTGCAAATGCTAATTTTTCTGTATCGGATGGATGTATTGGTATGTGCCAGTAGCCAGAGGCTAAATCCAAAGTTGAAAAATACTGAGCACTACTCAATTTATCCAAAATTCTATCGATACGGGGCAAGGGTTCTGCATCATTTTTGATTATTGCGTTTAATTTTCTATAGTCTATACATAATCGCGTTTTTTTACCTTCCTCTCTTTTCATAACTAGTGTAACAGGGGCAGAATAGGGGCTATTACTTTCCTTTATCAGTCCGGCTGCAAACAATGATTGAATTTGGTTTTTTATTTCTATTTCTTCTAGGGGAGATGTTCGGTAGGGCCTCAAAGATATAGGTAGGTCAGATTTTAATATAACGCGTTGTGGTTCAATATTTATCCTACCCACATCATATTTATGCTTTGCAAAAATATCACTATAAATATGAACTAATTCCCTTAAATTTACATCTTGAATTAAATTTATTTCTCCAGTTAAATCTGAATCCGAATTATCGCGAAAATTTTGAAGAGTCATGGAACCTCTATAATCAGGATGCACATTAATTTCGTAATCATATTCAACACAGTCTTCATTTTTCATAATATTTCCACAAGTAGATTGTAACTCTATATCATGATTACTTACATTCAGTGTTTCATTATCATAATTATCTATTGCTACAGTATTACCAGTATTTAATTTCATATTTTTTTTATATTCTGAGATTACAATTTCATTAGATTGATCCCTGTTTTGTTGTACTTGGTCCATATTTACTGTATTGAAATGAAGGGATCTCTCATTATGTATGGATATACTGTTAGTTATAATTTTCCTTCCCTGCCTTACAATACAATTTTTACATTCTATGGTTAATTTAAATTTAGAACATTCTTTTAAACCCAAAATAGCATAATCCAAATTTGTATTGCATACTAAAAAGTTAACATATTTTTTAATTTTACCCACTTTTAGAAGAACACTACATTTTTTATTTACATGTAAAAATCCTTTTGCCTGACCAATGGTAACTGAGGGTATAGTCTCAATTTTAACATTAAGTTTTTTAACAAATTTAAGTGGCAATATTGCAATAGTTGAGCCAGTATCTACAACACATGGTAAATTATAATTATTTGTATATCCATACACAATTAATTGTCAAATATTATAAGAATTATTTTGTGAGCTACTTGGAAGAGTATCAGAGGATGGCAACTCACTCCTAAAAATACATTCTCTTTCCCAATGAAAAGCATTACTGACACCCCTATTTGTGCATATCCTACAAGGTCTTGAAGGGTATGAATTTTGAATATAATTATTTTGACAAACTCTAGGTCTTTGAAACTGAGATTGCCTTTGGGGAATCCAATTCCTAGGTGTATTATTGGGCCTAACTGGCTGAATCCAGGGCCTAGTTGGTTGAAAAGGTTGAAAATTTTGTCTAGCTGATGGTTGATTTATTACTTGGTTTGAAACTAGTGGGGTGGAAACTTCCACGAATTGTTTGACAACCCGGTACCATTCGGTGGTACTACTAGGAGGATTTATAATAATACTGTTTTTGAATTCTGGTTTTAAACCATCAGTTAAACCTTGTAATAGTATATTTTCACTAAGATGAAATTTCCTATCAATTTCCACTTTCTTACGAAAATAAGTTTCTAAATTGTCTAAATTATCTAATTTCAGATTTGAAAAATCAGAAAAACTCGGGATGTCTAATTCAATGAATCTTTCTATCAAAATTTTCTTAATTTGTTCATAATCCGTACAATTTAAACAGTCATTGATATAAATTTTTTGCGCTTCCCCTTTCAGATATTGCGCAATAGAATTAAATTTCCATTCTAGATTTTTCTTCTCCTTTTCACATGTTGTATCAAAATAAGTTAACCACGACAAAATGTTCATTCCAGAACTCGGGTCAAACGGTACGAACTTAGGATCTTCCATAATTTTTTGATTCTTACTCATTAGAATAAATGAAGCACTTCTATTTTCTTTATTAAATCCTGATCGTAAAATCATTCGCAATAAATTTCAAAGTTAATAATTTCTATCAATTACATATTTTTTCAAAATTACTATATCAGATCCATAACATACAATAAATAATAAAATAATAAATAAATTAGTAAATTAATAAATTAACTTCAAATTACTCTCATCAATAAAATAATAAATAAATAAATAAATAAATAATAAATACTTTCCATCAATCATAAATAGAATAGAAATAATAATCAAAACATTTAATAAAATAACTTACAGTTCACGAAAAATCTTCAATAAAATCCATTCTTCATTAAATTCCTCATCAAATACCTTTCGCATACTCACCACTTTGAAGTCATTAATTTTCAAAAATTTTCCTATGACCATGAATACTGAATCAAAATTTGTGCGCACAGATCAACATCAAGCGTCAGGAAATCCACATCAGACTCGAAGCGACTAGCAATTATTTCAGATTAGCATCTTTCCGAGCATAGTTTTAAAGTTCTTTAACAGGAACACACGCCATTCCACAGATTCAGTTTGCAATCCGAAAAAGTCACATAATTATCCTGTCGACTCTAGAAAAGACTGTGACATTTTAAAGTTAGGAGCCAGAAACATCATCGCCAGGGTCCCCGTTCTTTGCACAGAAGTCATGGCCAGCGAGGGAAAAAATAAAAAAAAAATAAATGTAGAATATCCAATAAATCACTCAATGGTGGCTGTAAGTTTATTTATTCAGCTGTAGTCATTATAGAGGGAAAAACTCCTTTTTACAAACGATCTTTTACCGAAATGTCCAAAAAATATTCCATCATTTTTTTCAACCAGCCGTACTCATCGACGAAAGAACTCCAGAATCTCTCTCTTTCTCATCTCGAGACTTCCACCTTTAAAACTAAAAAGAAAATTCTAGAACTTTCTGTAATCTCAAACCATCATCCTTTTATGTAAACAGAATTCTTGTCCAGATACGAAACTATTTTACACAGACGATAAATTTATTTTAAAAAAATATATTATTTAACCAATTTATAATCGACTCATAATTTCTTAGGCAGACGATTTTTATAAATGATTAATTTTAAGAGAAAAAGAAAAGAAATGAATTTATTAATGCACACATCAAAGGTTTACGGCGGAAAAATAAATAAATAGATAAAATAAAATAATGATATTTTTTGAAAGGTATGGTTTTGGAATCTCTATAAATAAAAGGAATTCCGAGGATAATTAATTGAGGCACAGGGGAAAGCAAATCTTGGCAATGCGCCAACTCGGTCCAGAGGAAGCAAATCTTGGCAATGCGCCAACTCGGTCCAGAGGAATATCATTAAGAAATATAAAACAGATAATGTATTTATCACAAAAAATCGTCTGCTAAGAAAATATCAACACTTTAACACGAAACTAACGCAATCGTTGGATACATGTTCCCTCCCGTGTTTCTCATTGCTCATTTTAAGTATTTTTAGAGTTTAATATTAGTTGTTGTTTTTAAAACTGATTTTTCACAAAGTCAGCTGCGACGTATTTCAGACAATGCATTTCTGCATGCTTCCAGTTATTGATAAAATCATACAAATTTCAAGTCCGGGCAACGCCGGGCGGGTCAGCTAGTAAATTTAATAAGATTTTCTTAAAAAGGGTTGATAAAACATAGAAGAAATCAGTTTTATTTGGAATATTAAGAAATAAAGTTTTAATTAAGAATATTTTTAATTTAGAGCCATCTTTTTAAATTTACGCATACTGGAATAATGTTTTTTAAGGCAAATTAAGAATTTATATCGTCTGCATACAGATTAACAGATTAGATCTAGAAACAAGATTTTAATTTAATAATTTGAAGTAAGTACGGAACATTATTATAAGAAAATTAAGGTAGTATAAAGGTTAGTTTTGGCGAAAAAATTTTAAATTTGTAATATATATATATACAGGGTGTCCGAAAAGTCTGGAAACGGTCGAATAACTCGAGAAATACATATGAGATTGAAAAACGTAAATATACATGTTAAATATTTTTAAATAAGCTACTCTGTGATACCAAATTTGACCTTCGTAACCGACCCCCTTGGGGTCAGAGGGGGTCCAACTTTGAAATCTTAAATTATAACCCCCATTTTTTATTGCAGATTCGGATTCTACGGACAAAAATACGCAACTTTTGTATTTGATGTTTATTTCGAATCCTCGTTTATCACGGTGTATTCGAGCATATTAAATCGATACATTTTTCGGCTTTTCCAACGGGATTTTCCCTAATCGAAACTAATTGGGGAGAATTTATGACATCAAATTCCTCGTCTTTTGCAAGAATAGCGTTTCCTGAAAATCACCCATGCCGATTATTTCGATAGTACTACACACAGTTAAAAATTTGACCCATTTGCTGTAGCGTCACTCCACAGCTTTTATAGAATATCTGTTTCATGACCAATGAGAATGTTCCATAACACAGTAAAGTACACTGTAAAAAATTGACACTTTTGCTGCATCATCACTCCACCACTTTTATAGAAAACGATTACTTTACTGTGTTATGGAGCACTCTCATTGGTCACAAAAGAGATATTCTATAATAGCTGTGGAGTGACGAGTGACGCTGCAGCAAATGGGTCAGATTTTTAACAGTGTAGCACAAATGAAATAATCGCCACGGGTGATTTTCAGGAAACGCTATTTCTGCAAAAGACGGGGAATTTGACGTCAAAAATTCTGCCCAATCAGTTTCGATTAGGGAAAATCCCGTTGGAAAAGCCGAAATATGTATCGATTTAATATGCTCGAATACACCGTGATAAACGAGGATTTGAAATAAACATCAAATACAAAAGTTACGTATTTTTGTCCGTAGAAACCGAATCTGCAATAAAAATTGGGGGTTATAATTTAAGATTTCAAAGTTGGACCCCCTCTGACCCCCAGGGGGTCGGTTGCGAAGGTCAAATTTGGTATCACTGAGTAGCTTATTTAAAAATATTTAACACGTATATTTACGTTTTTCAATCTCATATGTATTTCTCGAATTATTTGGCCGTTTCCAGACTTTTCGGACACCCTGTATATATATATATATATATATATATAGAGAGAGAGATAGATAGATAGATAGATAGATAGATAGATACATATATACATACATATATATATATATACACACATATATATATATTTATATATACACTATCTACCAAAAAGTATTTGTACACTTTCAGTTTTTGACATTTTGTCAAATATTTAAAAATATACTGGTCGGATTCTTCTGGAACTTCAGAAATATAAAGATTATGTTTCACTTTATATTTATTTACATTCATTTGTTAAGCGGGTAATTAGGGGGCCGGCAAAAAAACAAAGAATAATAGAAATATTTGGGATCGCCCTGTACATGAAAATGCACGAAACGACTTATCGCTTTAGAATACAAATATATGAATACAGTAGAATATGTACACTAATTTTTGTGAGAATAGCATGTATATTTATGGCGATAGAGCGATTTTTTTGAAAAATTCAAAAAATTCTGGCATGTTTTTTGTTTATATCATGCTGGGTTTTTGACCAAATTTAACGCAAATTTCAGAAAAATTGGCAAAATGCAGTAGAAAAAATGTAGCGCAATTGGAATATAAATATATTAAATATTTTATGAAATATGAGTAGTTGTATAAAATAATTTTTATCTGCGCATGCGCGAACTAGAAAAACATTTTTTTTACATCATTTAATAGTTAATTCTATGGAGTGACTTAAAAAATCCAATCAAATATCGTGAAAATTCAAAAAGATATCATTATTTTAGTGAGATGTTTTTACTCTGCTCTCTAAAAACGGCTGAATCTTAAGGGATTCTCCACAAATTGACATTTTTTAATAACTGACTTAAAAAAAAAACTAGTATTGAATTAATACAATATCTAATACAATATTGCTGCTAATAAGTACTTGACAATTGTGATAGAAAAGAAAAAGAGCTTTATTCACATTCAGGGCCAAAACTAAGAGAGGGTTGGGGGAAAAGGGCATGTGCCCCGGGCGCTAGGATGAAAGTGTCCCAAATGTACATTTTGTTTGGCGATTTTTTCCATGTCTATGTTTAGCATGATATTGTCAAAATCGTCCCATTCAAAGCATATCTCCTATACCAAAGCATAGAAGAATCTAATGATGATGGCATAAAGATCCCGCATAAAGCAGATTTTTTTTTTCGTTTTGATTCGGTTTCACGATTTTAAGGTATCATTTTTTTTAAACAAAGCAGACTACTTTAATCAATATTACATATTTTAAGTTTTAAAATAAGTCGGCTATTAATAAATTAGAAAATTTTTCTTTGCAAATACTTTTGCAGATGCTTTGCAAAGAAGAAAAGGGAGGGGGGGGGAGTTCACCAAAATTCATTTAAATATAAATATATTAAATATTTTCTAAAATGTTCTATGTCATGCAATATTTTCAACCAAATATAAAGCCACATTCAGAAAAATTCGCAAAATGTAGTAGAAAGAATAAGGTGCTATTGAAATATAAATATATTAAAAGTTTTCTAAAATATGAGTATTTGTATGAAATATTTTTTAATCAGCGTATGCGTGAACGATAAAATTTATCATTTTACATAATTTAATATTCAAATCTATGGAGCTACCCATAAAAAAATCCGCTCGAATTTCGTGGAAATTCAGAAAGTTATTGTGGATAGGAGTGAACTGATTTTCAATTGGTCTCTGAAAGCAGTTGAATGACGTCAGATTTTACGCAAATTGCCAAATCTCCATTTACGTTTTTTACTAGTGATTTACTTCTTTTCTTAGATAATTACCAGAACGAACCTCTTTCAGGATAAAAATAATTATAAAAAATCGAAGCATTTGTGTCAAATCTACCCATTGGTACATAATTGATAATGGCTCTTATGCAAATGCCGATATCTGCGATCCTGAAATACGTCAAGTTCTCCACTGTTAAATGTGATGTCGAAAACAACACTGACATCAATCGCATGCATGATGCCAAGAAGAACAGAGCTGTCTGATTTTGAGAAAGGTGTGATCATCGGGTACCACCGAAATGGCCGATCTTTAATCGACATATCTAGCGAGCTTAATTACCCCAAAACGACTGTGGCTTATGTGATTAGAAAATGGAAGCTGAATGGTGATTGTCAGAATGTGGCCAGAGTAGGCAGACTGACGAAACTGGGAGAAAGAGACCGACGGGTTCTGTCTAGAGTAATTCGGAAGAACCGCAACCAACCAATGTTACACATACGCCAAGAATTTCAACAAGCTTCAGGATGTGTTGTTTCCATGAATACCATCCGTAAGGAAGCTCATCTGCTTAATTTTTATGGCCGTGCTGCCGCCCATAAGCCTTTAATCACCAAGTCCAACCGCGCAGTTCGGTTAAGTTGGTGCAAAACACGCCAGCAATGGACTGTACAGCAATGGAAACAGGTTCTCTGGAGTGATGAATCAAGGTTCACCCTCTACCGTTCTGATGGTAGGGTCTGGGTCTGGCGTCTGCCTGGAGAACGCCTCCTACCAGAATGTATTGTGCCCACAGTTAAATTTGGCGGAGGGGGAATTATGTTCTGGGGTTGTTTTTCCTGGTTCGGACTAGGACCCTTGGTCCCAATTCATGGTAAGCTCAATGCCGATGCCTACTGTAATATACTGGACAACAGTGTACTTCCTACGTTGTGGCAATACTATGGATTGGACCCATGTTATTTCCAGGATGACAACGCAAGCTGCCATGTAGCGAGGTCCAGCATGGATTGGTATGCTGATAATGGAGTGCATCGACTCGAGTGGCCTGTCCAGAGCCCAGACCTGAACCCAATAGAGAACCTCTGGGACGAGTTGGATCGTCGAATTAAGGCGGGTGACACACACCCAAAATCAGTAAAAGAGCTTACCTGCCTTGTGCAAACAGAGTGGAATAAAATACCATTAAATGTAATATAAGGACTAGTTGAGAGCATGCCCAGGAGAGTCGCAGCTGTAATTGCCTCTCGAGGAGGATCTACTAATTATTAAATGTGAACAGGGCCAAAACCAGTCTTTTTTTCCCGAGGCAAACGTGGATTTTGAAGGTACCCCTTTCCCCCTCCTTCGCAAAGCATATTTACAAAGAAAATTTCTCCAATTTATTAATAGCCGACTTATTTTAAAACTTAAAATATGTAATATAAAATAACGTATTCTGCTTTATTAAAATACTCCAATTTGATACTTTAAACCGAATCAAAAAAATTCTACTTTTAACAGGATCTTTAAGGCCCTTGTCCCTGCCCGCGAAGACACTGCTGAGCTAATGCTATTCCTGTGGGGAGGCATTTTTAGGTAGCTTTCATTACAAAAAGTAAAAAGCTACCTATTGCAGCCGTCCGGAGGAAAACACTTCCGGAAAATTTTGGTATATTTTCACCGATCATGACCCCCAGACCCCAAAACCACCCTCCGTTCAAATGTTGACATATATATATATATATATATATAACCATATATATATATATATATATATCTGATTTTTGTCATGCGATAACTAACGTATTTATGAACCGATTTGAATGAAACTTGGTATGTACATAGTACATACAAATGTCTCGACCGAGTTCGTTGGTCAGCATCATCCGCCATTTTGTTTCAAAATGGCGGCCATTTTAAATTTTTTAAAAAATTTAAAATTTAAAATTAAATGCGAAAAAATTAAAAGTTGAAAAATATTTTCCTTTTACGTGTTAGAACTTAAAACAAAGATTCCAGAACACTTTTTATTTTGTCTATATCTTAAAAAATGATTGAGTTATAGCACTTTGAATTTTTCTTATGGCTGACATTTTGAAACGATCTGATTTTTGTCACGTGATAACACGCATACTTATGAACCGATTTCAATGAAACTTGGTATGTACATAGTACATACAAATGTCTCGACCGAGTTCGTTCGCCAGCATCATCCGCCATTTTGTTTCAAAATGGCGGCCATTTTAATTTTTTTTAAAAATTTAAAATTTAAAATTAAATGCGAAAAAATTAAAAGTTGAAAAATATTTTCCTTTTACGTGTTAGAACTTAAAACAAAGATTCCAGAACACTTTTTATTTTGTCTATATCTTAAAAAATGATTGAGTTATAGCACTTTGAATTTTTCTTATGGCTGACATTTTGAAACGATCTGATTTTTGTCACGTGATAACACGCGTACTTATGAACCGATTTCAATGAAACTTGGCATGTACATAGTACATACAAATGTCTCGATCGAGTTCATTGGTCAGCCTCATGCGCCATTTTGTTTCAAAATGGCGGCCATTTTAAATTTTTAAAAAAATTTAAAATTTAAAATTAAATGCAAAAAAGTTAAAAGTTGAAAAATATTTTCCTTTTACGTGTTAGAACTTAAAACAAGGATTCCAGAACACTTTTTATTTTGTCTATATCTTAAAAAATGATTGAATTATAGCACTTTGAATTTTTCTTATGGCTGGCATTTTGAAACGATGAGTTCTGATTTTTGTCACGTGATAACACGCGTACTTATAAACCGATTTCAATGAAACTTGGTATGTACATAGTACATACAAATGTCTCGACCGAGTTCGTTGGCCAACATCATCCGCCATTTTGTTTCAAAATGGTGGCCATTTTAAATTTTTTAAAAATTTAAAAATTTAAAATTAAATGCGAAAAAATCAAAATTTGAAAAATATTTTTCTGTTACGTGTTAGAAGATAAAACGACGATTCCAGAACACTTTTTATTTTGTCTATATCTTACAAAATGATTGAGTTATAGCACTTTGAATTTTTCTTATGTCTGACATTTTGAAACGATCTGATTTTTGTCACGTGATAACACGCGTATTTATCAACCGATTTCAATGAAACTTGGGATGTACACAGTACATACAAATGTCTCGTTCGAGTTCGTTGGCCAGCATCATTCAGCATTTTGTTTCAAAATGGTGGCCATTTTAAATTTTTTTAAAAATTTAAAATTTAAAATTAAATGCGAAAAAATTAAAAATTGAAAAATATTTTTTATTTTTCGTGTTAGAACTTTAAACAACGATTCCAGAACACTTTTTATTTTGTCTATATCTTATAAAATGACTGAGTTATAGCACTTTGAATTTTTCTTATGGCTGGCATTTTGAAACGATGAGTTCTGATTTTTGTCACGTGATAACACGCGTACTTATAAACCGATTTCAATGAAACTTGGTATGTACATAGTACATACAAATGTCTCGACCGAGTTCGTTGGCCAACATCATCCGCCATTTTGTTTCAAAATGGTAACCATTTTAAATTTTTTTAAAATTTAAAAATTTAAAATTAAATGCGAAAAAATCAAAATTTGAAAAATATTTTTCTTTTACGTGTTAGAAGATAAAACGACGATTCCAGAACACTTTTTATTTTGTCTATATCTTACAAAATGAGTGAGTTATAGCACTTTGAATTTTTCTTATGTCTGACATTTTGAAACGATCTGATTTTTGTCACGTGATAACACGCGTATTTATCAACCGATTTCAATGAAACTTGGGATGTACATAGTACATACAAATGTCTCGATCGAGTTCGTTGGCCAGCATCATCCAGCATTTTGTTTCAAAATGGTGGCCATTTTAAATTTTTTTAAAAATTTAAAATTTAAAATTAAATGTGAAAAAATTAAAAATTGAAAAATATTTTTTATTTTCCGTGTTAGAACTTTAAACAACGATTCCAGAACACTTTTTATTTTGTCTATATCTTATAAAATGACTGAGTTATAGCACTTTGAATTTTGCTTATGGCTGACATTTTGAAACGGTCTGATCTGAACGATCCACAATGTTGCTTTAAAATGGCATACACTTTATGATATCGTAAAATTTGGTGACTCTCTAAATCGCTTAAAATAAAATCAGGTTGAATAAAAGATGACTAATTTCTAAAAATTCGTATTAATATTCAGTCTTGACAAAAACTAGTTTCAATCTTATAAAATCACTAATTTTATAAGATTATTTCCACTAATTTGAGCTTAGTGTTTTTGAACAATGTAACTTACCTTAAAATAAATAAATAAATATATAAGTATATGAAAGCTACCTCTTCCTCCCGGCATTGCCGGAAGGACTTTTTTAATAACTCTTTCGCATTTTGAAATTTTCAATTTTTTTTTTTTTTTTTTTTTTTTTTTTTTGCATTGGATAGCGGAAGTCCCTCTCAAAATCGCTCCTTGACTACTTTTTCGATTTGAGTCATAAATATTTTTTATAAAGTTAGTTTCACTTTCAGAACCGCTGGAAGTGAAAGAAACATTATAAAAATATCTACGCCAAAATTGAAAAAGTAATCACGGAGCGATCTTGAAAAGGACTTCCGCTATCCAATGCAAAACATATTATTTAAAAATGTCCAAATGCAAAAGAGTTAGAAAAATGCATCCCCATAGGAATAGCATTAGCTCGTGAGCATCTTCGCGGGTAGGGGCAGGAACCTTAAGCCATCATCATTAGATTTTTTTATGCTTTAGCATAGCCCAGATATAATAATTTTAACAATATTATGCTAAATGTAGCCATGAAAAAAATCGCCAAACGAAAGATACATTTGGAACACTTTCATCCTAGCGCCCGGAGCACATGCCCTTCTCCCCCCCCCCCTCTCATAGTTTTGGCCCTGAATGCGAATAAAGCTCTTTTTCTTTTCTATCACAATTGTCAAGTATTTATTAGCAGCAATATTGTATTAGATATTGTATTAATTCAATACTAGTTTTTTTTTTAAGTCAGTTATTAAAAAATGTCAATTTGTGGAGAATCCCTTAAGATTCAGCCGTTTTTAGAGAGCAGAGTAAAAACATCTCACTAAAATAATGATATCTTTTTGAATTTTCACGATATTTGATTGGATTTTTTTTATAAGTCACTCCATAGAATTGACTATTAAATGATGTAAAAAAAATGTTTTTCTAGTTCGCGCATGCGCAGATAAAAATTATTTTATACAACTACTCATATTTCATAAAATATTTAATATATTTATATTCCAATTGCGCTACATTTTTTCTACTGCATTTTGCCAATTTTTCTGAAATTTGCGTTAAATTTGGTCAAAAACCCAGCATGATATAAACAAAAAACATACCAGAATTTTTTGAATTTTTCAAAAAAATCGCTCTATCGCCATAAATATACATGCTATTCTCACAAAAATTAGTGTACATATTCTACTGTATTCATATATTTGTATTCTAAAGCGATAAGTCGTTTCGTGCATTTTCATGTACAGGGCGATCCCAAATATTTCTATTATTCTTTGTTTTTTTGCCGGCCCCCTAATTACCCGCTTAACAAATGAATGTAAATAAATATAAAGTGAAACATAATCTTTGAATTTCTGAAGTTCCAGAAGAATCCGACCAGTATATTTTTAAATATTTGACAAAATGTCAAAAACTGAAAGTGTACAAATACTTTTTGGTAGACAGTGTATATATATATTACTATTATGGACTATTTTACTATTTAATTGTAGATCAAATTATTTAAATTTTTGCTATTACATTACTGTCAATTTTTTTCTGTAGGCAAATTAATTTTAAACGTTTTCAATTAACATTTTATGTATTACTGTTATTTTCTAGCTTTAATTTTTTTGGCTAATTATATGTCATTAGTTAGTACTTTATATGATAATGTATTTATATTATAGCTACACTATTTAAATTATATTTTGATATTGCCACAGTGCGTGTATTGATCTGAAACATCTATTGTGATTTATTTATTGACATCTTTGCATTATCGGTTCTAGTAACGGTTAATTTTATTTATATTGGTGGTTTTAAATATATATGGGTGGTTTTAGCAGGTCGCTTATTTTTCTTGTATATATTGTACATACATTATTATATTCAAGTATTATTCATTATTAATCAAGATCTTTTAACTACATATTATTGTTACTCCTTTATTTTTATATTTTTATCCATTAATATTATCTTCAACTTTGTATTTTTTTATTAATCTCCTGAAATGGAAATCTCTGATTCTAAATCATCTTTATATTTTAAATTCGGTTCTAAGTAAATTTATCGTTCCTGGCAAAATACACTTACATCGTCGCAGTGTAGTGCCCGGTACAGGAACATTAATAGGGATGCTCCTGGATCGAATTCCGGTTACCTATTTTATTCGTCTCCACCACAATTTTTATTTAGAAAATGTTTTGATAAGCGGTGCAAGACTTGCCCGTTTGCTTGACAGTCATAAATTGTTTCAGATCCGGGTTTACATTCATTTTGTAAAGCTTTTAATGTTATTTATTAGTTATTATTAAGTGTATTAGTATTAGTGTATTAATATTACCGTAATTTCGGGTGTATAAGCCGCAGATCAAACAATTCGTTTTCGACCCAGAATTTTTTAAGAAACAAATGTAACTAGTCAGATCGCCGTAAATATTTGTCTTCAATCACTAAATAAGATATCTGGGTCCAAAAAGAGCTGTTTGATCCGCGGCTTATACACCCGAAATTACGGTATTAAGTGTATTATTAAGTAATTAGTTAGTATTAAGTGTAATGCACGGAATCTGAAATACATAGGTCAAAAATCAGGTCCACTACATAAACGTATTAACCATCATCGTTCAACTTCGAATAAAAACAAGTCGACGAATAAACAATCTACTGTTGAAATTCAACACTTTCATAAACACAACTTTAAAAATACCACTCTCTCTATCTTACATATTCATAAAAACATATCAAATGCCTACTTCTTAAATCTTCTTATATGAAATATTATAAGACAGTTTATTCATATGGACTAACTGCAGAAATATATAATAGGAATATTAAAGTTTTTTCATCTATAAATAATATAACTGATTATTCTCCTATTTATCCCATTCTTAATCATACTTGAAATCATAAAACAACACGTAATAAACAAGGTAAAGATTCTTCATCACATATAGAATCTAAAAAATCCATTATCAAGCAGTTAAATGATCTTCACAATAATTATTTAATTAATTACAACTAGTTATTAGATCGAAAATATGTTTTTGCTATAAAAAAGGAAAAGCTTGCACAATATTTATATATATTTCTTAGTAACACATTCAATATGCATTTGTCAGATATATTTTTTTATCTTATTATGATGAGAGTTAATCTGTTCAATATTAACCCGGGAGGACGGGCGCAGGGCCTAAAAGACCCTGAGTGCGTATGGGTTTTTACAGTTGTAACCACTAATTTTTTAAAAGTAATCTTCAACTTATTTTATCGCAAAATTTGTAAGAATTGTCACCGTCTAAATAAAGTAACTGTTATAATTTGATTTTATTGGTGACAAAGTTAATACCATTCATACCCTGGGTAAGCGAGCGTTCTCCCGGGTTAATTTACAAAAAAAAAAAAAAAAAAAAAAGAAAAAAAGAAAAAAGAAACTAAGAACAAAATTACAAATACACAAACGTTAATTACTTACTCTAATCAAATATTTAATAAAATTAATATTACTTCTATAATAAATGATACAAATTGTAAATTTCCTATTAAAAATATACATCTATCTAGAAGATTCAAATATGATTCCTTTAGTAAGAAAGGTATTTAAATAAATTCTTTTTTCAAAAATACCACTGCCACTAGTACCTTTTCGTGTAACTGCACTGAATCTACTCTGCAGCAATATATATGGATACAGCATATTTTCGCAAATTAAGAAATTTCATAATTTACAATAACTACATTTTATAAGATAATATTATATATGTACAGAAAGTCTAAATTCCCCAAGGCGGCTGTACGTCCAGTATTTTGTCCGATTTATACTTATATCAATATGAACGCACTTATAGAAATGATAATATTAAAATGTTTTGCTATATTGATGACATCATTTTGATTGACACCACTAACTCTGATAGTACTTCGTTTCCAATAGAATATCCTACCAATCTGGAATTTACGGAAAACCCTTTATCCTACAATATAATTAACTTTTTAGATTTACAAATTAAACTAGTGGAGAACAAAAACAATAACTGATCCGTATGAGAAGCGTAAAGACTTTAAATTTAAAATTAATACCTTTACTCATTTTAAAATTTGCCTCCATATTTCTGTTTATCGCAATATACTCCTTAATCATTTGTATAGAATCAAATGTTTATGTTCCCCTCATCTTATTAACAAAAACATTAAACACTTAATAATTGATGCGTTAAATCATGTTTTCCTAAGAAAGTCATTTACTCTTTAATCTACCATTAGTATATTTATGACCTAAAATGTGTTGTAGGGAGTACATTGTCAGTTACCATTAACATTTTGCGCATTCAAGAAATATATATATATATATGAAAGGATAAAAATTAACCCCTTTCTAAAACTTTAATTTAAAATTAAATTTCAAAAGTTTAAAGTTCCCAATTAATATTTTAAACTTTAATTCTTAAGCTTAAAGCTATTTTTGCCCCTAGTAACTTTCTTTCCCAGCCTAACATTTATTACTTTCAGAGATCATTTTTGGATGTTCTTTAAGATTAAAAATGCTTAGGTAAGCGCAATTCTTAATTTGTAGGATGCTTTATTTCTTATTTCTTGTGGAATTTAAGATTTATAATTTGCATTTTAGAAAATTTTGTGATTGATATTTTACATACGCGTTAAAATCGTGATAAATTAAAATGACAGTATTTTTGTTTTCTTATTCATCCGACGAAGTATACGTGCGATCACCAAAAAATAAAGTCGCTTGATTTTTATGTTTTTAAATATTGTTAATAAACTACTTAAACAGGTTACATGTTTTTTAAATTAACATTATCCATAATACAAGTGCAGTTGTATGCTTGCCAATATTTTGTGTCTGATTTTACTAATATTTAGTGTCCTATTTTATTAATTCCTTTTTTATAAATTCAGATGAGCCCCATTCAGATTTCCACATATTTGTAAATAGATATTTGTGTCAGTTTATGTGTTATTTTACTAAATATTTCAAGTTTTTTTTTTGTGTATATAAGTATTTTTATTTTTGCCTAAAAGACATGCTCAATTCATTTTTCCAAGTATTTCTTTTCATATGTAGAATTTTATACAATTTATTACTCATTTTAGATTTTTGTATACCCAATTATATTTTACATTATATTATATTTTAATATTTGAGTTTTTAATTTAGTATTTTTACCCAGTATTGTTTTAAAAATTATATTATTTTCCTTCCCTAGTACATTATCCAGTGAGTTCGACACCCCAACCATTTTTTATTATTCCATTTTTAACATTCCCCATTTCATTAAAACAAATTTAAGAACAGGTATTTCACCCCTGTCAATTTTTAAAAACATGTTAAAAATATTTTCAAACAATTAAGCCATTGGTTTAGACATGACCGTGGTAACCCCACTCTAACCGTGGTAAGTCCACTAATGTCTAGCACCACCCATTAAGTTTTTAAAGATGACCATGGTTCCAGTCCATTAAATCTTTAAAACATTTTTTTTTAAGTTTGTTAAATTCAACCAGAACACATCCCTCTGCAAACAAAAAGGATTCAATGATTTACCATCTCAGCAAATGTGGCAACTATTGACAAGATATACTCGGGCACTCAATGAAAATAAAAGGATCCACTAACACCACCAACAAAAATGTCAATAAGTTGCCCATGTGCTTTAAATGTTGGATCATTGGCCTATTTGTTTTGAATCAGGATCCATTATTTTATTTTATTTTTCTTTATTTTATATTTCACCATTTTTCCCCCTTTTGTCCCATTTGCAGTAGTAAAAACCTTAAAAATTAAAGATTTTTGCTATTTGCATAAAAATTTGCAAGGAAAACAAAGAGCATTCTGGCCTTTGTAAGGAAAAATGTTCTTTGATTTTTTTTTTTTACTCAGGAAAATTTTATGAGCTAACAGTGAGATGTTGATGTGGTTTACATTGTGACTTGGATTTATTCATGCCACTGAGAAAAACATATCTCAATCTACAAAATAATAAATACCTTTACTTATAGATAAACTGCATTTGCATTTTCACACAAAAAATTAAACCAAAGCTCATTTTTCTTTTTTTTTTTTAATTTTTGCTAAAACCTCACTGAGGTTTAGGATCTGCTAAAACCTTCAACGGTTTAGGATAAATAATGTAAATAGACTTTAACATATTATTTTTCTTTATTTTCATACTTTTTTCAATGTTATTATATTTCATATTTACAACTATTTATTTTTATCAATTTTTTATGCCAACATTTTTTTTTTAACATTTTCAAATTTTCCACATTTTCCAATATTTTTATGATTTGAAGATTTTGTATATAGAACATATATTGTCCCCAGTAATCATACATCAGTATACTTTCATATTTATCACTTTTTTATATTATCTGTATCATTGTCCTTTTATAATAACATAATTTTCCAATTTTATAGAAAATATTTTTTTTTATGTTTTCCTATGTTTATGTGTAATTTCCAATATTAGTTTTGTGCATAAATTTACATTTTGACAATTTAACATTCTATAAAAATCTGAAACATGTGCTTAAAGACCTTAACCAAAAAAGCACAAACTTTTGACCACGGGACTTCCGAACGAGAAAATTTGGTCATTACAGCAAGTTATATTATTTTATTATTGTGTTTTTCCATATATTACCTATATTTTTCAGCTTTTCATCATGTTTCTATTTTTATATATTATGTCATATAATATGCTTCTAATTCCTATGTAAGGTTCGGTCGGGTTGTCTCGAGAGCCATATCCCAAACTTTTAGCATAAAAATTTGAAATCATCATTTTACTTCCTTAAAATTTATGCCTGAAATTTAAATTTTAAATATTTTTTCCAGCAGAAAAATTCAGTCCTCACATCTTAGAAAACTTTCCTTTAACATTAAATTTATTTTAGATTTAACTTTAACATTAACCTTAATCTCTAGCCTTGCATAATTAAATTCTGATCCAATTTTGTCTTCTCCATTTTCCTAGGGAGTCCCCCCCAGATTTGCAGGCAAATCTGGTGGACCTAAACTTGGAGGGGAGGATATGAAAGGATAAAAACTAACCCCTTTCTAAAACTTTAATTTAAAATTAAAATTCAAAAGTTTAAAGTTCCCAATTAATATTTTAAACTTTAATTCTTAAGCTTAAAGCTATTTTTGCCCCTAGTAACTTTCTTTCCCAGCCTAACATTTATTACTTTCAGAGATCATTTTTGGATGTTCTTTAAGATTAAAAATGCTTAGGTAAGGGCAATTCTTAATTTGTAGGATCAGCATGCAGCCCTGGACAACCGCGCCTAAATTACATCAGATTGCCCAGATATTTCTTAACCAATTAAATTAAATGTTCCTCCCTAATTCACAACTCTGCCCTCTGCTGGAAAATATGACAATCCCTAATATATTAGCAAGAACACGCGCGAAAAAGGAGAGACTTAGCAGTTTTGAGACGCCTGCAGAACCTACGGCCATGTAAACTTTTCCATAATCGACGCATCTGGCTCCGGGAAATCTGACCGGACTCGCGGATTCATCTGTACGAAGAGCTGCCTAATAAAAAGAGTTCGGTTCCACAAGAGTTTTCCGAGTCGAGTTCTTATGCCACGACTCACGACTATAAAACATCCGAAGTCGTTACATATATATATATATAAAATACAAAAGCATAAAAATAACAATAAAAAATTATAAAAATAAAAATATACAAAAATATTAAATAATAGGATGGCTGTGTGGGTAGACGTTAGATTATGGAGGACGGGAGGTGTTGCTGAAAAATATATGCGCATATGTTAATATAATATTTAAAAAAGGAAATACAGTGTAACAATAGTTAATTACATGTTTATGATATGTATGTTAACTTAGCATTCCTTGATAATGCCTAATGGCTTTAATTCGCTATTTAATTTGTGGCTTGATAATTGTAAATACATTTTTTTAAAACGCAACCTATAAGTTATCCATATAAACTACGTACCATATTGCTAGTACAATTTTTGAAGACTTTTTAAATGATATAATATTATTAATTCTCATATAGTTGATTAAGATTGAAATGTAATGATAACTTGTTATTTTAATTTATAATGAATTTAATTTTGCATCATAATGCACTATTTAATCCATTTTTCAAACGATAACTATTTCTTATTTCAAGCGATCTTTAATCCTCATTTCTGTCGTGCGATAACGCCATTCAACAATTATTAAAAATCCTTCTTCTTTAAAAAACTTTATATCTTTAATCTACCTTGATTTGAAACTATTGATCATTTTATTAATGTTACCATATATTTCCATAAATTTCCATAGAATTTGTTTTCTTTAACATTATTTTAATAAATTAATATTCTTAGTAATAGTTATTTTTAATAATAATAATAATAATTATGTAGATATTTTTTATTATTGTTCTTTTTTCTTTCTAGTCTATATCCTTAACTGTATCCCATCTCTTTAACTGATAGTAAAATGAGATTGCACATTTGTATTTTTTCTTTTCTCAACACGTTGGCAACTTAGTACATTAAAAGTTTTTCTCATTTCTATTTCTATTTTTAATGGTCTAACAATTAAGGCTAAGCGATTTCTTAGTATAATTCAGACTGTACATAGGGTTTTATATGTCCTGTTTTTTTTTTTTGTTTTTTTTTACTTACATTTTCTGGTTACAATTAATCGGGCAATGTAGAAATCATACTTTAGGATTTTTTCCTGATTTTTTCCGATTAATCGCAACTGTTGTGTCTACGTAGTGTTGCCCTTGATAACGAGCCACGTACCACAATCTCCAGTTTTATTTGTAATTGTTCCAATTTTGCTAATTCCATTTGATTGTATTGTCATGTTTAAACTTGTTATATTGGATTATTCTATATTCATTGTAGATGTTGAATTGTAGTATTATATAATGGTTATATATATGAAAGAATAAAAATTAAAGCCTTTTTTAAATTTAAAATTAAAATTTAAAAGTTTAAAGTTCCAATTAATATTTTTAACTTTAATTCTTAAGCTTAAAGCTATTTTTGCCCCTGCTAACTTTCTTTCCCAGCCTAACATTTATTACTTTCAGAGATCATTTTTGGATGTTCTTTAAGATTAAAAATGCTTTGGTAAGCGCAATTCTTAATTTGTAGGATCAGCATGCAGCCCTGGACAGACGCGCCTAAATTACGTCAGATTGCCCAGATATTTCTTAACCAATTGAATTAAATGTTCCTCCCAAATTCACAACTCTGCCCTCTGCTGGAAAATATGACAATCCCTAACATATTAGCAAGAACACGCGCGAAAAACGAGAGACTTTGCAGTTTTGAGGGGCCTGTAGAAACTACGGCAATGTAAACTTTCATAATACACGTAAACGGCCTCCGACCTCCGACCGGATTCGCGAATCCCTTCTGTATGATGAACGGCCAAATAAAAGGGTTTCAAACCAACAAGAGGCTCCCGAGTCCAGCTTATTATGCCACGACTACAACACCCGAAGACGTTACAATATTTAAAGTCGGCACGATGGTTGCCTGCCGTGAAAAAACCCTGCCTTTCCACCGAACCTCGAACATTCAAACTGCACGAAAATTCCTATTCCACGAAAATCCTTATTAACGTCAAACAAAAAAAAAAAAGATTAATCCAGAGAAAGGATTATTTCCCCATGAACTATGTCGGTGAGAAAGAGAGAAATTATCCTCATTTCAAATAATCGTAGAAGAATCGTCAAAAGAAAGAAAAAAAAACCATTAATTCTGCTGTGAACAATTTATCAGTTATGCGTACTAACATTTAATGCAACTCATTTGAAACTTTTCCCCTATTCAACTGAACTGAATGAGAAACCGCAAATATTAAGATGTGATTCTCTAACAATCAAAGCAAAAATGGACAGTCTCAACCGATTTATTTTTTCTCTTCTCCAAGCAGAGTCGCAGAATGGACCGAACAAACAACCCGAACTTCGCGGAAGTAGGTCATGTTTGTGAGATATGTGTTTTTCAGGAGAGCAAAGGTCGAGAAGATCTCCGTTTTCTATCACCGTACAGATGACTCACTCAAGAAATTTATTTTTACTTTTTTAGCGGACAAATGATAAACTTAGCAGTTTTGAGAGGCCTGTTGAAACTACGGCCATGTAACCCTCCAGAATACCCAGAAACGGCTCGGGCGACTTCCGACCGGACTCGCGGTTCCATCTGTAAGCTGAGCGACCAAATAAAAAGAGTTCGAACCAACAAGAGGTTCCTGAGTCCAACTTATTATGCCACGACTATGACACCCGAAGTCGTTACAATTATTTTTCTTTATTTTCATACTTATTTCAATATTATTATATTTCATATTTACAACTATTTATTTTTATCAATTTTATATGCCAACATATTTTTAATCTTTTCACATTTTCAAAATATGTGAAGAAACCTTTCCAATTTTTCATATTTACCAAAATTTCTATAATTCGAATATTTTGTATATAGAACATATATTGTCCCCAGTAATCATACATCAGTATACCTTCGTATTAATCACTTTTTTTTATATTATCTGTATCATTGTTCTTTTATAATAACATAAATTTCTAATATTATGGAAAAGATATTTTAAAAAGTTTTCTTATGCTTATGTGTAATTTACAATATTATTTCTGTGCATAAATTTATATTTTGACTGTTTATCTTTATATAAAAATGTGAAAGATGTGCTTAAAGACTTTAATTTAATAAGCACAAACTTGTTGACCAAAGGACTTCCAAACAAGAAAATGGTCACTATTACAAATTATTTTATGTTTTTCCATATATTACCTATATTTTTACAGCTTTTCATCATGTTTATATTTTTATATTTTATGTTATATAATATACTCCAAATTCATATGTAAGGTTCGGTCAGGTCGTCTCGAGATCCATATCGCAAATTTTTAACATAAAAACTTAAAAGTGTCAATTACTTCCTTAAAATTTATGCCTGAAATTTAAATTTTAAATATTTTTTCCAGCAGAAAAATTCAGTCCTCACATCTTAGAAAACTTTCCTTTAACATTAAATTTACTTTAGATTTAACTTTAATATTAACCTTAATCTCTAGCCTTGCATAATTAAATTCTGATCCAATTTTGTCTTCTCCATTTTCCTGGGGAGTCCCCCCAGATTTGCAGGCAAATCTGGTGGACCTCAACTTGGAGGGGGGGGATATGAAAGGATAAAAATTAAAGCCTTTTTTAAATTTAAAATTAAAAATTAAAAGTTTAAAGTTCCAATTAATATTTTTAACTTTAATTCTTAAGCTTAAAGCTATTTTTGCCCCCGTTAACTTTCTTTCCCAGCCTAACATTTATTACTTTCAGAGATCATTTTTGGATGTTCTTTAAGATTAAAAATGCTTAGGTAAGCGCAATTCTTAATTTGTAGGATCAGCATGCAGCCCTGGACAGCCGCGACTAAATTACGTCAGATTGCCCAGATATTTCTTGACCAATTAAATTAAATGTTCCTCCCAAATTCACAACTCTGCCCTCTGCTGAAAAATATGACAATCCCTAACATATTAGCAAGAACACGCGCGAAAAACGAGAGACTTTGCAGTTTTGAGGGGCCTGTAGAAACTACGGCAATGTAAACCTTCATAATACACGTAAACGGCCTCCGACCTCCGACCGGACTCGCGAATCCCTTCTGTATGATGAACGGCCAAATAAAAGGGTTTCAAACCAACAAGAGGCTCCCGAGTCCAACTTATTATGCCACGACTACAACACCCGAAGACGTTACATATACATATATATAAAAAGAAAGGTTTACGAATTAATTTTTAGGGTTTCTTTCATTTCACAAAACCCGTATAGTCTGGTGTCTTTGTCCTTCCGTCACAGCGCTCCTATTTGAGAACTATTTAATTGTTCCACACTAGATTTTTTACATTCAGCTGAATATATTCTAATCTTGCCCAAATCATAAAATAAAAAAAAAGTCTTAATAAACACACGATATTAATTAAAAACCCCAATTAAAAGAATGGAAAATGTTCATAATTCAACAAAGGAATTGTTTTTAATCAAACCGCTTTGATTTGTGGTTAGATGAAGGAGAATTAGATATAATTTAAAAAGAGTTTCCTTGCCGATAAATGTACTGGTCGTTTTGAAAGACTATTTTTATTATTTGAATTATTATTACTATTATTATTTGAAGACTATTTTATAATCTACCGGACGTGAAACCTTGAAAGTTGCGCACGCAGGAAAAAAAAAAAAAAAAAAAAAAAAGTCTTTTCAGAATTTAAATTTTTTTTTCGAAAATTCCATCTAGAAGCGGGAAATCTATTAAATATTGACTTCTAGAAACTAATTTTATTTCCCTTCAAAGACACAGGTATTGGAGAAATATCTCATGTTTAAATGACTGTTCCATTGGCAAAACCACACATAGTTTAATAACTAGAATTTTTCTAATGGGGGGGGGGGGAATTCTCCAAATTATGCATTTACATATTTTAACTTAAGCATCTATTAACATTTCTGGATGGCAATTTAAAAATATAATTTTCTTAAAAATTGATTAAAAACTTTTTATTTTATGAAAAAATCTATTTTAAAAAAGAAAAAGGAAATGACTTTGCCAACTGCACATTATTAAAATCATTTCTCTTGCAATTATCCTTTTATTTCGTCAGGGTTTTTTTGTGATCGATTTTAAAATTTCAAACATTTGATAACACTTAAAAAATTAAAACAAGGAGTAGATTTTAATTTCAGGGGAGGGGGGGGGGGTGGGGGTAGAAGTAGGCGTGCGAACTTTTTTTTTTTTAATCGCAGTGTTTTTTACAATAAATATAATTTTAGATATTTTGTAAATGGTTAATTCTAATAAATATTATTTATTAAATGTAGAAATTTCAAAGAGGAGTTGGGAGAAATCCGGGGCGTTAGAGAGTGGAAAACATGGAGGGAGGGTGCTCCTAAATGTTTCCAAACTCTTCATATGATATATCATCGTAAAAGTCTTTGGGCAATCTTTAATATTATGAGCATCCCTTAATTTCTATGTTGCTTCCTTACCCCACCGGGCTCTAACTTGTGAATTTTAAGCAATTTTTCTAACTCAGTCCCTAATCCCGCTACAGCGTGCTACGATCCCTTTTAAAATCCTTAACCGAAGGGATACGCCGTGACGCTCTTTCGGCAGGTGGTGCCTATTTCATCCTCAGACAATTAAGAGGCTTTCCTTGTTGGGGAGGCGGCAAAAATAGATTTTTATGTGAATTATCGTTTTAAAGCTCTTAGCCTATACATTTTTTTCACCACAGGAGAGTTTGTTTATCTTTATCCCCTATTTTTCTCCAAAAATTTGCATATTCATGTAATACCTTACATGAAATGCCAATAGTTTTAAAATTAAATGTGCTGCCATTTATGATCTTATTGAAAAAATTAAGGATTTAATAATTATAAATTAACGATTTATAATTTTTAATTAAAGGGTAAAGTGTTTTAAAGGGAATATTAAACGAAATCCACTGTCTGATCTCGATTAAACTTATCCACTTGTCTTTAGTTCAGAAAAAAGTTTCTCAGTGAAACATTTGAGTACATCCTAACCTTCCGTTTTAAGCCAAATAAACATATTTTGTAGCAGAAATTTCTTTAATAAACAAAAGGAAATAAATACAAAATAGAAACATTACGCACTATAAAATAATTATGTTAAATGAATTTTCTAATAAAATATATATGATATTTCGCCTTAAAAAGTTGGCATCTATATAATGCGTTATCTGGATTATTTTTTTATTGTTATTGCAGGCACAAATTTCGGATTTCTTTTCTACATTATGCGCTTTACAAAGACAGACTCTGAGGTCTGAAACAGAAAATGTGATGACCTTTTGTATATCGACTGAGTATAATCAATAGAAATATATATTCAATAAACATATGAAAACCATAAAGCTTGTTTTACCAAGATCCTCTGGGCATTGCACTTTATGGTTTTCATATGTTTATTTGCTGGCTACACTTTATCGATGCACAAATAGTAACGACATTCTCTGTTTTGGACTCTGATTATTTTGCTAAATTGGCAAGTTTTTAAAACTTATTTTATTTGATATTTTGATCCTATATTTCCCAGAATTTTTATAGCAGTTTTTATGTTTTCTGCATTTTTATCGTGTTTCATTAGCAATACTAAATCTAATAAATCGAATGTTGAAGAAAGAACATACAAAACGCATCATTAATAACTGGAAATCAATTTACTTATTTTTAAAAAGTTTGAATAGAAAATTCGCTATTGGATTCTAGTACAAGATGTAAAGAATATTTATTATATTCTTTAAAATGGACCTTATGCACGCAGCCTGAAGTCAAGGCTAAAATTCGGCTGCTGGCGGTATTTCCTAGCGCTGTTTACCAAAGCAGTTTATGGAGTGCGAGTTATTAATGCTTGTTTGTTAAAAATAACGGAAAAGAATTCGTTGTTGTAGCAGCTTATACTTGATGTATTGTAATATGAAATCAAAATTGTTGTTTTGCTTGCGAGAAAATTATCTAAATTTGTAAATTTTCTGTTAAAATGTATCCATTCAACCAGTAGCGTAGCTATGTTTTTTGGCGCCCGGGGCCAGCAAGAAATTTTGCGCCCCCACCCCAATATAGATATATAACAATTTCTCTCAATTTGGCGCCCCTAGGCCTCGGCGCCCGGGGCGGACGCCCCCCTTGCCTCCCCCCCCCTTTAGCTACGCCACTGCATTCAACATGGATCAAGGCTGAAGTCGTCTGCTAGCGAAGTTTGCGCCTGCGCATACTGGCATTTTGGCGGTGCAGTGGCTAGAATAACAGATTAGCATACCGTCAGCTCTGGCGTTTGACGTCACGTGCATAAGGTCCATTGAAAGTGTCAATAAAGTGAATTTTGTTCCTAAGAACTTGATTTAAGGATGAGTTTAAATTTTTATTTTAAATTATTTATTTTTAAAAAAAGGCTAATTTTGAAATTTTAATTATTTATTTTTACATTATATAACGGTTATTTTCAATCGATTTCCTTAAAATTCATTTTCACCACAAATTTCAAGAAGTAATTTTTTTCACTCAGTTTATGTTATTAAATAAAATAAATAGTGATAATACTGTGACCGGCTTACGACAGTCTAAAGACCCTTGTTGTATAGTGAATGAGATTTTTATATATCATAAGTACCTGTTTAAAATTTGTACTTACTGGAGAAAACCAAAATACATTTAACTTTTTTCACAAAAATTCACATAATTACCATTTTTCACTTTTTTGCTTGGAAGAAAGGTCTTTCAACGCGAATTTTGTTCCAGTTGTTTTTTACCATAATTTTTCATTGGTATAAGAATGCTATTAAATATAATTAGATAATATCAGTGTTAATATCAGCTTTTAAATTAAGAAAAAATACGATGGGTATTCAAACAGTAAAGATAAAACTAAGAAGGAAATAAATAATTTTAATCAGTGCATTGGGAATATGTATTGTAACCTTTAACATTTGATCTTTCCCTCGCAGTCATTCGTCATTTGTACAATGAATCTGTTTCGTACAGCTCGTGTTTATAATGGCTGCGCTAATTCAGAATCCCGCCAAATGTGAAATACCTCCCGTCATTCATTTTCTTCATGTAAAAGATGAGCAACCAATAGATATTCACTAGAAAATAGTTTCTGTCTATGGTAACATTATGAATCGATAAAAAGTGGTGAATTAGTGTCGGGCTAGCCTGAATTCAGCGACTACCACTTATTCCGTTATCTGAAGAAACATCTTGCAAGGGAAAACTTCCATCACTAATATGATATGAAAATCGAAGTTGAAATGTTGTCAAGGAGGCAGTAACAACATGGAGTAATCCTCTATGGTTGAGGGATACAAAAGCTTGGACCTAGACTTAAAAAATGCTTTGACAATGACAGCAACTATGTCCAAAAATAAGGCATATACGAGTAAGTAATTTGTAATGGTCATTTATGAAATAAAAGTTTTTCAATGACTATGCGCCATTGAATCTTTATGTTTCAAAAACCCTTCGTACTTAATAACTCCATCGGGTTTCCATAAACAAGATTCCTGCACTTTCAACTATGAGATACCGGTATTTTTACTTAGAATAACTCGATTTGCATAATCTAGCGATTGTAAATTCGAATTTTTCTCTAAGAAAATACTAGTGTCAATCTGTTGTGAAGTCAAAGAATTTCCCCTGAGCCGCAGAACCCTGATAAATGATAATTTATCGCTTACATGTGAATTTTATGTCTTCAATTATATTAACTTCATTGAAAGACGGATATTATACGTGAGTTTTCTTACTAGTTAGAAGCATAATGACCAACAGAACGGGGTGGAACAAATAGGAACATTTGTCTTCTAATGACTATTTAAGGTAATTTATTTTTATTTCTGAACTTATAAAAAACATACACGAAAATGGACAATTTTTGTGGAGTTTAATTTTGCTCCTATCCAAACGGTGAGAAAAAGTACATGAAGTAACTCACGAGATTTACTGTTCCATTGTCTAGAAATCAGATGGTCATACATGGATGGATATTTAACAGCAGTTTATATTCAAATAAAAAACTGTCATAAATACAATTGTTATTTACAATTGTTTTAGTAAAAGACCGCCCTACTACCCAAATTAAAAAAGTAATAAGAATCATATAAATAATACTGAAAGAATATAAATAAAAAACAATGTCTGTGACAGTAATTTTACTGATTATTGCATAATTGCAATTACATTGAATTTTTGTTTTTAAGGGAACGGTACCCTTCCCTTTGCTGTAAATAACGACAAAATCAAATTTTCCACATTTTTCTTATTTTTTTGAGATTATATTATATCCCACCTAATTTTATTTAATTTATTGATATTTCCACCTGAAACTTTTAATTATTTTTTTGTTTTAAAATTTTGCTAGAAAAAGGATGCAAAATTGCTTTTTCTTATTTTGAAATAACCATTTTCTAAAATTCTGGTGTGACTTCAACATCACAGAAACACAATTACTATCTCCTGAAAAAGTTAAAATATATTTAGGCATCCTAAATATATTCTGTAAAAGTTACGTAAAGATAAGATAATTATAAACTTGTGAAAAATGCGTTTTACTCCATCTTTTTCTCTTTAAATGTATTCGATTTGTAGTCATTAAATTCATATTTATCCGTTTGTGTTTTTTCGTTACATCATTAAGATCAAAATGATTAAACTTTAACAAATAATTTTTAATTTATTCTTTATTGTTAATATAATTATTATTATTGACAAACTTTAAATTGCATTTCATAAATTTAAGAATTGGATTTTTAGCAATATAAATAGTCATTTTTTAGATGCAATCAGTCACCCTGCATTTTTACGTATGTCATAACATTTTCCTTATTTTGTCTTAACTGTTTAACTTTTTGGAAATATAATCCCTACTGTTACTGGAGACACTCGTAGAAAAAACATGCGAAAATGGTTTAAAAAAAATCAAAATTTTAACAAGTTATAAATCTTTTTACATTTTTGAGAACAAAATTTAATTTTACCAGAATAATTAAAATTTCCTTCATTAAAACTCTTTTATTCATCAAATAATTTAGTAATACATAAAAAAAGATTGTAAAACGTTAAAAATTAAAAAGAAAATTCAAAGGGTAAAGATTCCACTGAAAGCTTTCATTGTGTTTCATTACAAATGTAAACCGCAATTTTATTTTTCCTCGACTTTCACATACTAACACTGTTTTCCATAACCATTGAATCTCTTCAATTTTCAAAATGAATATTATAAAAAATGATGAATTTAAAAATGAAAAATGGTAACACTATGGGCACTTTTTTTAAGTAAGCAAAGGAATCTTCTAAATTTTCGTGTCCAATGATTTTTTCTAAAACTATATGAACCGATCATTTATTACTGATTTTGTGAGTTTGAGATATCCTCTCAACTACCATAGATGCCAACATCGCTTAATTATTCCGGAGTCTGATCAAAAATTTGCATGCAAAAACCGGAAAAAACATTTAAGGAAATGTGTTTACTTTCTACGATGTAAATCTTTGATTTCATCCTGAAATTTTTTGTCAAATAAAATTTCCGGTTGAAAACATGCTCATCTTGTATCAGACTCCGGAATAAATTAAGAGGTGTTGGCATCTATGTACTACCCATACTCCGTCTATGGATTTGATCTAATTAGAATATTCGTTTGAAATTATTACTACTTTCCCCCATAACTAATACGCGTTATTTTTTTCGCTTTTAAAAAGCATTACAGCCAACATTGATTTGTTTATTTTTGAGTAATTTAAATTTCACCAATTTATACATCAAAATGGATTCAAATTTTGTATTTCCACGATTATTTACAAGCCGAACTTGAACATGCTGTTGAAAATCTTGATGTTGCTAATGAACTTTTAAATGTAAGGTTCAATTTGGCACAGACAAATGCAACTTTATACAATTCAAAAATGGTGCTTTTCTTTCTTTCTTCCATTTACTAGAACTGAAGTTATTGCCACTTCACATATTTTTTGTGTCAATTTTCTTAAAATCTTACATATACATTGAAGTAACAAAAGTCATGGAATAGCAATATGCAAATATATAGATGGTAGTTATATAGTGTAGCTTAAAAACTGTATAAATGGTTAGTACTAGCGTAAGACTTTCATTTGTCTCCATATTCTTCGTATGAAAGGCTAATTATGTGAATACGGCCACATGACGAGAATTACCAGATTTCGAACGCGGTATGCTAGTTGGAGCTAGACACATGGGACATTGCATTTCAAAAAACGTTACAAAATTCAATATTATGAGATCTACAGTGTTAAGAATGTGCCGAAAATACCTAAATACAGGCATAACCTTCCATCATGGACAACAAATTGGTCGACTGCCGGCACTTAATGAACGCGACTAACGACGCGTGCGTAGACTTGTCAGTATGAACACTCAAGCAACACTGCTTGAAGTAACCGCAGGAATGTCCGACGGGCATGTTAGGACAGTTCGGTGAAATTTGCTTTAATGGGCTGTAGCAGCAGAAGACTGACTCGAGTGCCATTACTAACAGAACGATATCGCCAACAGCGGCATTTCTGGGCTCGTGATCATATCAGTTGGATCGTAGACGCCCAACTGATGAAAATGTCTTGGTCAGCGAAGTCACGATTTCAATTGGTAAGAGCTGATGGAAGGATACGAGTTTGGGGCAGACTTCATGAATACATGGACTTAAGTTGTCAAAAAGGCACTTTTCAAGCTGGTGGTAGCTCCATAACGATGTGGGCTGTGTTTACATGGGATGTATTGGATCCGCTGGTCAGACTGAACGGTTTGGTAACAGGAAATGATTACATTCAGTTACTGAAAGATCTCGGGCAACCATTCATGGATTCCATGTACCCAAACAACGACAGGCTGACAGTGCGCCATGTAACCCAGCATAATTATTGGCGATTGGTTTGAAGAACATTATTGACAATTCTAGCGGATGATTTGGCTACAACGATCGCCGACATGAATTCCATTGAACATGTATGGGACCAGTGTTGGGCACGTTCACAAAATAAACGAACTAACTCAAACTCACGTTCAATTTCTGAAAAGTGATTTAAGTTCACGTTCAAACTCAAAAATTTTCAAACGAACTCATTCAAATCAAACTCATTTGTAAAAATGAACGAAGTTCACTAAAAAGTTCACTTTTTTTATGTTTGGATATTATTGTCCAAATTTACAAAATTTTGAGACTTTTTTTTTTTCAAATTATGAGGACCTACTTGCCTCACCAAAAAATAATCATATACAAAAATTTAGTTCACTTCTAGAACTAACTACTAGAACATAGCGTTCTAGAATGTAAACTTTTAGGTGGTGCAATATTGAAAATGGCATAAAATTCGCTATTGCAGTGCCCCCTTTCGGCGGATTTTTTTTTTAATTCAGGGAGGACCAATTAGTCATAGTCATACACTAACACAAAAAATTTGGTTCAATTCGATGCATAACTTCATATACTTTTGGTCGGTACAATATTAAAAATGGCACAAACACGCGATTGCACTCTCTGGATGCCTGTGTGCATAGCCTTCGAGACAATGCTGGTCTGAGTATTGTGCTTTAGTAATTGCTCCTTTTTGCTAGTTTGGAACTTAGTATAAATTTTACAGAAGAGAAGGGGCTAACTTACCTTATAGCAATTGCGATATATAAAAAACAGACACAAGAGGGATATCTTATAATGGTTCCGTTTAATTTTTTTAATACGGAACTCTAAAAAGTACTTATTACAGTTTCCCTTTCATGCTTATGTTTTTCATTTAAAAAAGGGGTCATGGGCTGCTTAAATAGGCACATTTATTCCAAAGTATTGGTCTTTCCATATTTATTTCTGTATATCCCATTGTAAACTAAATTGATTTTAAAATGAGTCCTTAACTGTATCTAAATATCTGAAATATTAATAACATTAACACATTTCCACGGATTGGAGGCTTAAAAATATACAAATTTCTATGCCGGTGAATCTTTAAAAAAAAAAAAAAAAAAAAAAAAAAAAACTTAGAAAAATTCATTGTAGACAGATTCTTTATTAAGAAATTCGCCGTCTTTTACAAATGTGTTATGATTTTTTTTTACACGGATTATTCTATCCATTTTGCACCGATCTAGAAATTGTTTCGTTTAAGACAGGATTTCGTCATATACAGATTTTTGTAGCACCTTTTATAATACTGTTTCCCCCATCCCCTAGCATTGTATATGAACTATTCTTTAAAGAAAAGTTTAATTGTTGAATCATGGTAATTTAAAATTAAAATAAACTATGGCTATAGCGGAATCGATCGGTATCTTGAAAATTTTCCGTAGAAGACAATATTCCGTCTTAGACAAATTCTACTCTGTTTGCGGATTCACAGGAACTTGAAAATCTTTCCGATTTAGACATATTTCCGCCTTACACAGTCCACCTTGTATAGAGAGTTTACTGTGTATATCTATTTTCGGCGAAATTGTATACAGCCCAGGTCCGGTTCGGCGCGACCCGAGTCTGCAGAAGAAGTAAGACTAGGATACAACCCAGAGAAGTGATATCCAGACTTAACCCGTCCTGAGGCTCGTGTAGGCCTCTAAATGGCATTTGAAAGAGGGAAAAAGTGTACTAAGGTCTGGTAAAATTTTAAATAAATTATGAAAAAAATTGAACGTAATTTTGAACGTAAATTTCGTTCAAACTCGTCTATTTTTTTGAGTTTCCGTTCAGTTCAAACTCGTTTATAAAATAGTGAGCGAAGTTCAGTTCAAAGTTCACAAATAGTGAGCGAAACTCGTGAGTTTTCGTTCAGTGAGCGCGTTCATACCCAACACCGTATGGGACATAATCGAGAGATCAGTTCGTGCACAGAATTCGCCATCGGTAACACTTTAAGAATTATGGATGTCTATAGAGACTGCATGGCTCAATATATCTCCAGAGGACTTCCAACGACTCGTGGAGTCCATATCAAGTCGTGTTGCTGCACTTCACCTGGCAAACGGAGGACCGACACGCTAATAGCAGGGTATCTGAAATCTTGAATGATCAGTGTTGAAAACGTGATGCATGGAAAATTTCGTTCTTTTATAATTATACTGACCACATTTTAGAATTAAGCCATCTGTTTTATTTCAGAAGCTTGCATTTCTTTAAAATACAGTCGTACACGACACACATTTGCATCAAATTAAAAAAAATTTTTGGCACAAAGTTTCATTTAGCTGTCTACAATTCAAAATTTTTGAAATTGGTTTTAGCAGACATACACACGGGAGCCAGGAAAAAACAGAATTTTATTTTTGACATGTTAGGAATTTTGTTACGTGGAATAATTATAAAATGTTTAGGAAAAAAAATGTAACAGACGTGAAATTTGAAGCAAACGCGATGCTATCCTACCCTAAGAGAAAAAAGTAGTTTTATGCAGAATAAAAGTACCCATAAATCATGTTAATTAATAATGAAAAGTTTTTATTTGGAAGAGTGCGTTTAACTAAAGGTTAAAATAGCGACAGAAAAACATTTTGCACTCTAATAATAGACGCCATCTGTAGCAATTTGCAGCTTTACATCAAAAATTAAACATGAGTTTTGTTGAAAGGATAGTAAATACAATCTTTGATATTTTGATGAGTAGAATTTTAGTGGCTTTTAGTAACATTTCGAAAACTGCTAAGGCCTTAAAAGTACTAAAAAATAAATTTCTTGGGCATCATGGAAATCAGCAATTTAATAGCCTTTAAACTTATCGAATTTCTTTACTCTTACAATTCATAGCCTTATCAAAAAGCGATTTTTTAAAAGAGGATTCGATTTGTATTATAGGATGAAAACTGTTTGTTGGAAATTTCTGGGATGTTGTGTTTTCACTACCTTCTAATTTTTTTTCATCAGCAAGTAAAGAAAATTACAAGAGTTTATTTCCCGGAATGATGAATATGTAGAGCAGACTGGGGACATGTAAACATGGGACAGCTTGTGCACGTTGCAATTTTACACTAGTTATTATACGTGTTTTTATTTGAAAAAAAAAAAAAAAACAAAGATGGTAGCACCTGTAGACATGGTTTTTTGGAGCTCTTTGACATTTTGTTTGTTCTCACACTATTGTCGAAACCTGGTGTATAGATCTCAAAAGTAAAATCCCAGTTCCAACTTGATAAACGAATAAATTTATTTTTTTATTTCAAATAGTGAAAAAACACCGTAAACACTGGCGATAATTAATAAATAAAGTAAAACACTTTGTGAAATCACCATAAAATGAAAAAAAAGTAGGACGCGTTTCGAGCTACAACAATAACGGTTCGTCATCAGTTAAACCAGCACGTGTCCGTAAAGGCACAGAGTCGAGATAAAGTGAAAGAAAGAGGGAGGAGATTACAAAGAGTGCGACAGGTGGCGCTAGCTGAAATAGCATAGGCAGAAGGGAAAAGTGTCGAGATAAAGCGAAAGAAAGCGGGGGGAGATTACAAAGAGTGCGACAGGTGGCGCTAACTAAAATAGCACAGGCTGAAGGGGAAAGAAATGCCAAAAAAAGAGAGAAATGTGGAAAAAAAATAAAAATAAATAAATAAAATAAAATAAATAAATAAAAATAAAATAATGATAATAATAATAATAATAACGAAAATAAATAAAATGAAATAAAAATAAATAGAAAAATAAATAAATAAAAGTAATAATAATAAATAATATAAGTAAAAAAACCTACAAGAGCAATTTCCAGGCAAGAGAAAGGGAGGGGAATGATGAGTGATCATTGACAAGAGTATTAGAATTTTTAGGAATAAAATAAGATTCGTGAACATTTAAGTGAGAAGGAGAGGCAGGATTAGAAATAATTCTAGCTATGCAAAGAATTGAAATAATGACCGGAAGACAAACAGTGAGAAGCAATTGAAGACCTGGATAATTCCTGATTGTCAATATACCTCTGATGCTCGCCCAATCTTTTCTTCAACGCTCTTCTCGTCTGACCATTATAACCCAAATTGCAAGAACAAGGAATAAAATAAATACCCCACCGGTTCTCAATAGGAATAGGATCTTTCAAAGACGAGAATTTAATTTTATTCATAGGTTTGAAGATAACATTAAAATTGAAACGAGAAAGGATTTTAGCGATTTTGAAACAGAGAGAAGAATAAAAAGGTAGAACTATACAGTTAATATTAGGAGAATTATTAGAATCATTAAGAAGACTTTTAGGCTTATTAAATTTATACAGAGCTTTTGTCATTCAAAGAGGGATTATAACCACGATCAAGGGCAAGAGATTTGAGGTAACTAATTTCATCATTCAGAGCAGAAGAGTCAGAACAAATGCGAAGTGCTCCGTAAACAAAAGTATAAAAAGACGCCACTTTATGCTGTGGTGGATGAATAGAAAACACATGCGGATGAAAAGATACAGCAAAATCAACAGAACTGACAAGAGAAAGGAGATTTTTGAGGTCCAGCTCAGAGGAAATTAAGATAAAAGTATTATCAACATACCTACACCAGAAGGGAAATTTATATAAACTGAAGAGTCTTTCTTCCACAAAATGCATATAAATGTCAAATAAAAGAGGAGACAACAGATTGCCCATGGCCAAACCATTCGTTTGAAAAATTCAATAATTTAAAATTTAATAATTCCTACTATTTTCAAACGGATGGTTTAGCCATGTCAGTTTCAATATCTATAATTTTCTTGAAATAGAAGACATTTCCGTCATACAAAGCTGATTTGTATTGAAACTATTACAAACACATCTGTCAGCAAGTTCACAGAAAGCAACAAACTTGTTTAGGTTCATTTGTAATTTAAATAAATTTATTGTTTTCTAAAATACAATAAATGTTATGTATTGGTTTATTAAACGGTTTACAGCAATATCTTTTATACAGTGTTAACCCTTTGAGCTCTGATGGTAGAATTTTCTACCACATAATTTTAATTCCGAAATGTCACAACGGCACCAGAAAATTCAAGTATATTTACTTGAAAAATGTTTAATGCATTTTTTCGTGTATGTCGTTAACCGGATTTTTTCCTTACAAAATACTGGTGCCAAAGTGACATTTGGAATTTTGAAGAAGTTTGCCCACCAGAGCTCAAAGGGTTAATACAAATGTGTTGCTTTAAACTAAATTGAAAATTACTCTATTTCATTTGTTACTTGCAATGATGGCTTAATTCCCTCTCTAAATCAGTTATGTATATGATGTTTTAAATGAAAATGGATATCAGTAATATTTTAAGAAAGAAAAATTTTTAAATTTATAATTATCGTAAAATCCAGATTGTAAGCCTTTTTCCCTTCTTTTAAAAGCAAAAGAAGTTAAATTTGATAGGAACGATTGAGATTTAAAAAAAAATCATTAAAAAGCTTTTCTCTGTCATTAATTTAGACGTAAACTAGCAGGACTAACCGCTGCGCTGGTCTTTTTTTGCTAACTAACATTAAATCGAACGAAATAGTGAGTTTGACCTAATTTAACCTTGTATTTTAAAGCAGCGTGGAATTTCACCTGAAATGTCTTTCCGAACTGGTGCAAAAAAATTCGAATACCATTGCGCTGTTGTATTATCTTATGATTTTAGAAATATTTGGGCTATTCAGAAGCAATTTTTTTAAATTCATCATTCAAAGTGGATTTTGGTATGAGAATGAGGCGGTTAGGACAACCAAAATTTAAATATTTTTTAGTCACTATATTGTTAAATTATTGAACATTGCAATAAATGTAGTGATATATCGTTGAATTTAAATATTTTTCGGATAATTCATATTTGTTTGTTAGTTAGTTCTTCGACTACGGGCCTCTCAACTTGAGCATATGTGTTATACGAACAGCTTGAATACGACGTCACTCTAGATATGTTTTATTTCGCAATATACAAAAATACAACATATAACAAATTATTTGCATAAAAAGGCACGAAGTTCAGTTATCAGATTTTAAAAAATGATCATAAAAAACGTGAATTTTTGAAGCTGAATTATTTGAATAAAATTAAAAGGACGCCATTTTAACTGACTTTTCATTTTATGGATTAGTTCTATTCATGTAACCATTAGGCTGAAAAAATAACCTCGATGAGTGATTCTAAAAGAAAAATAAACATTTAGTTTGCATCCAGAAAAAATTTCCTAATCTTCTATCATAGTATTAAGCCAAGGTTGATATCGAACATTAAAAGTGTTTGCAACGATGTTAATGCGATAGACTTAGTTACAAAACAAAGTTACCATAATTTCGAGTGTATAAGCCGCGGATCAAACAATTCTTTTTGGACCCAGGAATCTTATTTAGTGATTGAAGGCAAATATTTACGGCGATCTTGCTAGTTATATTTGTTTCGTAAAAAATTCTGGGTCGAAAAAGAATTATTTGATCTGCGGCTTATACACCCGAAATTACAGTAATCACAAAGCAAACTACTTTACATTAAATTATGTCAAATTGCTATTATGAATTTGACACAGTTATAGATATTTTACCAACAAAAATCCATATCTTAAATAAAACTAACAATGATGTCAGTTACGCAAATCTTTATTTCATAAATTTTATGGTAAATACAGGTTGTCCAGTAAATGAATGACCCATTTTGAACGTAAATAACTAAAAAATGGTTTGAGATAAAAATGTGAGAATTGCTGTATTGCTAATAGAAAATCAATAAATTTTTAAAAATATAATTTGCTTAATAGTTAATATATTAATAGTTAATTAAATAGTTTAGATATTTGCCAAAAGATGACAGGCTGTCGGAATACATACATGGCACTAGTTTTCATAGGCATGAGCTTTCCAGCACATTTTGTAGAGTCAAATTTGAATCCACATGTTGAATCGACTCTTGACTCACTGGAGAAATAGGGTTCGATGGTTGGAAAGAGATTTAAAATAGTATTTATGATTGAACAATGTCTATTATACTTAATAAAATAAAGTAAAACATACATTTTAATAAGCAACAACTTTTCATACACATACTGTAAAAAATTTCTATTCAGAATATGCTTTTTGAACCACTTAACTGATTCTCTTTTCTACGTGCAATAAATTGAAAATATAGGTTAAGCACTACTATTTTAAAGCGAAAATAATCGTAATATTTAATTTAAACATTTCTGTCATTAAATTGCATGAAATTCTATTTTAAAATTTTAGTTGTATCAAAAAGCTTTAAGTGATGTATCAAGCAAACTCTTGTCACCCGTACATCGTACCGGCAAATCAGTTAAGTGGTTAAAACAGAGCTACGCAAATAGTGTTGCGAAGTCTCCTGTCTAAAAAAGGGGGGTGCAGTGACTTTTAAATCGGCACAAAAAAATGTAGCAAACCTTAGAATAAAGGAATCCTTCTATAACAGAACCAGTCTTAAACATAAAAATTATTAATCCCGACGGAGAAAGTAACATACGGAACTACCTGCTAAGACGGAATCTTGCCTAAAATAAAGTATTATTAATTTTTCGGAAAACTGAATTCATCTCTACATTTTATTCATATTTTGACATTTAACATATCTGAAAATTTTATTACGAAAGCCGCGAGAGAATTTAATATATTTTTACGTACACCTCTACCTCCACTCACCTGACTACAAACATATGTACGCTGAAAAGAAAGAATGCTTAAAAAACAACGTACCTGTTTTTTATATCCTGCAAGTCACCCCTTTTCAAAATTTCATTAAAAAAATCATCATAGATCCTGAAATACATTTTTCGTCCTCTCACCAACCCCCTTCCTAAACTAATCTGCATGAGGGAAAGAGCGGGAAAGAAAAATTCTGAAATTATCTCCGGTTATTTAATTATATGAAAAACACATTTCATGAAAGTCCACGTATTTGATCTAAATTTAGAAACATTATTAAAAAAAAAGATTCTATAAACTTTTTTAAAATTATGTATAGAAAAACACCAACGTTCAAGTTATTTGGTAATATTTATAAATTTGAACTAAAATAAGTGTAATTCAGTTATATCTGAAATACCTAGGCAATAAAATAAATTACAGTTAAATACATTTAAATGCTTTATTCTATTTAATGGAAGAAATGTTTAGGTTAAAAATTACGATTACTTTAGCTTAAAAAATCGATTTTTATGCCATACTTTCAATTTATGGTACGTAAAAAAGAGAATCAGTTAAGCGGATAAAAAGCATATTCTGAATCGAATTTATTAATGGTAAATGTGTGAAAAGTTGTTAGTTATTAAAAAGTACGTTTTGCTAGTTTTATTAGCTTCCTCAATCCTGATGTCGCTAAGAGGAGACATTAAAGAACATTGTTTAAATTAATTTAAATGTTTTTAGATTTGTTAAAATTACTTCCAGACTTTTAAATAAATGTTTGCACCTCATAAACATTCATTTACAGACTTTGGAGATATGTTATAGTAAGTTTAAACTAGTGTTTGTAGTTCTCAGGACTTTGGAGGTGATGTCTATATTTCGACAGCTTGTTGCAGCCAGCGCCATTTGTTAGCCGAAATTACAACTATTTGAGCAAAGTTAATTTTTAAAAATTTATTGATTTTTTATAACAATACAGCAACACATCGTCAAATTTTTATCACAAACCGTTTTTTTTTTTACGTTCAAAATGGATCAATCATTTACAACTCTTGGCAAAAAGTTTCCGATCACTGTTATCAAGTTTATGAGTTTTGTATTTCGAAGCGTATACTTCGCGGTTCAAGAGCATAGGAACGTTTTGCAATATGCCAAATAAAAGAAAGAATGTTAAAATATAAATAAAAAGTGAATTCAACATTGCAATCATATAATTTATAATTATAATGCAGGCAAAAATGTTTCCTCGTGAGAAAAAAATATCCGATCAAAATGAAAGTTGGAAAATAGTAATCGATCACTGAGGAAAAAAGTTTGAAATTTGCATATTGAAGATAGATTAGAGTGCCTGCGCATGCGTATGATATATGAATCCTATTTAAAAGAAGAAATCTTCCAGTTGCGAGATCAAAAGATGCTCTGAAGTGCTGGAAAATGACTCGTGTGAAAAACCTGTCTCGCGATTTAAAAATCCGCATGATTTAATTATTAGAAGAAGTAAATTCACAATGGAAAGTGGCTGATTTATGAAATTGTGCTAAAAGTACAGTATGCGATATTGGGAAAAAAGATCAGTTGACTAACAGCGTGGAAAATTTACCTCGAAGTGGACGACCACGAATGTCAATGCCTAGGAAGGAAAAGAAAACTTGTGAAAATATCGAAAAGAAAGCGGCGAGCAACCTCAAAACAACTTGATTCCGAATGGCCTAAATATAACGTAAAGGCATGTGACCGCAGTACGTAATCATCTAAATGTAGCAAGATTTAAATCTTGCAAAATTAAAACAAAATCTTACATGATAAAGAAGCATAGAAAAGAGCGCCTGCAATGGTGTAAAAAACATGTGCACTAGCCATTTGATACATGAAATAAAGTTATTTTTAGCAATGAATTTCGCATATCTATCGGTAAAAGTGATGAATGTGGAACATTTATTTGGAGGAGAGTTGGTGAAAAGTTCAATGATAGGTGTATCAATACGAAGACTAAATTTTCACCTGCATTTGCAGTTTGAAGTTGTATTACATCACAAGCCGTCGGCAAGTTGTGTATTGTGTTACGTACAGTAAACTTTGAAGATTACATTGACATTTTAGTGGATTTTTCATTCCCAGCATCGATCAATAGTTCGGAAATCAAAATGACTTCTTATTTCAAGATGACAATTAGCTCCCCAAAGCACCAAATCAATGAAGAAATTTCTACAAAATGTAGGTAATATACCAATTCAAACCATGACGTGACCGCCCAATAGTCCGGATCTTAATCCCATCTAAAATATGTGAAATATATTAAAAAGAAAAATCGATTTTCGATGAATTACAAATTCCATAGAACTTACGTAAAGCTATAAGGGAATGCTGGGGTGAAGTTGCTCCCAATGAGTGTAAAAATCTTAATGAGTCCAGTCACTAACAATTTCAACTGTCATCCGAAATAAAGGTGGATTTATGAAATATATAATTACAGTGATCGGTTATTTTTTTCCAAATCAAAGCATGATCGGATAATTTTTTCTTTGATGCCTAAATTTCAATCACAATTTTTCTGTTTATAAATTGATGAATGGTGATTTTTCTTTATTGCATATTGTTGTTCATTATATGTAACACAAATGTATTATCGCTAATAGTCGTTTCATTTTTATGCTGTGAGAATAAATAATCTTTTCTTACAAAAGATGGTAATGTTGATGTAATGATCGGAAACTTTTTGCCAAGGGTTGTACTGGACACCCTGCACTTGAACTGAAGAATTTCTTAGATTTTTTTCTAATGAGCATAAAAACGCAGAGAGATAAATACGCTTATTTTTTCCTTTATATTTAAGATTAAATTTTCTTCAATATATAGCCTAAGTAATCTGGATATGAAAAATAATCGTTAATTCCTCACTAAGATTGATTCAGAATACTGTGTGTCAAACGAAGTTGCAGTATAAAGATCTAAATTCTATTTAATTAGAATTGCATTTTTTAGGTAGATTTCGTAAGAAATATTAGGTAGATTTCGTAAAAAGTACTACCTATTGCAATCGCACCAGTTTATATATCTATCTATTAGGTAGATTTCGTAAGAAATACTACCTATTGCAATCGCACCAGTTTATATATCTATCTATCTATCTATATATATATATATCTCACTTTTTTATGGACACGATAACTTCTATAATTCTTCACCAATCTCCACCAAACTGGTACATAAAATCAAAGGGGATAAAATCTTGGCTAAATTCGTTAATGGGCCAAATCGGACCAAGGGGGTCGGAATAGGGGGCGTTTTTCTGAAAACCGAAAAAACGCCATAACTTCTTAATTAAAGTAGATATCGAATCGGTTTAAAGTTTATATTACTTCTTAAAAATGGGCAAAAAGTATATGCATGACAGATTTTTGATAAATTTAGAAGTGGGCTCAAGGGGCGAAAAAAACAGGGATTTTGAGAGAAAAAAATTCATAACTTCGTCAATTTTCACGATATCAAGTCCAACTAAATTTTTTGTAAATGTTCTTAAAATTATCTAAAACTTTTGTATTTACAAGTTTTTGATAGGACCAATTTTTACCGATGAAAAAATTAAAAACGAAAAGAAAAAGGGCGCTGAAAAAAGAGAAAAATCTATAAATACGTCAATTTTTAAGATATCAAATCAGATTAAATTTATTTTACATCTTCTCAAAAATATCTACAACTTTTATATTGACAAGTTTTTCATAGGACCAATTCTTATAGCAAAAAGAAATTAAACAAAAATAGGAGTTGGAGAAAAAAACCTCAAATCCAAACTGCTTATATTCTGACTCATTTTTAAATTCATTTTTGATTTTAAACGCATCCAAATGGTAGATCCTCTTATTTAGAAACTGTATAAAGTGACTCATTGGTCAATTTTCTGATAAAGACAGAATATATTTCAAAAAAGACTACCAAAAAGGGTATTTTGAACAGAATTTCCGAAAGTCATCGGGACTGAAAATTGAAGGAAGTATTCAGATAAGAAATTGCGTTCTTTTCTGACTCGTTTTTAAATCCATTTTTGTTCTCAAACGCATCCAATTTACAGATCCTCTTATTTAGGAACTATATAATGTGATGCATTGGTCAGTTTTTTGATAAAGACGGAATATATTTCAAAAAAGGCTACCAAAAAGGGTATTTTGAACAGAATTTTCTGAAATCATCGTGACTGAAAATTTAAAGAAGTGTTCAAATAAGAAATTGCGTTTTTTTCTGACTCGTTTTTAAATCAATTTTTGCTCTCAAATTCATCCAATTTACAGATCCTCTTATTTAGGAACTATATAATGTGATGCATTGATCGGTTTTTTGATAAAAACAGGATATATTTTGAAAAAGGCTACCAAAAAGGGTATTTTGAACAGAATTTCCCGAAGTCTTCGCGATTTGAAAATTTAAGGAAGTTTTCACATAGCAAATTGCGTTTTTTATGACTCGTTTTAAAATCCATTTTCGCTCTCAAACGCATCCAATTTACAGATCCTCTTATTTAGGAACTATATACTGTGACGCATTGGCCAGTTTTTTGATAAAGATAGAATATATTTTTTAAAATGCTGTCAAAGTGAGTATTTCGCACAAAATTTTCCGAAGCAATTATGATTAAAGAATTAAGGATGTATTCAAACAACAAATCGGTTATTTTATGACTCATTTTTAAATTCAATTTTTTTCTCAAATGCATTCAACTGACAATTTTTTGTTATTTAGGAACTGTATACTGTACTGTTTTGGTCGATTTTTTAATAAATTCAGAATCTATTTCAAAATATGTTGTCAAAATGGGTATTTGAGCTGAATTTTTCTTAAGATGATTCTGATAAAACCAGTTTTTGCAGAAAAATGAAATTAAAAATATTTCATAAACGGCCAAATGAAGGTATTAAACTGGGTTTATCTCTAATCATATTTTTGTTGTTGTTGTTGTTGAAATGAGCACTCTTCGAAATCTACCTCCGCCTATAGGCCCAGCCGACAGGGATTTTTATATAGGCTAATTGTTAAACTATCGATTATTTTTTCATACATTTGAAATAATAAGTCTTTTCGTACATTGCAATTATTGCTTTTTTCGTCAATTTACAATAGCAGAACATGAAAAATATATAATACTTAATTTTGATCGTTTGTTTCATAGTAAAAAACTTATAAATAGAATAATAGTTAATTACACAAATCTTCTGTGATTGGCTTCACTGTCTACAATGAATCTATTAACACTAAGAATGACAGCTGTTAAATTTTTAATTTGGTAATGTTATAGATTTGTTTTAATACCATGAGTTTATTTTTTGTTAAACAAATGAAGCTCATTAGTATATTCCGTTATGTAAATAAATAATAATTACCGTAATTTAGGGTATATAAGCCGCAGATCAAATAATTCTTTTTCGACCCAGAATTTTTTAAGAAACAAATATAACTAGTAAGATCGCCGTAAATATTTGCCTTTAATCACTAAATAAGATTTCTGGGTACAGAAAGAATTGTTTGATCCGCGGCTTATACACCCAAAATTACGGTATAAGGATCATGAACAAAAAATTCTATGAATTCCTCAGTGATAATAGTTTTTGAAATAAATGGGTAGCACCTAACAATCTAAAACGTTAAATTTTTTGATATGTTTTCTTTTTTATATTTTCAAATATGTAAATTACTTTATTACTGGCGTTTTGTTTCTTTTTACAGTTAATTATATGTTACAACATCGCTCACATCGTTCATTCAATTTCTTAAACGAAAAATTAATTTATTTAATGATCTATTATTTGTTTTATTTTTGAAGTGATGGGGGATAATTTCATTTCAACATACTTTAAGTGCAAGCTGCACTGTTTTTCTCATATGACGTTTGTATGTATCAATCCATGAAAAGTTCATAACACAGTCAATTAGCATAGCTTGGCAACCATAGTGTGGCGCATAATCAATTTCCTTGTTGTTATTCATATAAATTACATGAATTACCGTGTATATAGAAGACTCTATGTACGTCTGTATTTCAAATATAGAAGTTAAATGTACCATATACTAAAATTTATCTAAGCACGAATTCAACAATTATCAACCTCAATAATAATAATAGTAATAACAGTAAAATGCAACAACATATATGCATTTGGAGCTAATCAAATGATTTTAGGAAAGCTAGAACACGGACTGATACATAAACAAACGAACTAAAAACAAACATTTTAAAAAATATTGGAGCATAAAAAAAAAATTACTAATCACTTAAATTTATTAATGTCCCTCATCTTTTCCCCCAAAACTAGTTCTTGTCATCATGCTATCTTTTTTCTAACCAGTGAGAAAGATCTAAAAATACCTATGGAGTGCTGTCGTCGCTCAGAAAATAGATAGTATTTAAATACAGACGTAATTTTTCCCGATATTTTTAACAAAGTAATAGAGTAGGGTCTGACATTACAATTTTTACAAACCAATCGTAAATATTTCAGAAATAACTGTTATTGCTGTATGCTTCATGTCTTTCACTTTGAAGTCTAATTCAAATCGAGTTCTGCACTGTTGACCGAATTTTATTTCTCCTCCAAGAGGGTTTCATTTTATTATGATTTTTTTTAAATTTTCTACATCTGTGGTGTTCATATTTAGCAGCTGATATTTTTATGCATGTGATAGATGATATAAATACAACTATTTGTATTATTTTAACTGAATTTTTGCGATGATTTTCCTTGTTAATGAAAGCACTTCAATCGAAAAGGGAATAGTAGACTGAAATCGCTTGTGCATAGAAGAGGTACCGACGAGTGACACGCATTGTTACCATGAATAGAAGGACTGCAACATAACTAACTGCTCTTTTTTGAAACTCAGAATCATTAAAAAGCTTATCTTTATGCTCTAAAATACATGTGTTAAATATAATAATCGGAGAGCAATAGGATTTTCATAGATTTTACAGCATAACCAAACAAAGTGTCTCTTGTAAGCTAAATTTTTTACAACCAATTAAAAGTCTGGTCGGGTCAAGTTCTCTGCGATGCTAAAGGCTCCGTGTATGTCACAAGCAACATAAAACTATAGATCCGATATGCCACACAACAGCTGTTCAAGCCTATGGTGGTGGAACCACTCTCTGCGAAGAGTTTTTCTGGAATAAACTTGGTCTCTGAATTATTAGAAACAATTGTTTGCATGAACTTTTACCTCCATATCGTTGCTGATCACATGTTCATTTTTATGCACGAAATATTTCCTAATTCACTTCCTACACATCTAGAATAAACTCAAATTGATTTGAGGAGATTTTATTTTGAGTTCCAATTACTTCAATATCTCCCAAACTTAATCGATCTCAAAACAATTAAGAATTATTCAACGAGATAGAAAAATCTGTCCGAAACATCGAAATATCACCAGACTATCATAGGAAATTCAGTGGCGCCAAGTGGTTAACCTGACCAAATATTCCTTCTGGATGGCTTCAGTAACTTCTAGAGTGTTACCTAAAGGAATATAGACTGTCGTTAAAGCTAGTGGAGATTCAACACAATATACGTTTTGCATAATTGCGCTTCCTAATATTTTAAATTAACAATTGAAAATAGAAAAAAAATTAACATACAACGGCAAAACTATTTTAGAAGAAAAAGAAAAATAACTTCAATGAAATAGTCTTAGATAATTCTAAAGATGAAAATTGCGCAAAATTAGCACATTACTGCAATAGCAAATATTGCATCTAGCTATGGCATAAGAGTTTAGGGTACAAAAATATAAACTGTGTGAAAAAAATAATTAAAAAAGAAAACTTAAATTTCACTCCTCATTCAGCATGTGAAAGCTAAATTAACTAAAATTCGATTGATATATGATATCTTAAACAATCCCAGTCTAGACAAAAGGAATTCCGAAACTGGTAAATAGTGTTAGATATGATAGTTACGATTAGTTACGATAGTACCAGATATGGTACTATTGCACCGTAGAGTGTCGATAGAGTACTGGAGAAGTATTAGAACGAAGGAGTACTAGAGGTTACCATAGTACTGAAGAAAAAACTCATTTTCCTGCCTCCATAGACATGTTTAGCAAATTATAGGAAATCTGCCCACCTAATCTAAACATACTTACTATTTAAAAAGAGAGAGATGCCAAAGAAATTAAAAGAATATAACTCAATGGCCATAAACAAATTTCCCCCAAAAATACAACCACTCATATGAAACAAGACGGAGAAATTGAAAACTTTCTAGCAAAAATGGGAACATGATATCAACTGGCTGTTCAGTGTTGCCCATCCAATAACAAGATTGTGGAAAGTAAAAATCGCACCTCAATTGAAATGACATGCTTTGAGATATCTGAACCAAATTTGATGGAGAATTTTAGTGATAAAGCCATAAAGACTGCTGCTTACCTTCAAAACCGCATCTTTGCAAAGTCTAAGGAAATAACTCAGTATTAATTGTGGACAAATAATAAAGCCGATATATCACGTATTAAAGTATTTTGCTCTAAAGTCTATGTGCATATAAACAAAACTCAATGGGGAAAATTAGACGACAAATCGATAGAAGGAATCGTCATACACTGTTAAAAATTTTGCTCTACTTTGAACCAAATTTTGGTGTTCAGTAGCTGCCACCACAAGTTGGAGAAATCTCGTATCAATATTTGGAGCTTCCTATTTCAACTTCGTTCCAACTATTGGTGCTATGCTTCAACAGGAGCTCCAAATATTGGTTCAAGATTTCACCATCTTACAGTGGCTCCTATTGAGCACCAAAATTTGTTCCAAACTAGGACGAGATTTTTACCAGTGTACAGTGCACAGCAAAAGTTTAGACACTGGTGTTATTTAACTTTTAAATAAAAAATACGAGCTCTTCAGTTATACAAATGGCTATACTTATTTTTAAATAAATTTTAAACATTTTAGGACGAAAATAATTCTTTTAAAAGAGGATAATACTTAACGTAATTGATAAAAGTGAAATTTGTATATTGCAAATGTTTAGACACTTTGATTTTTTGGCAACTGTTCACGGAAAAATGCAAAATTCAAAGACATGATGTCGCATGTCTGAAGTATTTAAGTATACCTTGATATAGCATCGGTTAGTGAAGATGCCGCGAGCTAAAAAATATTCAGTCAAATGAGGTAATTGAAGTAATAAACCTGAAATGTAAAAAGAAGACTGTTGCAGAAATTTCAGCTTCATTGACTCGTCCAAAGAGGTCTATCTATGAAAAAGGTGACTCCTTCAAAACAAAATATAAACCTGGAAGACCTTGTTTGACAAGAAAATGAGAATGCAGAAGGATACATAAATTAGCATTTACAGAAATGGTGGTTGCTATTAACATTAAAAGAAAATCAAGACTTTTTGTGTCGACGGATATGATTCGTAGATGAATTAAAGAACGGGGTAAATCAATTTAAATGAAAATGATAAAACAACCAGCTTTGAAATGTCACTACAAATTGTCTAGCATGCAATGAACTTGTAAACATATGTTATGTAGCCCCAAGTGGTACACTATGATATACAATAATGAAAAAAAGTGGAATTTGAATGGTCCAAATGGGTGGGAATACTATTAGCACGACTTGCGCAAAGACCCTGAGAGTTGTTTTAGTCGACAACAATGAGGCGATTATTTAATGATTTGGTCCTTAATTTTCTTTAATGCTTGAGTATCTCTGGAGATATTCAATGGTTGCCAAGCATCGTAAGACTACATACATACGAGGACAATTCACAGTTATTTGGGGACCTTTTAGCTTGCTAAAAATATGAATATTAGCAAGATAATGCGTCTATTCATGTTTCATACAAAACAAAAACTTTGTTTAACTCTCAAAATACTACTAATTTCAACTGCCGGCGTGTAGCCCTGATATGGACCCAATCTAAAACCTTTGTGACATCATATCTCGTAAGGTTTATGGAAATGTTTGCTATACTTTTATGTTGATGAGCTTTGAGCTGCTGTTGAACGTGTTTGGTACAAAATAGATCCCCCAAGTAACGCAGGATTTAGTTTCTTCGATGGAAAATCACATTCTTGCACTAATTGTAGACAATGTAGGTGCAACTTGATTTTAATTCATGGTTATTTTTCTGTAAATATACAGATTGTCTATACTTCTGCCACAATATTAATTTCGTTTTTTTTTTGTCATAATATACTATGTAAAGGTATAATTTAAAATTTATTGTTTGTGCAGAAAGAATAAATCACAAGTAATGTATGACAGATGAGTTACAAAAATTCGTTACGTACTTCTGAATATAGAACCGTAATCGAAGATTGTCTAAACTTTTTATGAGCACTGTAGACTAAGATAAGAAGTTAATGAAATACAGAATCTACACTTAAAAGAAAAGCATTATCCGTATCGTGAAATTTATTTAAAACACAAATTTGTACAGCGAAAATAAAGAAAACTTAAATCAGGATCTAGATGAATTAAATAAAGACACCACTAAATGTCAATCACTGAAAGCAGGATTAAGTTCATCTGAAATAATGATAAACATGCAGTAATTAAATAAAGATTATGATGGTGAGGAAACGATAACTCATGAGCCTAAGAAACCTGTAAGGGTAAATTAAGAGTTACCGCTCAATAAATTCGCCAACCCATAGAATAACGGAGCTTAAGGGTTGGAAGAAATTGAAAACCTACATGATAAATCTAAGTGGCTTGAAGCTACCGATGAAGAAATATACACGATAAACACAAAACATATTAATTAGTCACGCCTTCATTTGAGATGTAAATTGTATATTGCATTTAAAACACCACACTAATCACTGAAAAAGACCCAGATAATAATGCTCAGTCTATGGGGGAGTTATTTTCATATATCTCGCTGAAATTTTCACATTTTTACATGATTTTTTACAGGATAGCTGAGGATGTTCTACAACCGGGATAGTTTTTAATTTTTCGATTTTGGTCCAATTTTTTTTTTAAACAAGTACTTCAACTTACAGAACCTGTTTGAACCGTTTGTGAAACTGAAACTATTCTAATATAAAAAATATATAACCAAAATCGAAAAAGTAAACACCACCGCGGTTGTGAATCATCCTCAACTATATTATGCAAAACAATCATATAAAAATGTTAAAATTTGAGCGAGATATTCGAAAGTGATACCCCTGTAGACTTAATACTATCATCCGGGTTCTTTTCAGTGACTTGTGTGGAGTCTTAAGGCCCCACTCTAGTCACTAAAAAAGACTCGTATGATAGTGTAAGTCGATGGGGGCATTCCTTTCAAACATTTCGCTCAAATTTTAATATTTTTACATGATTTTTATTCCATAGGATAGCTGTGGACTATCTACAACCGGGCTAGTTTATACTTTTTCGGTTTTGGTTTCAGATTAAGAAAAAAATGCTTTGGCTTTCAGAAACGGTTTGAACCGGTTCTGAAACTGTAACTATCTTAATATAAAAAGCATAACCAAAATCGAAAAAGTAAAAACTAGCATGGTTGTGGATCGTCCTCTGCTATCCTATGCAAAAAAAAAAAAAAAAAAAAAAAAAAAAAAAAAAAAAAAAAACATGTAACAATATTAATATTTGAGTGAAATATTTGAAAAGAACGCCCCCATAAACTTAACATTATCATCTGGGTCTTTTTCGGTGATTAGTGTGGGGCCTTAAGAGCCAACACTAGTCACTCAAAAAGACCCAAATGATAATATTAAATCTATGGAGGTGTTATTTTCAAATGTCTCGCTCAAATTTTAATATTTTATATGATTTTTTTTTCATAGGATGGCTGAAACGATCTACAACAAGGCTAGTTTCTATCTTTTCGATTTTGGTTTCAGATTTTTCTAAAAAAATTACTTTAAATTTCGGAAGCGATTCTGAAACTGAAACTATCATAATATAAAAAATATATAAACAAAGTCGAAAAGGTAAAAATTAGCTTGATTGTAGATCGTTCTTAGCTATTCTATTCAAAAAAAGATGTAAAATTATTAAAATTTGAGCTGGATATTTTAAAATAACACTCTCATTATCATCCGAGTCTTTTTGAGTGACTCGAGTGGCATCTTAAACATTTGATGGCAAATATAATTCAAACGGCGAGATAAAACATATATATCTATGGCATGCCCAACCAGAAAGGGGCTCTCACAAAATTATAGGCGTAACGAGAGAGAGCCTAGGTAGGCATGGCCCGCCCTCAGTATTTCCAGTACCCCCTTTCCCCCACAATTTTAAATCCCTGTGAAAATGTTATGACTACCACATATAATTGCACCACACACATTTCTTTTCATATTATTATAGATTCTTCGGATATCACCGTTGATATATTACTATTTAGGCATTAAGATTCCAAATTTTTATATGTGTAAAATAACTTTTTAATAACAAAATTTTTCAATCATGATATTGTACAATTTTGAGCATTTTCTAAAGTTCTCATATCGTGCATAGTAGCGCATAAAATCTTAAATAAACGGTCAAGTGCGAGTATTACTCGCGCCCTCAGAGGGTTCCGTACACTAAATATATATATGTGGGCATACAAAATTTCTATCTTTTTAAATTCCGTACACGTATCTATGTAAACTCAAAACCTTGGAAACAGCCGGGTGCAGGGCTACAAAATTTGGCTCACGGATTGCTGGTGAGGGGGGGGGGGAGGGATGGGGCTATGAACGATTGGGGCAAAAAATTCGAAACTTTTAAATAGATTTTTTTTATGTTTTTGACGAATTTTTGACTCGTGTTTTATTTGTGGTCATCGAGTTCTAATCAGTTCTATATGTTTATTATAATGTGAGATATACATATTATGTTAGGCCACGCTGCGATATAAAAAATCTGTAACGAGTATTACGGTAATAATTTTACCTCCCATGCAAATTAATAGAAAAATAAAAAACATTTTATCACAAACATCATAAAATTTGTTCATTTTATTTATTTCTTTATTCCAAAGATGTCGTTTTATCTTATGCTGCCATAGCAACATGATAAATTAAATTTCATTAAATATATGCACAGTAGTAGAAAAATATTTTTCTAAACCGAATAGTTATTGAAAATCTCAACACTTTAACAGAGGAAATCTTATTTCTTATTTATATATTTTAAAGTTGTTTGTTCACATTACATTTGTATGATAATTTTCGTTTCTATTCGATTATTATTGTGTCTATTTGATGGCAATTTTTTACATATTACTACTTCTTACTATGGATTTTAATTAAAAAAATATTGTGAAAAAGAAATCAGTCTTTTACGTATTTTTTACTTTTCAAAACAGTGACAAACCGCTCATGGATCGTTACATATTTCTTTATTTAATATTTGCATGATTTTTTAATATTTTATCTTAATCTCGGGTATTGAAATTTTCAAAATCAGATGCCTAAGATGCAAAAAATCAATAGTTGGCAGTTCTTCTCCAAAACAGAGGGTTATAAAGCAGCGTGAAAATTGAGTTAATGACACAGATAAAAAAGATGAAGCATAAAGACTCGCAATGGCAGAAAAAGGGAGGAAAGACGAATAGAAGAGATGGAGAAAGAAGCTGCTTCTAAAAGACTCACCATGGCAGAAAGATACAGCAAAGACAAATGACACGAACGGAGGAATTAGCAGCTCCAAGAATATATGAGTTTGCGCTTCGAGCTCAACAAAGAAAGACGTTACGATGAAGATACCCAACCACAGACTATGAGGGAAAATCGCTCACAAGCCATTGCTTAACGTCGGACAATCAATAGTACAAATAACGTCGGAAGATGCAGGTTACACCCAACAGTTGAGGAATAACAATGTGGTGATAAGGGCAATGTTTGTATCAAGTGTAGTGCAATTTTTTTTTCAATGCAGAGAAGAATACAACAGAAATTTATACTGATTGTTGTTACAACCGTAAAGAAATTTTGGAACTCCTTCAACCATATCCAGATAAGACGAGACAGCTTATAGATGGCAGTGATAAATTAACAGCTTACTTTAAGGAACACACAAGGTCGTATAACAGTGAGTTGTCTTCTGCTTCTATGTGTACTCACGTAACACCGGTCCCAGATACCGGCCCGCATTGTTAGAATCCATGCACGAATTTATCATTATACTTCTAAGCTTCATCCCTCTGAAGTAAGCCAGGCAATATATGCTCAAATGTATGCATTAGATTCCGATATAGCACTACGGCAGCGTATGGACAGGAGAAAAAAATTACAATGTAAGGATGAAATCATGAGTAAGCTTAACGATGTTATCAGACGAGTTGACACTTATGCACAAACATTTCAAATGCTTCATGGAATGGAAGGACGAGTCATTGAAGAACAAAGACCTGAAGCAGCAGAAAGCATGTGTATGTATATATTCGATAAAAATTTATTAGCGAGGCAGACACTATGCACCAAAGTTAAATGAGGGATAGCCGTGATTTTCCATAGTTCAAATGATACACCACCTGTCAAAAAGGATATCTGCATATATCCGAAGGGGAATCAACTGTGCAGAATAAACGGCCTGAATCCTAATTGTAACCGCATGACCCCGTGCCTAGAACTGGTTAAACAGATAGTGTAAATTATGAATACTTGCAACTCAACGCGATTAAATATCTTTGATGTTCAAGGTAAATTAAAAACTGAACATTACAACGAAATTACTATAATTTATATTCTTCCGACACGTAAAATTCGGAAAAGTAGGTAAATTTCGAAATAATAAAATAGAGAAAGATATAAATGACTTAAACGCTGTGTATCTTTTCAAGTCTCTGTGTCAACCATGGGATTTGCATAATATTATTATTAAAACGATGTATAAACAGCATATTATTTTGTGTCAGTAAATAATTGAGAATAACAGTTTTTTTTGGTTTAAATCATTGTGTACATTCAAGTGAAATTTTGACTCCATTAAATAACATTTAATATTTGTTCTTGCTTAAGAAATTGAATTTTTTCTACAGTGAAAATTGAACTTGATAAAAATATAGAATGATGTGTCTGTTTATATATTGATTAATATCTGAAATCAAAATATGATACTATTAGGGCTAAATAAGAATGTGTACGCGTAATTACAGTATGATACAGCCTAGTGGATTTTGAAAATTATCAATTCAGATTAAGTAATACTTTTGGGAATATTTCATAGAAATAGAATCCATTACCTTTAATGTCTGTTATTGTTTTAATAACAAGCATAATGCTACAGTTAATTTAAAATGACTTTGATTAACTTGTTTCTTTAACATTTTTTATGGATAAAAAATTTATGTAATTCTAAACCAATATTTCCAGTTCAAATTACTTTACATTTCCAGCTCAAATATGAATATTTTTAAAAGGAAGTTAAATTAAATAATGTACGTGTCTAATGATAAGCATTACAAAGCTCTAAGAACAGCCTCACATATTCAATGCCTGGAGTGCTATGACTACTTTCAACTCAAAATATATGAAATGTTTTTCGCTGTACTTTTAGACTTGAGATAATCCTAGAACTAGACCTTACACCGCGAAAATTGAGTACACGTAATAAAAAGAAATTTTTCAATGCTCTAGGACTTTATATATGCTGATAAACTCTTTAACACAAAACTCTACGCCATCTTGAATAATAATAAAAAATACAATGCATAATGATTCTAGCTTAAAATTTTGAATGTGTATCCATGATCCTTTTCCAGGATGGCTGTAGTTTTTAATTTGTATTTACTTTAATACTTTTGACTCTGTCGTCTCTTAACCCCTTAGTGACGAACGACACGTATACGTGCCGCAAATAGGCTTAAGAATCCGCGTTTATCTCCACCAGTAAAATTATATCGTAAATTTTGCCTTATTTAATCCAAGCATTTTCTCGATTTAACAAGACACGAATTTCTGTTTTTTAAAACCGATGTCAAAAAATTAAAAATTTCGCAAAATGCTTCCGTCGCGAAGGGGTTATACAAATTTTATTTGATCGGCACCTCTTTTTCAAAAGAAATTACTTTCAATTACACAATATCAAAAATTCTTTAATTAAATACAGAATATTTTATTAATTTACTCGAAACTATATGGGCAAAGATGACCGTCCACTTGCGATTTTAGACATTTTGTTAAATATCTAGTAAAATATATGAGGAATTATTCTGAAACTATGCGTGCGAATATGACAGTACAGGTCATACATTTCCGTGAAGATTTTTTTCCGAAACTCCACAAGGGACTGTCAACAAATTAAAAAATAATGAATATCTTTTAGACAACCCTGTCAAAACTAATATAGCAAAAGTGCTCAAACAATAGATTATGATTAAGTGGTTTATTGTTATGAACTATGTTTATTTTCATGCGGATAATATGCATACTCGTAGAGAAATTAACGTTTTTATAAAAACAGTCCCAGTTTTTTCCAAGTTTTTTTCCATAATTTACAGAGTTTTCAATATAAAATCCTGTTCTTTTCTGAAAATGTGACAAACAACATTACACATAATACACTTTTAGTCCAGGCATTTGGTAAAAAAATAAATGCAAGTTTTGGTGTAGTTTTGATTTTTGGTTCCCTTTATGTTTTTTGGGTCGCTGAACACGAATCTGGCATCATCCAACAAAATTTTTCCCCGGAAACACTTTTTGTGGCAAAAAACGTGGCTTTTTTTCGTTTTTCCTAAATAACTTCAAAATTATGCATTTTACATAAAAGTCATCAATACATAAATTAAAGAGCACAAAATTTCCTATATTTTATGTATTAAAAGTTTTTTCTCTCTGATCAATGGTTTATCCGTGAGAGACCCGCAAAAATGGGTATAAAAAGCAAAAAATTCTGAAAAACGTGAATTGCAGCACCGTACATCGATGATGAAACATGAAAAACAGCCATTTTACGCAAATTTTCCCCACTTAATAATACTAAGTATATTATTATTCACTATATTTTATTAATCTGATGTTCATTGTTTCTTTCATAACTAAACAATAAATAAAAATGAGCATATCTGTGATCAAAATCTTCATTTGCTATTACAAAATAATAATAGTAATAATTTCTTAATTTGACTTTTAAATAATGTAAAATAAAATAACTATGTTTAACTGATCCCATCTGCACTTTCCCCTTGGATTGAAGGGGTGCAAGTATGAAATATAGTTGGTAAAGCGCCCACTCCCGCATCCCATGTCCACGTTCAGTGGAATACTACCCCCCCCCCCTTCCCTACCAGTCTCGCCTCTGTTAGAAATATGCATTGCACAGATCACTAGCTTGTCAGGAACACCCATTCCTCTCAGTTTCCATATGGAACTGCTTATAATTCAGTAATTCACTGTTTGTGTCTTCGTGAATATAGTGAACATCTAAAGCGATTTTGCGCGAAGTCGCTGTGTTTTATTTGGGACTCTTCTTTAGAAGAGGGGCCGTCAGTGAAAGTTAGTCGAGGTATTGCAGCGTTAATCAAGGCAAGTACAGAAAGAAAGTATGGAAAGGCAGTTTTACTAAAGGGGAAAACCTCAGTAGATGTAGATGTGCATGTTAAGTGTAGAAAAGCATACGTAAAGGAACGGATGATTGCTGCTTATGTGAAGAAGATTGAGGAACAAAGTGCTAGCAAGTTCTCAAATTTTAAGATCATGAACTCCTCAGTTTAATTTTCGAACTAATTGTTTTATATGTGGACTGTGCATTTTGGAAGAGTTCATTGCAACAGAAGCGAATAATCCACCAAGCAAACGCAATACTGTATGCAGTATGCGACACATGGATCCAAAAGTATAATTCTGAAAGCAGCAAGAGCTCGCAATGATGATTATGGGCAGGTTATAATTCAGCGCATCGAACCAGTGAATGATTTGGTCGCAGCAGATGCTCAATATCACATCAAAAGTTTTAAATATATTTATGGGAGGCCTAAGATCCAAGAACAGAAAAAACGTGGTCCATTTGCCGAGGCAATAGACAAATCAATGCAAAGTATATACGATTACCTTGAAAATCATGATGACGAGTGTCAATTCTCCATGGAAGAGCTAATGAAGCAGGTTACAGGGAGTTATCAACCTGATATGAGAACTGTAAAGTTTAACCTCATTGAGAGATAAGGAGACGGCATACTGATCACAAAGAATGAGAAAAAAAGTCCATTGTGTGTTTCAAAAATAGAGGAGGGAAAATACTGACTAATGCATGGTATCAGCAAACATGTAAATCTGATCGAGATGAGAGGCTGCGAGTGGTTGAAGCAGCAGCAAAAATTATTTGCGAAGATATCAGATAGAAGATTTGCTTCGGGAAACTGCAACAACACCGCAGTTGTGTGTTAAGATGAAGAGTATGAGCTAGACTTTCAAGCCGATCTGGAAATGGATTGCCCACACAATGAATCAGAGGACCCAATGGAAGGGAAAATAGTCATGCCGCAAGGTATCAAATATTTTCTATTAAAAAAACTTTTATTTATAATATTGATAGTTATAAAAACACCCACTAATTCCATTCGTCTATTTTCTATTTTGTAGATTTTTGTGAAAAGCAGGGACCCTCAAATAAAAGAAAGCGGAAATAGTACTTTGTTTTTTAAGTAAATGTACTTACTAATGTACAATATTATTTATAATTAAATAATAATTCATAGTGAGTCGTCGTTTTTATTGTTAGCAACTTCATTGTAAAATATAGTCGATCATAATATCTTCAGTATCATTTAAAGTGAATCTTTGCGAAAAATGGTCAGTTTTCATGTTAAATCTATGTACAGTGTCATAATTCTTATTTTTCGGATTTTTTTTATTTTCACACCCACATTTTGAACTTCGAGAACTTTAAGAACTGGAATCCGTGTCAGCTTTTATATGTTAAAGCCTATTTTAGTTATTTTATTTACATTATTTAAAAGTCAAATTAAGAACTTATTACTATTGCTATTTTGTAATAGCAAATGAAGATTTTGATCACCGATATGCTCATTTTTATTTATTTTTTAGTTATGAAAGAAACAATGAACATCAGATTAACAAAATATAGTCAATAATAATATGTTTAGTATTATTAAGTGGGGAAAATTTACGTAAAATGGTTGTTTTTCATGTTTCATCGACCTACGGTGCTGTAATTCACACTTTTCAGAATTGGTTGCTTTTCACACCCATTTTTGCGGCTCTCTCACGGCTAAACCATTGATCAGAGAAAAAACTTTTAATACATAAAATGTAGGAAATTTTATGATCTTTAATTTATGTCTGGATGAATTTTATGTAAAATGCATAATTTTGAAGTTATTTAGAAAAAACGAAAAAAAGCCACGTTTTTTGCCAAAAAAACGTGTTTCCGGGGAGAAGTTTTGTTGGATAATGCCAGATTCGTGTTCAGCGACCCCAAAAACATAAAGGGAATAAAAAATCAAAACTACACCAAAACTTGCATTTATTTGTCTTTTTTGAGAACTTAATGCCTGGACTATGTAATCAAAATTAAAAAATAATAAAAATTGTATGAAAAATGAGTAGATTTATTAAATAAATTTTCACTGCGCATGCGTCAACGATATCAAAATTTCATTTACATATTAAGTTAGCTAAATGTATAGAGCAACATTTGTAAGAGTCTCAAAATCATAGCTTGAAAATTCTGAACGTGATCGTCTATAGAATTAGCGTAAAATCCGTTGTTCCCAAAAATGAAGCAAAAAATGAGGGGTTTTATCCAAATATAGTAGAACGTGCCATATTGTGTATTCTATATTGACATGAATCAATGGATATATGGATACAACTCCTCATCTTTTTGATTTATTTTGGGAATAACGGATTTTCTGATTATTCAATCGATGATTATTATCTTTGGCCATGTAGTGTATCTTAAATAGAAGAAAGTATTGCAATCGAAATTTTGTCGGCTTTCGGTTTTCGACGGTTTTACACGTTTTAGGGCTCAGAGATTCCAAAAAAATGTTTATACAAAATGTCTGTCTGTCCGTGTATATGTCTGTGTGTCTGTGTGTGTGACTGTATGTCGCCCTTCTACCATTTAAAAGTGTATGAAAATATGACTAGAGTTGAACCAAATTTTTTGTGAATAGTTTTCGGCTGTGGCAAGCAGATCCTGCTTCATTTTTGAAATATCCTGGCGAAAAGGGAACTGCAATGACGATTTTTGTGCAATTTTCAATATTGTACCGACAAAAAGTGTATGAAGCTATTGAGTCGTTGTAACCAGCAGTAACAATCCTGTATCTCCAGTAAATCAATAAAAGTTTTATCTATGCCCAGGTACACATGCGAAATGATAGATTGTGTTGAAAAAATTGTCTTATCACTTTTTGCTTTGATAACGCTCTCCACACAGCGATATTTTGGATGTTTAAAGACGATTCCCTTAGCTCCTGGTGATACTCTTGATAGGCGGAAATTTTGGCAATTTACAGAAACATTAAGGTAGAATCAAGCTTCGTCTGAAAAGTAAAGTAAACATCTTTAAGCTTTGAATATTATTACAAATAAATCGGCGAAAAAAATTCAGTCGGTTTTTTGGAATATTTGAACGCAATTTCTGCACGGACTGTAAACGATATACGGGTAAAATTTCAAATGGTGTCTCACAGCCTGATGCGATGATCCATAGGATATGTCTTGCTCTAACACTAATTTTCGTATGGGCTTACCTAGGATTTTTTTCCAGAAAAATTTTGATGTTATCAAGTTTTCCCGATGTTAACATAGTTCGGATTCGCTGTTTATCTACATACATGTCAGTATCCCGTTGAATCGAAATCTTTTAAATATTTTATAGATGCAGCATTTTGAAGGTATTGAACTTCAAATGGAAACTTAAAAAAAATCTCTTTCACGTTCTTTTTAAATGATTTAGACATAACGTAATTATCGGAATGAAAAACACATTCTACCACAGAATTGAGAGTTATTTTTATAAAAGTCAAAGAACTGATTCACACAGACATGTTTCGATTATTTCAATTCTTAAACTAATGTAAGATGAGCGTTTGCGAAAAACTGTGTTATGGACGACCTGCATTGAGAGTGTAGTAGTCTTCTGGTCCGTTCAGATGTGCGTCACGAAATCGTTGCGGGAAAAAACGCAAAAACCTTCACGTTGAAATCTGAATTTTCTTCCAAGCTGCTGGCATCTGGTGGCGAGCCGATGGCTTTTGCTTATTCTATGTTGTTCAGAGAGTCGTTTTTTTAAAAATTGATTCTGACTTTTTTATCAATGATTCAAGAGTTTTTATTTTGATTGCGTTTTAAAATGTATCGAAATTTAAAATATTAATAAACATGGAGCAATTAATTTTTGAAGTAAAAGAGCATCCAATATTGTGGGGCACATCGCGTGAATTACATAAAGATAAAACAAGTTGGAAATTGCACGTGAAGCGTAGGAAATAAGATGCGTTCGTACTATATCGGAACTTAAGAATATTCAGATCTTGCTGTTATAGTATACAGTACTTCGTATACAGTATAGTGATCGAAATCTTTTGTGTATTCCTATAGATACTATCTACTTTCTATTATACAGGAAGTAACATGTATAAAACATCAGCAAGGTATAACAATTTCATAAAAATGTGAATTAGTTTAATACATTTAAAACACGCCCCAAACAATATTTCCCCCATATACTATTATGTGGAATAATTTTGAGTGAAACTGTAAATTAATAATAAATATTATTTGTATCATAGATTGTGAAAAAAAAATGTGTGTGGCACTCGGGGACTGCCACGGTAAAGCTATTGCATAGCATTTTTTATCAACTTATGCAAAAATACCGCGTCAATGTCTGCCGAAGTCTATCGAAGGATACCGTGCCGAAGTCTGCCGAACTGAAGCGTCGTTAGCCGGAGTTCTAGGATTTTTCTCGTTACGGAATTCTTAGATTAGGTCGTCGCGCTAAAAGCCCGCGATAAAAGCTATGCAATAGCTTAATAAATTCCCAAACAAAATTTGGTCGCACTACGAAAATTAGATCGCGAGTTATAAGCATTTTAAATTTTTCGACCCTTACGGTGGGGGGTCTCCTGTCACCAAAAATTAACACTGTCTCATAATAAATTACCAAACAAAATTTGGCCGCGCTACGAAAAGTAGATCGCGAGTTATAAGCATTTTAAATTTTTCGACCCTCACCGTGGGGAGTCTCCTGTCACCAAAAATTAACATTGTCTCATAATAAATTACCAAACGAAACTTGGCCGCGCTACGAAAATTAGATCGCGAGTTATAAGCATTTCAAATTTTTCGACCCTCACCGTGGGGGTCTCCAGTCAACGAAAATTAACAATGTCTCATAATAAATTACCAAACAAAATTTGGCCGCGCTACGAAAATTAGATCGCGAGTTATAAGCATTTTAAATTTTTCGACCCTCACCGTGGAGGGGGGGGGGGTCTTCTGTCACCAAAAATTAACATTGTCTCATAATAAATTACCAAACAAAATCTGGCCGCGCTACGAAAATTAGATCGAGGTGTTATCAGCATTTAAAATTTTTTGACCCTCACCGTGGGGGGTGTCATGTCACCAAAAGTTAACATTGTCTTATAATAACTTACCAAACAAAATTTGGCCGCGCTACGAAAATTAGATCGCGAGTTATAAGCATTTTAAATTTTTCGAACCTCACCATGGGGGGGTCTCCTGTCCCCAAAAATTAACACTGCCTCATAATAAATTACCAAAAAAAATTTGGCCGCGCTACGAAAATTAGATCGCGAATTATAAGCATTTTAAATTTTTCGAACCTCACCGTGGGGGGTCTCCTGTCACCAAAAATTAACAGTCTCATAATAAATTACCAAACAAAATTTGGCCGCGCTACGAAAATTAGATCGCGAGTTATAAGCATTTTAAATTTTTCGAACCTCACCGTGGGGGGGGGGGGTCTCCTGTCACCAAAAATTAACACTGTCTCATAATAAATCACCAAACAAAATTTGGCCGCGTTACGAAAATTGTATCGCGAGTTATAAGCATTTTAAATTTTTCGACCCTCATATTGGGGGGAGGGGTCTCCTTTCACCAAAAATTAATACTGTCTCATAATAAATTACCAAACAAAATCTGGCCGCGCTACGAAAATTAGATCGCGAGTTATAAGCATTTTAAATTTTTTGACCCTCACCGTGGGGGTCTCCTGTCACCAAAAATTAACAATGTCTCATAATAAATTACCAAACAAAATTTGGCCGCACTACGAAAATTAGATCGCGAGTTATAAGCATTTTAAATTTTTCCACCCTCACCGTGGGGGGTCTCCAATCCCCAAAAATTAACACTGCCTCATAATAAATTACCAAACAAAATTTGGCCGCGCTACGAAAGTTAGATCGCGAGTTATAAGCATTATAAATTTTTCGACCCTCACCTTAGGGGGTCTCCTGTCACCAAAAATTAACAATGTCTCATAATAAATTACCAAACAAAATTTTGCCGCGCTATGAAAATTAGATCTTAAGAAACATAAGTTTGAGACTTGATATCATATCTGAAAAATACCGCGTCAATGTCTGCCGAAGTCTACCGAAGGATACCGTGCCGAAGTTTGCCGAACTGAAACGACGTTAGCCGAAGTGTTAGGTGTTTTTCGTTACGGAAGTGTTAGGTTTTCTCGTTACGGAATTTCTAGATTCGGTCGCTGCGCTCAAAGTCCGCGATAAAAGCTATGCAATAGCTTAAAAATGTATATTTTTGTATATACTTCATAGATTCATGTCAATTTTATTACATTCGAAAGAGTGTAACATCATTAAAATGTACTTGAAACTTTTTTTCCTTTTGACCGTAATGTAACTGAATATTTTTTATTGTCCCTGTAATTAAACTATACATAAGATTTGCATAAAATTTGAAATGATTCGACAAAATTATACAACAACTATATATTTCAAATCTCAGTCGATTTGGTTAGGTAAATTTTGCTCTGTTATATGCAAACAGACGGACGGACGGAGAGAGTGAAAGATGACTACATGTGTTACGCAGTTATATTATTACGAACGCACCTAAAAATATTCAGATCTAGTGTAATAATATACAGTATTTCAGATACAGTATAGTAACCGAAATCATTTTAGTGTCCCTGTAAATACTATCAGCTTTCTGTTATACAGGAAATAACTTGTAATCCTCAGCAACGTTTATCAATTTCATAAAATGTTAATAGTTTTATACAATTAAAACGTGCACCAAACTCTCTCTATATAAATATGCAATGGAATACTTTTGTGGGCCCCTGCAAATCAATAACAAATATTCTTTGCACCACAGATTGCACAGAATGTATGTTATAGTATATGCTTCATAAATGCATATCAATTTTATCATGTTCGAAAGAGTGTAACACCATTCAAATGCACTTGAAACTTTTTTCCCATTGACTGTAATGCATCGGAACCTTTTGATTCCGATTTTTAGTTGAACTATGTATCCGATTTTCATAAAATTTGAAATGACTCGGCAAAATTATTTAATAATTATATATTTTAAATTTCAAACTTTTCGGCTGGGTAATTTTTGCGTTGTTATATGCGTACAGATGGACAGACAGACGGATTAAACGATAATAATAGGTGCTACGTGTTTAAATAATTACGAACGCACCTAAAAAGTAATAATAACAACTTGACTAAAGGTATGTGGCATCCTCGACAAAAAAAAAAAAAAAAAAAAAAAAAAAAAAAAAAAAAATGGAAAAATCTAACACGATTACGAAATTATCGGTAAATTATTTGAATTAATTTATTTCATATAAAAGAAAAATTCATTTTAAATTATTTTAGTGTTACAAGTTATGTTTTATAAGAAAAGTAATAAAACAGTGGATAATTATTGTAAGGAAAAATTGAATGTAATCTTTATAAAATAATAATAATAATAATAATACTATTTTCTTCTAATATATTGCTTGAGAATTAAATTCAACGGTCGATGCAGATTATTATTATTATTATTATTATTATTATTATTTGAGGGGGAGGGGAGGGAGAGTGTGAAAAGTAAATGTATTTTTGTGAAATTTATTATATTTTGCGAAATTTATTTTATTTCTGATAAAAGTAACATTTTGGGATGAAATTATAAAATCCAGTTACTGGACTTAAACAAGCATATTAAAATCATTTCTGCGAAAGTAGTCCTTTCTGGGGAACTTTTATTCTCTGAAAATTACAGATATTTAAACATAACAATATACAAATAATGAATAGTATGTTTTTATGAAATATAATTTTGTGAAATGATCTGTTTTATTATTTGAATTTTTGAGAAGGGGCCTGTTTTTTTTTATATGGATTTTTATGAAAGTGTTCTAAATCGATCCAAAATTTTGGCTGGATCGACGTCTAAAATTAAAATTATTACATGTTAGACAAGGTTTTGAAAATCAGGTTTGGGAAAGCTGACAGCAAAACACATATCGCTGTACCGGTTCTGTTTATAGCAAATATATTGTTCTCCATAATTATGTATACCATTCCAGGGGGGCAGGTCAAGGAAAAACACAGTAAACAAATGAAAACTATCAGTATTTTCTTATAGAAAATATTTCAAATAATATAAAGGGATTAAAGAAGTCGAATTTTTCTTTAACAAAATACTGCTATTTAACACCTTTTTTAACTGTTTTTCCCTGACCACTCGCCACACATGCATACCAAGTTTTATGATATTTTCTCACCACTATTTTTTAAGATATAAATTTGTTTTATTTAATGATCAAAAATCTAATATTAAATAAATCAAATTTTTCAGATCAAAACTAGTGATAGGAAGAAGAGTAAAAGTAAAAATCTATCATATATAATATTCTTTTAAAAATCATTTAATTTTAAGAAAATGATGCTTAAAAAATCGATGTTTTTGTAAAAAGTTTGTCTTGCTATTTGCTTAGGATTTTTTCTTACTGGACTGCTTCAAAATAAATTATCAGGATTAGACCTTGAACAAATTTTAAGCTTTTTTTACACATGAGCTATAACCTGTGGTCCCTATAAAACTTTAAGTGTACTATTTTACGCTAAACGTAGTAATTCAATTTTTTAAATAAATATTTTGTAAAAATAGGAATTATTAAAATCTCACTAAAATAAAAAGCTAGCTTCTTTTATATTTTTGAAACAAATACAGTTAAGTTTAGTAAAAATTGATCTTTTCTTCCTTTTTAGCATCCGATGCTATTTCTTTCAGACAACCTAAAAATGTCGTGTCATCAGCCCTGAATTTTCTACTGAACCGATTTTGATAATTATTTTTTTAAATGAAAGCTATTTATTTGTAGTTGTGCCCAATTTAGCTATTTTTTAATTTATATCCATTTTTATATTTTATTTTTAATTTTAAATGCTTTTTTACGATATTTCTACAAAATGGTGGCAACTTTGTTTAGCTTTTCTCTTGATAATAAAAATTTATTTTCCATTATTATTTTCCACAAGTCAGAAACTTTATTTCATCAGTGAACATGTCCTCGCATTTAAAAGAAAAAAGTTAATTGTTTTCGTAAAATTTAACCACAATAAAATGATCGCATATAATTATGCACTAATTGAGTTAAAAAAATATATTTACTGAGAAATAATATTAATAATGTAAATAAAATAACAGAAAATAATTTATGATAAAAATTAATGTCTAAAGCAAAGTAAGAAATATTTCAAATGAGGAAAATGATGGCATTCAGCAACCAGATAAAATGAATTTACAATATTATTACGGACGCCTTTTTCATATTACTAATAACAGTAACTTTTAAAAACATTTGAAGAGAAAATGACGTCACTATTTAAAACATCGCATTTTTACTCATAACGATATTACATTTCAATATTTCTTTTCCTTATGGACACTGAGATTGAGATTTTACTTTCAGATGACTTCAGTTAGTGAAAATAATGTCATAGTAAAAATGAAATTAGTTTTTTTTTCTTTTTTTTTTTTTAATAAATCTATTTTTCTGTAGTGCATATAAAATAAAATTTCTGGATTTCGTTAGTACTCAGATTACAATTTTAACTGAAGATGTGCAAATATTTGCATACAAAATTGTAACTGGTAAACTTGACATTAAGTTTGGAAATATATTTATTGTATATTGATTCAATAATGTAATTACTTTTGCTTTTTTTTTTTTAAGTCAAATCGATCGGGTCTTTTAAACATTTCATTCGTCGAATTCGACGGGATTCCACTCGTTTTATTGTTAAAATGCATTTCCTTTTTCCCAGAGTCTATAAAAAAGCGTTTAAACTAAAGAAAAAATCCGTTTTTGATGAATCTAGTCAATGAAGAAGTAGCACGTCAAATTGTATCTCTGTTTATTATTCCGCAATTCCAAAGTCTCAGAGAGAAATTGCTAATAAACTGGGTATTTCACGCCGTTCTGTTTGCTATTATATTTATAAACACAATAAAAATGAAGTTAGTTCATTGCATTCTAAACGGGGTCGCCCTTCTAAAAAACCTCTATCGATTTTTTAAATTTTTTTATCGGAGGCGAAATTTAATTCTGCAATGGCAGAATCTACATTCAACTTGTTTTATTATTATCTTCTTTTCTATGTAATTTTTTTTTTTTTTCTTTTGGCAGCAAAAATTTATATTCTCTAGTAAAATATTAAGCGATTATTTGCAATTGGTGACAATTTTTTCCAGTTTCAGTATTTTAAAGTAAATACGCAGAATATAGACATTTAAATAAAATACGTAATATGCATGAATATTAATTAGAAATGCTTCATTTCCCAATACGTGATTTTTGAACCTTTTTTGGTAAAAACTATGAAAAGACATTTCTTAACCATTCATTTTTTAATATTGTATGTTTAATTAGCCTTGATAAGATTTCAACAATGTTAATAACAATTATAGTTATTAAATTATTAAATGCACTTATAAAGAAGTTTCGAAAATATTAAACATTCTTAGCATAAATTAAAGCGTGAATTATTACTGGAAAGGACAAGCAGGGCTAACTGGCTGGAAGAGGGGATGGGGAAATCTTGCTTTTGCTCATGGTCTGGTAGAAAATGCTGCTTCCTGAATAATACACTGCTCAAAACAATTAAAGGATATTTGAAGTTTTATATAAAATAAAGATATAAACGAAATTTTTTTTGCCGAAAATAGAAGAAAAGAATCACAAATGCAAATTTTTCTGGTTTTCAATCTGTGGAGTATGCAAATTTTGAGTTTGACGTCAAAAACGTCGCTTCAGCGGCAGCGGTTGGTTGGTTGTATTGGGTTTTATGGCGCAAGGTCCCTTTAGGGACATGCTGCGCCAAGGCAAGGGTGAAATGAAAACATAAGGCTATTTAAAATCAGACAGCGATGAAAAGTATGATAAAAAACAGACTAAAAGAGGACAAAAATCATAAAAACACTAAGTGACAAAAAAACCATAGAAGTTGGTAATAAATGGTAAAAATATAAAACAATGAATATGATGAGTGAATATGACAAACACAAGATTAAAAATAAAAGAATACAATGTCATGATAAAGTTAAAATCAGTCAAGGGTAAAATAGGAACCTTAAAAGAGATGTAACAAGTTAAAAACTGTGAAAAAATGTCTGTATTAAATTGAAACATAAAAAGTTAAAATACAGCTTAAAACAGATTAATCAATCATTTTTTTTTTTTTTTTTTTGCAATTTAAGAAGGAGGCACATATTCTTCATAAACCGTATTTGTTTCATCATCATCAGATTCATAACTCGATGAGTCCATAGCCTCTTCAGCATAGTTAAGCAACTGTTTTGGATCTTTTATGTTTTTAATTGCAGAGCTAAGGCAAGATTTTTTGCCCTTTCTCTTCACAGTTTTCCACTGTGAAGAGACTTGGGTTGAAGGTTTATTCCTATTCTTGTGTGTGCAAGATTTTATGTTTGTTTTTTTAATTGGACATACATTAGGGTTCAATGATTTGTTTTTATCTGATTCTGAAGTGGCCTGTGTCTCAAGTTTCGTAGGTTTTGAAGTTTCAACTAATGAATTTTGTGTTCGTTTATAAAGGTATTCTATTTTGACAGGTTCTGATGATGATGGCCAGAGCTCTAATTTTGGCATCAGTCTTGTAGTAACGTTACAGTATACATTACGGGTTTTTTTCTTTAAATTGCTAGATGAGGGTGAGTCAAACGGAATGGCAGAATCAGTCTGAGTGCTTATGTGCCTCACAGAGTTTGCTTGACGTTTGAGTAGGCTAGAATAAGAGACGCCAACTGATGGTGTTCGGGATTCAGCAATTTTGCGGGCTTCTGGATAAGAAAGTTTTTGGGTGATTTTAATTGCCATGATTTCTTTTTCGAGAATCCAGTTTGGACAAGAGCGGGAGTAAGCTGGATGGTCACCTTTGCAGTTGACGCAACGTTCAGCGTTTTCACATGTTTTATCGTCATGGTCAACTTGTGCACAACGTGCACATGTTTTAGTGGCACGACAGTTAGTATTTGTATGTCCATAGCGCTGGCATTTAAAACATCGAAGGGGGTTGGGAATATATGGTCGGACGGGACAGCTTAGGTAAGCAGCTTTAATTCTAGTAGGTAGATTCGGACTATTGAAAGTCAGAATGATGTGCTTTGTGGGAAGCACTTTTTCATTCCGACGAATTGTTATACGTCTTACATCTATGACATCTTGATGTTTTAAGTTTTCCATAAGTTCTTCTTTAGTAGAAAATAAAAGCTCTGGCTCAGATATTACGCCACGACTTGTATTTAGAGTCTTATGTGCTTGAACAGAAACAGAAAAAGGACCAATTTTAGAGCTATTTGAAAGAAGTTCTGACTGTTTATATGATGAGATCTCAACAAGTAAATCCCCGGATTGTAATTTCTTGAGCGAATGACCATCCCCCAAAACAGACTGAAATGTTTTAGCAATAACAAATGGTGAAGTTTTTTTGAAAGAACAATCGGATTGGCTATCAAGGCGCTTAATGACAAAAAAACGCGAGAATGCAGGTTTCTGTCTTGTTTGTTGCTCTCCACTTGGGAGAGAGTTAGAAGGAAATAGAGATTTTCCATCCATAATTGAGAAAAAAAGTAATTCAGACCCCGGCCGCACCACCCACTACCGAGCCCAACAAGGGGATGCACATTCGTGCACCAGTGCTAACCAGGGCCCATACGGTCACAAGACAAACCTATGTCAGTCTCCACCCTTAACGAGATGACTAGTATTTGCCCGCTCACTTGATCCCTAAAGCCAGTGACAAAAGCCAGCTGACCAGCCGATTGATGCATACGGGACCAATATGCACCTCCCGTCTACCTGAAGCAGAGGCCAAAGCAGTGTGTTGGTCTCCCTCAACTGCCAGGATCCCCCTTTCCAGGGACACGGGTCGCCACGCACGGCCAACACGTGGGTGATTTTCAATTCTCCATGAGTCGATATACAGGATGACATCGGCCCATACAGAATTGCCCTCACCTCCGGAGAGGAAACCACAATGAGAGTGAAACAAAGATGAAAGGAAGACAAGAGGAGTAAGAGGAAAAGGAAAGGAGAAAGATCACTCAGGTGCCCCGGGGTTGTGAAGCCCGTGAATACCTAAAGAAGGTATCCCCCTGGGGGGCAGCGGCAGCGAATGAAATTTGACTTTCAACTGGATAAAAGAGAATGAAGACAAGGATGATCGGCATTCAGTGATTGCTTTGTTTCGATGAGTACGATGTTACAACAAAGTCATTTGACAGATTCAGAAGCTTGGAGAATTGTTGGTAGGTTAGAAGGGGGACAAACTCAAGCCGGAGTAGCGCAAGCCATTGGAGTGTCACAAAGTGTCATTTCCAGGATCTGGAGCCGTTTTTTGGAGTGTGGATGTGCAGGCCGAAGACCAGGGCAAGGTCATAGACGGGCAACAACGCCCAATGAAGATCGGTATTTAGCGTTAACAGCTCGGAAACACCGAAACATGAACGCTACTCTTCTCCAACAACACCTTCGCTCGGCTACAGGCACCACGATTTCAACTCAGACTGTCCGAAACCAGCTCCATGCTGTAGGTCTGTATGCTCGCCGACCGATGGTATGTGTTAGATTAACACCAAGGCATCGTCGCGACCGCAGGGAGTGGGCAACCGAGCATGTAAACTGGAGGAGAAATGAATGGAGCAATATTCTGTTTTCTGATGAGTCCCGTTTTTCTTTGCATCCGGATAATAGGCGTATTTTCATCTGGAGGGACCGTGGAAGTAGGAATAATCCTGCGTTCGTGCACGAAAGTGTCAGATTTGGAGGTGGAGGAGTGTTGGTGTATGGTGGCATCTCCATTGACGGGCGCACTGGCCTCTACATCATTCGAGATGGAGTTCTGACTGGTCTCCGATATAGGGATGAGTTCCTCAGACTTTTTGTAGTCCCTTACGTTGCAGCAATCGGTGATAACTTCATTTTAATGGACGATAACTGCAGGCCACATCGTGCAAACCTGGTGGAGTATTTCCTTTTCGAGGAAGGAATCGTTCGAATGGAATGGCCAGCGTGTTCTCCAGACATGAATCCAATCGAGCACGTTTGGGACGCTCTAGGAAGACGAGTTTCTGGCCGCCAACAACCCCCACAAACTCTCCAAGAACTGGAAAGAGCTCTTCTGGAAGAGTGGGGCAGGATACTCCCAACTCGTCATTAATAGCCTCATTGAGTCCATGCCTCAAAGGTGTTCAACGTTGCTGGCCGCCCGTGGAAACCATACTCCCTACTGAAAATGATTTTCTTTGAAGAAAACACCTTTTCTTATTCTTTTTTTCTCATTTGCACAAATTGTGTTTTTTTCCTTTTGTACACAAATGCGCAATAAAATGCATTTTTTTCTGCCAAACATGTGTAATTTATTCTCATATGACCTACTATGTCTGTCGACCATGTATCAATCAACTAAAAAGTTTCCCAGATACAAAATCCACCTAAAACTGCAATATCTTTTAATTGTTTTGAGCAGTGTATAACAAAAAAAAAATCATACTTTAGAAATTTGTGATTTTTATTCTCATATGTGTAGCTAACATATTTGTATTACTTATTTTGTTTTGTGGATTTTTTTATCAAATTAGTCTTTTTTATATAATAATAAAGAATAAAAAGCAACTAAACGTAAAATGAATAACAACCATGATTTTATTTAACAATAATGACCACCATGCAGTCATTTGTATTTATTAAATATGGCGTTTTTTCATTTAACATCACATATATTATAAAAGTCAAATACTAAAATGAAATCAAATGAATGTTTATTTTATTATTTTTTTCAAAATCTCTTTCTTAACATTTTGATACTAATTTAATTACTGAAATAGAAATAGCGACAAAATAGAGTATAAGAGTGTATGAGTGATATAAAATTACATCATAGCCCAATTTTGCCATGGCACAATGTCTGCTCTTTTTGCCAGGAACAGGACGTTCACGTAGAACACTCGTATGGCTGCGGTTGGTCAGGTTTTTATTTTTCAGGTGGAAACAACAAGCGTTCAAATAGTGTCTTCTGACAGTAGTCAAAATCTTACGAATTAAAAAAAAAAAAAAAAAAAAAAAAAAAAAAAAAAAAAAAAAAAATTGAAAAGTTGACAGAAGCTGACTATTTACTCAAATCATTTGCGCAGAATCGGATTAATAATTACTATGATGTTCACGCGAATTTACGTTTAACCCTTTTCGGCACGGTGTCTTAAAAAAGGAGACCTCATTTAAATTTTACTGGCACCAAGAATATTTAATTAAAATTTTCTTTTTATAACATACCTGAAAATAAAGTTCCTATTTTCTAATAAATTCGTTTATTAATTCTGGTATAAATTAATTATTTCAAACAGATTTATTCCGCACCGGAAAGGGTTAAAAGACGAGTTTTCGCATTTGGAAAGCTAGAAAAAAATATCTGCAAGTTAAATACAGGTATATTAAATAAGTAATGATGATGAAAGTCTTGCTACTTATATTATCGATGTGGATAATACAAAAAAAAAATTAAATAAATAAATAAAATAAAATAAAAATAACGGGTATTTTTTTTAATTAATCACGGAAATTTTAAATAAAAATTTCTTTTTTGTATAGCTTATACAACATATTTTTCACTTACAAGTGAACCTCTTTTAGTGCCATCTAGCATCGGGATTTGATGCATTTGTAGCCCTATACTTAAAAGTTAGAGAACTCATAAAATTCTCTGTTAAAGGCATATTATATATATTTTTTTATATTTTTAATTTGTTAGTATTGGATTTTTATTTGTTTATTTCACATCAAAAGTGAGTTAAATAGATTTTATCTATTAAAAGCACTCAAGATCGTTGATTTTTTTTTTTTTTTAATTGAATACAAAATAATCGATCTATTTTATTTTGAATCTGTATGGAATAAAGTCTTTTTATAAAACTAATCATAAAATAAGTTAATGTAGAAAATAACAATCGTTACTTTCATATTATTCATTTTTTTCTGTTTCACATTACTCACCAATGACTGTAACCGCATACTCATTATTTTCATTGCTTCAATTTACATTCTTATTTTATATTTGGCAACGATCGTAGAGATAAAAACGCCATGTGACGTAACAAGTGGAGATAGTTGTCGAATCTGTTCTGAGCAGCAGAAAGCTGCGATTGTGTGACTATGAGGTTATTTTTTTATTTTAACTGTGTATGTGTTTATTGAATGTTGTGTTAGTGAAATAAAATGACCGGGAACTTATTCCATCTCCTAGACACTCCGATTCACAGTAAATCTGGTGTCTCAGCGCGAAATACAGTAATGGAATAGTTTTTCCCGCTCAATTTATTTTGTGGTGAACCGACCGGGTTCTAAACATTTCTGGAATCATACCGATTTGCTCCGTGAAAGGAAAAAGTGATACCTTCTGGTTTTATACCAAGAAAGAATAATCGAATAATTAATTATGTGCATCCTTCTACTGTTTGTGAAAGTTAGAAAGCCATCTGGTTTTCTTTGATTAAATTCGAAGTTTCATCGCAATCGCCAGCTATTAATATAGTGAAATAACCATTATGAAATCCTGAACGCATTCCGTCATTTTGGCAAAAAAGAGGGTTTTTTATTAACAGAGTGATAGAGAAAAAAAGAAATAGAAAAGAGATCGAGTGATTTTTCTGTTGTTGGGCTCATACTGAATTATCGTGAAGATAATTTATTTTCACAAGATTTTGTTTTTAAAGATAAGCAACGTCAATTCTTTTTTTTTTGTATATATTATTTATTTTTCTTAAAAGATTAATCTATCCTGGTACTTGAAATACAAATGTATTTTTATTTTATTTTTTACGTGTTTAAGGTAAATGTTTATTAGTTTAATTTTTGTTTTATGTATTTATGTTTCAGCAACGATTTGAGTCTTGCATAATTAATTGAAGAAGAAGGCCGAGATAATCATTGCAACATTATTTTAATTGACATCTAAGTTGCACGGAAAAAAGAACAACAATCACATTACAGAATACGAATCAAAACTGAAACTTTTAACAAAAGATACTCTCAAACCAGGAGAGTTTTTAAATTTGAACCATGGAGGCAATACAGCACAGTAGAAGTCCGTAAGTCCATAGAGTTAATACACAACACTCTTCCCCTCTAAGAATCGAGCACGTAGTCCTTCAGATGTTTAGGAGTGATCAGATGACGCTGAGATCGTCGTAAATCAGGTGCTGGTGGATCTGCTGGTATGGATTTTTCATGATTAGGAACTGTAGGTTGAATTATTTGTTCGGGAACACTAATGGGCGAATTTTCAGGAGAATCACAGGTGACTGGTGGAATGGAATCAGATGAATTAGTACTGTCCACAGACGTGTTTGGACGAACAGTACGATCACGAATTTGATCAACATGACGTCTAGATATCTTACCGTCAATTAAACTTTCAGCCTTGTAGGAAACAGGACCAGTTGGTTCTAAGATTTTAGCTGGAATCCACGGAGATCCATCAGAATAATTTCGGATATAAACAGGATCATCTTCATTGAATGTCCTTAATCTTTTACTTCCTTCCTCCTCCATTTTTTCCTCGCTTTTGCACCTCATTTCTGCATTTAAATCGGGATGTAACCTATCTAATAGTGACGTTAAACGTCTATTCATTAAGATTTCTGCATGTGATTTACCTGTAGTTGTACATGGTAAAATGTGTTGCGAAAACAGAAATCGTGCCAAGCGGGCTTTCCAATTTCCTTGAATTATACGCTTCAACGCTTGTTTGGTGGTGGCAACCATACGTTCAGCTTGTCCATTTGAAGAAGGATGATAAGGTGCTGATTTTATTGGACGGATTTGATTTTTCACAAGAAATTCGATAAATTCAGTTGATTTGAAGGCTTGTGCATTATCGGACACAACACTATCAGGAATACTATGTGTAGCAAAAAGCAATCTAAGAAAGTCTATAGCTGCCGAAGAAGACATGGATGAAACAGGAAATACTTCCAACCATTTAGAATGTGAGTCTACGACTATTAAGAATGTTTTACCTTCATAGGGTCCCGCGAAATCAATATGCAGGCGAGACCAAGGTCTATCTGTCCATTCCCATGGATGGATGGGTGCTTTTGCCGGAGCTCTTTGATTTTCCTGGCACAAAGTACATGATTTTACTGTTGTTTCGATCTCACTGTGCATGAGTGGCCACCAGACATAACTGCGAGAGAGTCCTTTCATCCTAACTATTCCTGGATGACCATTATGAAGTAAATTTAGAAAGTCCTTTCGAAGAATGCTAGGGATAACAACCCTACTAACCAAAAGCACACAGTTCTGGTGAACACTTAACTCATTACGTCGATGGAAGTATGGTTTGAACTTCTCGTCATTCCTTTTCGGAGGCCAACCATTCATTATCATCAGAGCAACTCTTGAAAGTATTGGGTCTTTTTTAGTTGCCGCTGAAATCAATTTAGAATTGAACTGAGTGACTGGGGAAAATTCTAATAATAGTACGTCAGCCTGAGGAGGAATTTCACAATCAGGAGTGGTCAAGGGTAAACGGCTAAGCGCATCTGCATTTCCTATGTCCTTACCCTTTCTACACTCTAAATCATAATTATAAGTTGCCAATATCAAACCCCATCTTAGAACTCGTGGAAAAATCATTTGGGCCAAAGGTTTACTTGGATTAAATAAGCATAAAAGAGGTTTATGGTCGGAATAATTTTTAATTTACGACCCTACAAATACTGATTGAATTTTTTTACCGCCGAAATTATTGAAAGAGCCTCACGATCAGTTTGGCTATAGTTTCTCTCAGCTGTTGTTAGAGTTCGGGAATGATAAGCGATGGGAGTTTCCTTACCGTTCGGTAAAATGTGGCTTAACACACTACCTACTCCGTATGATGAAGCGTCACAAGTTACAATTAAGGGAAGGCTTTCATCAAAACGCGCTAAAACGGAATCTTTCGTTAATAAATTCTTAGCCGCGGTATAAGCCTTTTGATGCGTAGGCGTCCAACGCCAAACTGTGTCCTTTCTGAGCAATCTATGCAAAGGTTCTAAAACGGAAGATCTATCTTTTAGAAAACTGCAATAAAAATTTAATAATCCTAAGAAAGATTGAAGTTCTGTCTTATCCTTCGGATTAGGAGCTTCGTGGATAGCCTTAACTTTATTTAAACTTGGTTTAATACCCTCTTTAGTTACTTGAAATCCCAATAATTCTATTGTAGGAACTGCAAATATACATTTTTCGCGTTTGAGGTGAATGCCTGATGATTTTAAACATTCCAAAACTTGTTTTAGTTTTAAATTATGATCATCTATAGTTTTACCCTGAATAAAAATATCATCTAAGTTAGGTAATACTCCGTTAATTCCTGACAGAACTTCCTCAATTTTTTTCTGGAAAATTGAAACAGCAACTGAGATACCAAATGATAATCTAGTTACCCTGAAAAGACCTTTAATTGTATTTAAAGTTAGAATTTTAGAAGTAGGCTCATCCACCGGAAGTTGTATATAAGCTTCGGACAAATCTAATTTGGAAAAAATAGTACCGCCGGTCATAGTGGCTAAAACCTCCTTAACTGTAGGCAGAGGGTAACTGAATTGTTTCACAGCCTGATTCACAGTACTGCGATAATCCCCACATAAACGAATGCTACCATCTTTTTTGACAACTGAAATCACAGGGGTAGCCCAGTCAGAATAAGAAATTGGCTCCAGAATCCCTTTGTTTACCATATTTTGGATCTCGTCAATTATTTTATTTCTTAAAGCGAAAAGTACGTTACGTGCTTTAAGATATTTAGGAGCACAATTTTCATCAATCCTAATTGAAATGGGAGGTCCCTTAAAAATGCCTAGCGTTTCAGAAAAAGTATCGTCGAATTCCGATAAAATTGAATTTAACGTTGGAGCACAAATTTGGTGGACATTAGAGTCACCAACATTAATATTAATTTTTAACGAATCAAACCAGCTACGACCAATTAGGGATTTACCCTTACCCTCAAGAACTAATAAGGGCAAGGTAACATTTTGTGAGTTATACTGCACATTTGCATCAAAATAACCTTAAACATTTAATTTTTGAGCATTCCAAGTTCTCAGATATTGATCTGAAACTGGAAGTAAAGAAGGGGGGCTCACTGGCCATAATCTAGCGTAAGTGCTAGAACTGATTATGGAATGCAAAGAACCAGAATCTACCTCCATTTTATGGTTAATACCGTTTAATTTTATATTTACATCATTAGGTGGGTAGTCATTTATGGAAATTAAAACATTTATATTGAGCAAACAATCATAATAATCATCATATTGAGGCTTACCTGATTCTATGTCATGGATTTTAGAATTATTGTTACCTTTTTTAGTATTTTTTGCATTACACACTTTGGCAATGTGACCGATTTTTTTGCAGTAATTGCAAGTAGCCGTAAGAAATTTGCATTCACCAAAGGGATGGTGCGCCCCACACCTATGGCAAGGCTTTTTATTTTGTGCAGGTGACTTATCCTTGGCACTCCTGTTGTGCGTTTTTGATTTTATCAAATTTACAGGCTTGTACAAATCATTATTATTTCCGCGAATTTCCGGCGATTGTCGTAAAGCTGCTTCACCTGCAAGTGCGATATCCATGGCTGTTGTGAGGGTCAATGCTGGATCGGCCAATAATTTTCGTTGGATTTCTTCGTTACGGATTCCGCAGACCAGTCTATCGCGAAGCATGGAATCTGAGTCCCGAAATTACAATTTTCGGACAGTTTACGCAGTTCTGCTACAAAATCGGCGATACTTTCATTTTGTTGCTGATCCCGTTTGTTAAACTTGAATCGGCATAGAATTTCGGATGGTTTTGGCGAAAAATGTCCATCCAAAGTCAGCAACAAGTTCGGGAATGTCACAGTATCCGGAGCGTTCGGGGAACACAATGAACGAATCAATGAATACAATGTCGGTCCAGCGACACTGAGGAAAATAGCTCTCTTTTTTTCACATCTTCATCGGTGCTATTAGCTGTGAAATAGAATCCCAAGCGTTCCTTGTACTCGGTCCAATTAGTTTTCCCTATATGAAACTCTTCTAGCTTACCGAGAGATATTATGACAATGCACTTGAAAGCAGAACAAAGAAACGAAACTAAAGTCAGTTCAGAAAAACTAAATAAGAAAGAATTACTTCATGAAACTGAGTCCTTTGGTTCACGCTCGTCGCCAAGTATTAGATCCTTGCAGAATTAATTGAAGAAGAAGGCCGAGATAATCATTGCAACATTATTTTAATTGACATCTAAGTTGCACGGACAAAACAACAACAATCACATTACAGAATACGAATCAAAACTGAAACTTTTAACAAAAGGTACTCTCAAACCAGGAGAGTTTTTACATTTGAACCATGGAGGCAATACAGCACAGTAGAAGTCCGTAAGTCCATAGAGTTAATACACAACAAGATTTAGGAACTAAAATACATGCAGTCTGGCAGTGTAAGTTTATGGTTCTTATCCTTATTTCTCATTTTATTTATTTGACATTTTATTTTTATTACGCAATTTATTGCTGAGCTTTTTGTGTTTATATTATACTAGCTGATCCACCCAGCGTTGCCCGGGACCATAGATGTTTTCAAAGAAGTTGCGAATATTTAAAATCTTCATTCTTACTGAAATAGAAAGAAAAATTACATTTTATCTGGAGAATATTTTAAAGTTTTGAATATTTAAAATTTTATCTGAGTGAACACAGGTATGTATTTCTGTTATGAAAATCATGTTTTGGAAGAATAATGAAATCTAATCATTTATTTTAGCGGTTTTGAACAAAAAAAATAAGGCAATAATTGAATTATTTTAAAATTCCTTTCTTCAATGAGAACTACTCCATGCAAAATCTTCTGAGCACATCTGAACAAACCCTTAGAAAACATAAAAAAATAACTTGAAAAATTACGAATGCATAAAATTGAGTTTTTCTAATAATATCAACAATCAATACATATTCAATCATGCGGTGTGTAAATCGTAGAATAAATGCCTTTCCATGAAATAATTGTGTATGTGTAGCAGCTAAAAGCCATCTTGAATTAATGTCATAATAAAATTGAAAAAAAAAAGAGTAAAATGCAAATGCACAAGAATTAATGCAATGTAGGATTCCTATTCGCATAGTCCAGAACAAGTGGGCCAGTTATATACAATATGCAACGATACAAATCTACAGCCATTAAAAGAAAAAAAATAATTGTAATTTCTCAAAAATATCTTTCTCTAATATTATAAGACAATGAAAATTGTTCATATATTATGTTGGATGCCACAATGATAACTAGAAATAAAAATACAAGTGAAATACACAATAAATTAATTAGAGAGCCTAAAATAATAACTCTGTGAAATTACATCGATGTGCTAAATGGATTTTGCACCAAAAATACGTATTAAAAAATTCGAACATTAACTATAAATGATAAAATTTAAAACAAATACCTAAACTGAAATAGTGAAAGTAGCAACCTTTCGTATGCAAAAAAATATGAGGCTATCTCATCCATCTCGAACAAGAAACATACACCAATATTCTGTAGAAAATACCCAATCACTCACATAAAAAATAATTGAAGTTGCAATGCCTAGAAATGATGAATGAATAAATTTAATATGAAATTTTGAGTTGCAATGTATGCTTATGTATAGATATGCATTAAAATGTGCCTAAAAGTGTAACCATCTAGCAGACATACTAACTTAATTTTATTATATACTCATAGAACTTGAATAGTAAAATATAGAGAGCTAGCAATAATATCTATATAGCAGTAAACTTAATAAAAGTAATCAATGTTTTATTGCAGAGTAAAAATGACAAAGAAAATCTAAAAAAATTCGCTAATTTCCACTTTCTGCTAAATAAAAATGTATCCAATTTATATATATATATATTAATGAACATGGATGCAAGGCACGACCCGGCTTCAGAAAAAAGTTTGGTCCGGGCCCGACCCAGCCTGAGAAGTGACCGGCTCGGCCTAAGAGTCTTGGGGGCGAGAGAATATGGAATAGAGAATATGAGCCCGAGCGCGAACTGCGAGCGGGCCGGGCTCGGACCGTCCAATGCAGGTCTCTACATTGAACGTTCCTTGTACTTGTGCAAAAAAAGTGCGTCTGAACGCCATAAGTATTCTGTGACATTACTTAAGTATAAGATTTAAGTTCCTTTAACAGGATTTAAAGAATGTATGGTGACATGTAAAAACTTCTAATAATTTTTCGTACATATCCCTGCTAGTATTAAAAAAATATTTTTGTATGCAAAAGAAATACACAAAGATGTAACTATGTAATATTCGAACGTAAAAACTGACGGTCTAATCCAAAAATATCGTTGAAATATTCTACATTTAATTGTTAAAGTATAAATATTATTACATTTTATTATTATTATTAATATTAAATATGAAATGGAAGCTTGATTCGAACCAATCATATAGTATTGATAGGTGAAGGATGATTTATATATTATTAATTTAGACTGTATATCATCAAATATATTTTTAAAAATGTATCACAAATGTACAAATGTAAAATGTGTGACATGAAAAGACCATAAACCGAAAAATGCAACTTGCAACTGAAATACCTAAAACCATCACATGATTCTTGTAACCTGCCTTCCAAGAATTTATTGAAGAAAATAAGAATTCATATAGGGTAAACAAAACTATTTAAACTATTTTTAACGAAACAATATGGCACAATCTAAAAATTTCAAAATCCAACATGCTTATTGTATAAAATTTGTAAATGAAAAACACAACAGGTATGTGTGTATTTTTTTTACTATGACCATTATTTTACTATGCGAGTCGGACACATCTATAAACTACGTGTGTACAAAAAATATGTATACCATCAAATATTTTTCGCAATATAAAAAAATATTATATGAATATAATATAAAATTATCATTTAAGAAGAAAAATGTTGCATATCTAAATGAACAAATACCACACGCAGTACCGATGTGGGACCATTGTAAATTACATTTGTGTACCTTTGTAAAAGTAACTGCCTGTAAAATTCCACAAAAAGGAAAAAAATCTCTAAAATAATCACTAATGCTGAACTAGAAAAACTTTAAGCACCAGCAAAATATTCAAAAGATGCAACAAGAGGTATAAATGGACAAAAATAAAAGTTAAAGCAGTTTTAAGAATAACAGAATGATAAATGAGAAGAATAAAAAAAAACTTGAAAAATTTAGAATACATAAAACTGAATATATCAACAGTCAATACATATTCAATCGCGGCGTGAGTAAATCGTAGAATATGTGCCCTCCCATGAAATAATTGTGTATGTGTAGCAGCTAAAAGCCATCGTAAATTAACGACACGATAAAATTGGAAAAAAAAAACAGGAGTAAAATGCAAATTCTTAAGAATTAATACAATGTATGATTTCTATTCGCATAGCATAGAACAAAATGACCAGATATATACCATATGCAAAGATACAAATCTGCAGCAATAAAAAAAATGTAATTTCTCAAAAATATCTTTCCCTGATACTATAAGACTATGCGAATTGTTCAAATAATATGTGTGATGCCACAATGACATCTAGAAATAGAAATACAGGTGAAATATGCAATAAATTAATTAGAGAGCCTTAAATAGCTCTGTGAAATCACATCAATGTACTTAGTGTAATTTGCACCAAAAATACCCATTAAAAGAAAAATTCTAACTTTAAATAACTGTAAATTATAAAATTAATAATAAATAATTAAATTGAAAGAGTAGCAATCTTTCCCATGAAAAAGATAAAAGGCTACCTCATCCCTCTCGAACAAGAAACATATGCAAACATACACCAAGGAATCTCTAGAAAATACCCCATCACTCATATCCAAAATAATTGAAATTGCAATGACCAGAAATAATGAATGCATAAATTTAATATGAAATTTTGATTTTCAATGTATGCTTATGCATAGATATGCCTTAAAATATGCCTAAATTGTAACCATGTAGCAGACACACTGACTAAATTCTATTATATTCTCAAAGAATTTCCATGGAAATATATAGAGAGATAGCAATAATATCTATATATCAGTAAACTTAATAAAAGTAGTCAATGTGTTATTGCAGAGTAAAAATGACAGTTAATTTCTAAAAATAGTGGTATTCAATAAATACCACTTTTGCCTAAATAAAAATATATCGTATATATATGTATATTTATGAACATGGATGTATGGCGGTCCCAAACAACTAACCTTAAAATATCTGCATTTAAAAATAAACATCTAAAGTACTAGTTGTACCTTTATATATTTATTTATTTTACCTACCCCCGATGTGTAAAAACAAGGCCTGAAATGTGTTATAAATCAAAAATCAAGTGAATTTATGTAAATCGGAATGTAATGTCAAATGAGGTCGCCAAAACATGGCTGAAAATGAGAAATTATTTTACCTTCAGAACCATTAATTTTGCACGAACGATGTATAAAATTTATGTGTAGAACAAATGTATAGCTACATAATATATACTATGCAGAAAGGCGTATAACTAACTGTATTATATTTCAAAAATTCAATTAAAGTTGTATATGTAAACAAGAAAACATGGAATAACGACAACACTAGTGCAAGTAATAATGTAACAATCTGACGATGTAGTAACACTCATAATGTAACTAATAAAAAGTAAAATAAAAGGCCAAGTGCGAATATTACTTGCGCTCAGAGGGTTCCGTACAATAAACATATAAATTATTAACCCCTTGGGGACGAGCGACTGATGTACCAGGCATTTAAAAGTCTCAGAATCCTTCATTATTCCCACCAGTTGCTTTTTCTTGTAAAGTTTACCTTATTTAATTGGACCAGTTTTGCAATTCCAGTGCAAAAAAAAAAAAAAAAAAAAAAAAAAAAATTCTGTTTTGAAAAACCGGCGCTTAAATATTAAAAAATAAGCATCGAGAAGGAGTTAACTGTATTGTTAAAAAAATAATTCCTGAAAAATTCCTATGTAAAAAAACTATGCAAAGTATTGTTGATTATAGCTGTATATGCTAGACAAGTATGGATGGAACTTAACTCGGTATGGAAAATAAAAGATAGTGCTTATTTTAACTTCATTTGGCATTTTATAAAACTAAATTCAGCGTAGTAATAACCTTTTGTTTTTCCAGATTAGCTAACAGAAAACCCTTGTTCAATGGCTAAAGAAGGCATTGAACATGGCATTGCGCTAAAGGAATTTGTGTAAACAGAAGCTCGCAAGTTTGTAAAGCCACTTTGATCCGTGACGCGATTTTTCAGATAGGTTTTTAATTAACTTCTGAATACATGGGAGTTGTAATGAGAGATCCACTCAATGCAAACAAGTCTCGAACTCCATAGTAATTATAAACGATTCGCATGCATAAGGAATTAAAAAAAAAGACATTATAATACCAGAAATTTCATAAAGTAATGGCCGCTACATCCGAAGTAAGGAACGTTTTGCATTAAATAAGTCAAATAATATTTTTAAAAAAAACCTGGTACTAAAAGGGATAATTTTTTTTTTCGTATGCGTTCGAACCCTGATTTATGTGATTAATTCTTATTAAATTAATATGCTTTCAACAGTAGGAAGTTTATCGCTTTTATACTGCTAAGGTGTTGCATTATACAAATATATTATTAAAAATTGTTATCTAGACTTTAAAAACCGATGGTATGCAGAGTACGCAGCCCCCGTCATTATTTATGTCCAAACTGTCTCTGTTTTTAATCGTTAAAATCTCGGCTATTTACCGACACGTTTTTTCAAAAAATATTACCAACAATGCTTTTATACTTCTGCAACGGTAGGTGCCATCAACGCTCCTCAACTCCTTTGCTCAATGCCCAGAAATCAAAATTTGTGTGAACAGAAAACTCTTTTCTCAACAACTATGCGATCTAGAGTAATCGCTATAGTTTTACTGCAAGGTTTAAAGCAGCATCTATAACCTCTAATTTTTTCATAATTTTAGTTACAGTAGATTCGGAATTAGATGGGGGGCAACATATTTTTGTTCCATATTTTCAATTATATCTCTGAAAATATACTACATTGTTGAAAATTTGCCCCATTTACTGCAGCGTCACTCCACAGCTATTATAGAATATTTCTTTTATAACCAATGAGAATGCTCTATAACACAGTAAAGTAACCGTTTTCTATAAAAGCGGTTAAGTAATGCGGCAGAAAATGGATCAAATTTTTATTAGTGTACCTAAAATTAAAAGAAATATGTTTTTGAGTTCCGCGTAACGAAACCTTTCACAAGATACTTCACATGATATGCAAAAAAAGTTTTTGTTTTTTCAAGTAACATAATTAGTGCCCCTACCCCTCTTCTAAATATATTTTTAAAAGTTTAAAATCGGTAAATATGTGGGTCAACAGTCTATATAAATTCTCCCAATATGAGCTTTTCACGCTTCATAGTTTATGAGAAAAATGGCTGTGACAGACGGACAGACATACACAGACGTGATCTTATAATGGTTTCGTTTTCATTTTATAAGTGCTGAACCCTAAAACAACGATCACTATATTGTAAACAACAATTACAATATTTTATAAAATCTGTGCAGAGGACCAATGACTAAATGATTGCACATGTGCATATATATAAATTAAAAGAATTACCTCTGCGTAAATTTTCATTTAAAAGGAAACAGAAAAAATGTACTAATTTCGACTAACTTCATTTTGCTCCCAATAACAAGATTAATTTAAAAAAAATTAAATTAATATAAAATAAATGGGTGAAATGCAAAATTTTCTATCTTGAATGGAATTCGTATTCTCTAAAAATAAGTAATATTACCTAAAATATTCATTTTAAATGTATGGAAAATTATTATATAATATCAAACATATTGTAAATGCATGCATGACGTGGAATATCTGTCCAGTCTGCACATTGTAGTCAAAGTACTTTATCTACCAATAAGCACAAAAATATGTTTATCTACATATAAGGTTAAGTTTGAGCACATTTATGACCTTTGTTTAGAATTATTAAATATTAATTTGAAAGTTAGAGACATGCATGCAAACACATTATATAAAAAAGATACCTTGTTTAAAAATGAGAAAGTACACGTATATTTTAAATATAAATATATATGCACTGCAAATATAACTATGGGCATAAGAAAAATTGAAACTTCTCTGTCAAAGAAAATATTTAAAATCTGATTTTAAAATATTACTTTCAAGTAAAATAAAATAATAATAAAGAAAAATATGTGCATTCGATACCTTTCTCATGCGGATATCCTAATTGTGTCGAAGTGGCCTTTTCCTGCTGTCTGCACTAATACAGTAATTTGCACCTTTGATTAAATTATATGTTTCATGCAATTTTAATTCACACTATTTATTGATTTTTTTGTTGTTGTTGACATGCTACAACCGCACTGCAGCATGCTTTTGATACATAATTTCACTTCATTTCAAAAACACCATTTTTCCTAAGCACAGAATGTTGCACAACATTTTTGAAGACACTTGGTGCATTTCTTCCTTTATTTTTTGGTGACGGCTCACTGCCTTCACCCATGTGGGTAAGCTCACGAAGAGAACGCATTGCACCGACTCGCATATGTCACACACAAAAGTTACACTGCTCCTCTTTACAGAAGAAAAAATCGATACACACTTTTCTCGGGGAAAACTGAAGATTCTCAAATGTACACAGTAACGATTTTATTTCACAGGTAGACTGAGTTCCGTAAATGAAAGATGTCACAAATTTGTAGGAGAAATAGGCTACCACACCACCAGTATGAAAGCAGGAACTAACCACAATGGCGGCGGGAAACAGAAAAAATCCTTCGCTCGCAGTGACGACAAGGGAAGGGAGTCCGATGTGAGCCTAATCGAAGCAGAGCCATGTACGAACTAGTTTGTGACAGAACTATTTGAGAATAAGTGTCTAACGCGCAAAAACTCTATCTCTGAATAATTTGCACAAGTCTTGAAATTCATGCAGGGCTCGCTTTACAACAACAATACAACATTCCAAAATGTATGAAATAAGTAGAGATGTAATCTAGCACCGATACTTAATCATGATTTTAAAAAAGCACTGAAAGAGAAATCTGTACCAAGTGGGGAGTTATCAACAGTGCGTCTTTTCCAACAGTCCCAGTTGAAGATCACTGGCGCCTCGTTGAGCTTTCGTAATCCAGGGCCGGTGAAAATAATACATAGCATAAACGTAGGCCAAGAAAGAGTCTCTGAGCACAAATACGTTGTCACTAAGCTGTCCGCAAGAGTTTTGAAAATTTTATCCAAGTTTATAGGTTGCACTTATTTGTAAGGTTCCATAATGCTGGATAGGATCTCACAGGAGCAACAAAAATAGGAAACCTCTGGATAGATTATAGTCCTCAAGAATAAGACTGCCGAAACTCTGGAGCAAAATAGAGTGGACATCATACGCCTATCTCCATTTAATACTAAATATTTCCTGATATAAACTGATTTCGTGGCATCAGGTATGATTTCGTTAAAGGTCTATTATTGTGAAATTGATGTTTGAAAAATATGATCTGTTTTGAGTAAGAAATGATTCGTAATCGTAGTCTAAAAATAGAAGCATTGTGAGCAATAATCCAAGGAGACATTTCCTGTAAAAGTCTACCAAGTAATAATTTATCAAATATTTTCATAGAAAGACTTTATTGTAAGAAGAAGGATGTTAGTGCCCCCCCCTCCCCTTACGCAGCAAAATTTATTAGTTGTTACTAAAAGGAAAATGATCAAAGGTCAAGTGTCTCAATCTGCGTAAGTTAATAAACACCAGGCTTACATCTGTGTTAAACAATACTTCAAACATCAAAATAATGGCTAGATAGAAATATAGATATAAAAAATTTAACGAGATGATCTCCAAGGATCGGGATCACATTTGGCTATCTATTAACACTAGAACGGCGGTAGGGGTCATTTTGACACCTGAGCACTTTCGTCCTTGGATCACTTTTGTTTGGTTGGAAGAAATCGTTTGAAATTTTTTGACTTTTCCTAAATAGATAACATATATTACTTTTTAAAAAATAAGCATTCTAGATTTGTTACTTTTTGAAATATTTACATGTATTCCTAGAACGGCGGACGGGGGTCATTTTGACCCCTTTGGTAAAATAGTCCTTGTACGCGAAGCATTGTGAAACCATGAGAAAAATTCAGTGATAAGCTTTTTTTCGGATGCATTTATACTGTCTCCCAGAGAAATACAATCCAGGGTGGTCACACTATATTGTTATTTCTAAGATAGTTGTTTTCCTTTGTTAGCTTTTTCCCATTATTTTGAAGAAAATATTTCAAAAAAAAAAAAAAAAGCAGGTGCAGGGTTTTTTATACTTACATTTCTTTTCACAAATAGACAAATGTATTTTCGCATTTGTTACTTTTGTTAGTTCAGATTACTCGCAGCAGGTGGTAACCGTAGAGGAGGGATTTTATGATTTGAGTACGAATTCCATTGTTCCTAAGGCAGGCAGTTGAACGTATATCTTCCCGCTTTCATCGACAAAAGGGTGTCAATTGTATGGCCATAATCCCTTTCTTTGCACCTGTCTGTTTTCGTTCTCGCAATAAAAGAAACATAGATGACGCCGGTGAAATGAATCCAGGTCCCTGTGTGGAACGCGCGAATACCAGTGACAGTTTGTCGGGAAAATTCTGCCGTCACATTCATTATCGTCTTATCTTTATTCTGTGAATGATACGCTGAAACATAAAGTCTGTCGTTTGCTGATATTCTGAATTTTTTCCATCTTATTTTCAAATTTAACAAAATATGTCTTATAAGCGAAAAAGAGGTCTTACTAATGAAGGAATTAAAAAATTGTTGCAGGAGCTCTCTGAAAATGAGTCTGACGGAGGTGAAAATGATAATTTTTCTGTAGAATCTGAAGTTGAATTTCAGACACAAACTATTAGTGAATCCGAGGACAGTGATGTGAACGAAGAACAGCTAAGAAGAAATAAACGAAAAAAAGCGGATCAGGGTATTATCAAAACTGTTTTCACTGCCACTGATAACACTATCTGGAATGAAATAAATTCTAAAAATTCAGCTTGCGGCCGTGTTCCTGCTAATAATGTTCCAAAAAAAAAACGGCGGGACCAACATCTTTTGCAAAGACTCGTGTTTTTGAGGACAAAGTGTCTAGTGCTTTCAAGCTTTTCATTGACGATGCTATCTTGTTGCATATAAAGAAATGTACAGGATCAGAAGCTCATCGACAACGTGGAAATAACGACTGGAGTTTATCTCTAGCTGACTTAGAGGCTTTTGTTGCTATATTATATATTCGTGGAGCAACAGGAGCAAAGGGTTTAGATTTATATTCATTGTGGTCTGAAGCATGGGGCATACCATTTTGGAAAGAAACTATCTCAAGAGATAGGTTCAAAGAATTAAAAAGATTTTTGAGGTTTGACGAAAAAACAACAAGATCTAGTCGATTACAGACTGATAAATTTGCTCTTGCATCTGAAATGTGGAATAAATTTATTGAAAATTGCAAAACATGCTACCGACCAGAACAAAATATTACAGTTGATGAACAGTTGTTCCCATCTAAAGCTAGATGTAAATTTACGCAATATATGACAAATAAACCTGATAAATTTTGAATAAAATTTTGGTTATCTGTTGACGTTGATACTAAATACCTCTTGAATGGATTTCCTTATCTAGGAAAAGATGAAACAGCAAATCCTCAATTACGTTTATCTGAAAATGTTGTCATGAAATTAACAGATCCCCATCTATACAAAGGGAGGAATATTACGACAGATAATTACTTTACTAGCATCAAATTAGCTGAAATGCTAAAATCTAAAAATACAACTTTGGTTGGCACAATGAAAAAGAACAGAAGAGAAATTCCTATAGCTTTGAAAAATATGCGCAGCACTCTTTATTCATCGAAGATAGTGGAACATGATAACATGACACTTACCATCTATCAAGCAAAACGAAACAAAAGTGTTTTTCTATTGAGCTCATTACATTCTACTGTAAAAACTGAGGACAGCCTGAAAAATTTGCCAGATTCAATAGATTATTACAACGCAACAAAGTGTGGTGTAGATATTCGTGATCAGATGTGCCGAAAATACTCCGTTAAATCTGCTTCTAGACGATGGCCTGTACATATCTTTTTCAATATTTTGGATCATGCAGGTTTGAACGCCTGGATAATTTATAAAAGTGTAACAGGCAAGCCCATCAGTAGAAGAGATTTTCTATTGAAATTAGGAGAGGAATTAAGAATGGTTCTTATGGCTTCAAAACTCCCAAAGATCCTTCCTGAATCTTCAGAAAAAACAAACGAAAATAAAGTGGATATAAAGAGAAAAAAGTGTCAAGTACAGAAATGCAATGGAAACAAATCTCAAGAATTTTGTGCATCGTGTTCCAAAGTTGTGTGCGGAAAATGCACTGGAAAAATTGCTAAAAATTATTTTTGTATCAATTGCATTAATGTCTAATACATGTACGGAACTATGTTAAGCATTAAAAAAATTCAAACGAAATGCTTTAGATATAAACCATTCAGCTACATTTATAATGAAATAAAGGAAACAGCAGAATACGTTTCTCATTTATTGGATTCAGAGTGTGGTTCATTCGGCGAGTAAGTAGATTAAAAAAAATTATTATTTTATAAATTGTGCTTTATTTTAGTTAACATTGGTTTTAATTTTTGAAAACATTTATTTTAAACCATTTTTTATGTCAAGTTAATGAGTTTTTTGAGTAGTTTAGTATGTACCAAATTGATCACCTTGCAGCCGTTACATACACAGTACTTTAAAAATTAAATAAAATATCGAGTAATATTAACTATAAATTATGAAATACAGGGAAATTACATATTTGTCACAATGTATGCCATTTAAAATTGTTTTATCATTGTTATTTCAGTAGTTTCATCGAGGGGTCAAATTGACCCCCTCCGCCGTTCCAGTAGGTAAAATTTTGCCGCCGTTCTAGTGTTAAAAATGCGAAATAAAAAAGCAAAACTATCTTTGCTGACATAAAATCTAGCGGGTAGCTTAATTAACGACAAATATCTATTTGCACGCAGATATGAAATGCAATTTATGTGATAATTAATGATTATAGTATAGGCGCCAGATAGCTTAATTTAATATCTGATATTTTTTAGATTACGTAAGCAAATTTGTAAGAAATAATCGTTTATCTAAAAAAATATCAATAAAAATATTTAGGCAGGGATAACGATTGCTCTTAAATTAGAAATATATACAAATTATTTTTGAATGCTATTGTTAAACAGTCGAAAGGAAAATAAATTTAGAAAACGAATTAATTTTTAATAAAAATATAACTCGAATATAGGGCTTCACCATACTAATCTATAAATATTAAATCGCCTGATGGGAATCAGGGTAATATCAACATAAGAATAAATCTCTATTTTTTGGTCTCTTGTAGCTTCTTTTGCAGAGAAATACGAGGTTTGAAGCAATGATATTCCGTATAAAAGTAAGAAAAGAAAAAGCTGTAGATTGTAATATAGTGGGAGAAACAAGTATTGATATGAGAAATCCCAGTATGAAAAAGAAAGTGAAAAGTGAAATACGATTGCTCCAAAACATAACTAGTCTCTCGCATAAAATGTTACGATCAATTTACAAGTTCGAAATCTGTTGATATTTCTGCTGTTTCTATTATTTTAGGTGAAGAAGAAAATAATATTGAAATTAGATATTATTTTATTATGCTAGTCAATTAAAACTATTTTTTTAATATAAAATGCAATAAAAAAAATATACTGCTTTATTTTATAACTATGATATATATATTAGGGTGATCACAAGTAACACGGGAAAATCTTTTTTTAGTATTATCTGCTGGGTGACTCCCTAAAAGTTACCAATTAGTAAGAAAATGCGATTGACAAAGTTTCAACTCATAAGGTTCAATCAGCTGCATAAGATTCATTCACAGCTCCATAAGAGACCCGTGGCTCATTGAGGTTGAATTCTTGAAAATTTGCAATTTTTAGCAAAAATGCAGTTTTTTCCTTTTTTAAGTTAAAACTTAAGTGATTTAGCTTTGTAAACTGATTATTGTTTTATTTCATAGAAGCTACTGTTGTCTTGAATTTTTCTCTCATAAAACTTAAATTTCATAAATTTGTTATTTTTTAAGGTCAGCTCGTGAACGATATCCTCATACTCTGCAATTTTGAAAAATAAGTGAAAATGACAACTTAATAATTTTATTCCTTTTAGTAATTTTTTTGTATTTATTTGCATTAAAAGGTAAAATAAATTAAACTAACTTTAAAAATATGTAGCGAATTATAATAAATTATTATTTATATAGTTTTGTGCCTGGAAAGAAAGAGCTTGTCGATTTGTATTGCAGTTGAAGCGCATTTTAAACGAACGTCTGAATTTCTCTTTTTATTACATGACTCTTTTTGTTATCTGGTATCATTATCTATTTTTAGAATTGACGAAATATTCCGAATCGCCCATCTTCCCCATTCGGTATGACGGAAGAATTGTAATATTTTATTAATTGACCACATGTCTGATCAAATAATTCATTGTAAGTTACCAAGTAATTGTCACGTTTTACGTATTTTACTTTATAATATTCGCTAAGGGAAACTGAACACCAGAGAAGATGCTAGTGTTACAGTACATACATCAATGTAATACAACTTCGCAAAAAACTATTTCTAAAACAAATAATTGAGTTCATCAAAAACAGATTTAGAAATTCTGATTTAAAGAGATTTGTTGTTCACTGGAAATTCAAATATTCTTCCTCATTTTTTGAATAAAGAAAATGTAGAGAGGATAACATTTTGAATTAGTTGTGGAGATGAAGAACAGTTAATTCGAGTTCCTCAGCTTGAAAATAGTTTCAGAATAATTCAGACGAAAGCTGTATTTTCAGCTGTTGAAGAGGGGTAAGAAGTTGGTAAAATCCAGGCAATGAAACACCGGTCGCCTCAGAGGAAGCATTTTTATCTAGCCATTATTAAAGGAAAAATCTTCTGTATTTACGATGTTCGAACGATAACTTAGAAATTAACATGAAAACTGTTTTTGATTGTAAAGTGGGCAAGATCACTGCCGGATATTTAAAAATAAAAATTCTGATTCGGTGATCTAAGTTGAGAATGAAGTACAAGATAGAAATATTTAATTGAGAAAAATTTCAAGCTATCTTACAGAACATTAAAAAAAATTAACAGTCCAGGAACGATTATAAAAAATGTATCCAACTTTAATTTTTATAGGACGCTTTCCTCAAAAGGAATTTTTTCAGCACAACTTTTAATAATGTCAGATGGATGGCACAGGCCATTTATTCTCTGAGAATATATCTTTTCAAGGCTCATCTCTCACTAACATATTTTGAAAAAGAAGGTATTATATTAGAGACTTTTTCTTTTTTATGATCAATATTTATGTAAAAGCGTAGTTGAATGCTTCCGTTCTTACTTTTGCGTCAAATCAAGACCAGAATGAATAAAATCACTTGTTGACTAGAGAAAATTGATAAAAAGGTTGCATACAAAGCATTCGTTAAATTAATAAACCGCTTTTGGTATCTTAACTCGGATCAAATTGCATTCAATCTAATTCCCCCTTCCGGCGGAATATTTTAAAAATGAAGGAGCACCTGTTTGCCACAGCCAAAAACATTCACAAATTATTTGGTTCAATTCTATGCATATCTTCATACATTTTTTGATAGTAGAATGGCGACATATGGACACACGGACAGACAGACATTTTGTAAAAACATGTTTTTTGGAACCTCTGACCACTAAAATGTGCAAATCCGTCGAAAACCGGAAATCGAAAAAAATTCGATTACAATACTTTCTTCTATTGAACATAGAATAAAATAAATATGCTATCAGTTCATTAATTTTGAAATAAATAATCAAGTTGATAATCAAGTTGTGTTTCTCTTGAAGTACTAAAAATATAATATTCAAAATATATTTTGATTGTTTGCCATTCTACTTTTCAATATTTGTCGTTTATTATCTATTTAACAATCCAAGAAGATATTTTTAGCTCACTTAGGAATTATCAAAATGTCTAGTTGGATTGTTTCCAAAAAAATTTCTTGAAACAGAAAATATGACATCCTCCTTTTATAGCTCAGATTATCATCAAAACTTATTTTTATCATTGGATAATAGAATCAAATTTGTTAAAAGAGGATATGATTCCTACACTTTTGAGTTGAAACACCAACAGGGATGCAAGCACTGCGCCGCAAATTGCTGCTTGCTTCTACTAATTTTTATATCTTCGGGTTAACTAATGACGGAATTTCTGATATTTAATAAGGCAAATAATACTATTAAAATTTAGTTGTAAAATTGGCCATTTCTGGCTCAGCACTTGCATCTTTGCATCATTATTTTTATGCACAAAAATTGACTCATATAATAGCAAGATTACAAAAGGCGAATTTTTCTCTATGAAAATACTCATGTCAGTCATACTCATGCCACTCATACTCATTTCTCTATGAAAATACTCACTCGTTACTCATGTCTAATCGAAAGTTAAGAAAATTTCTTGATTTGTAGGAACTCTGAAGGGTGAAGATTACTTAAACAGAAAAACTTATTTTGGAAGGAAATATAAAGCTACTTCTTTGTTAGGTTTAAAATATCATGCGTGTCCTAAAAACACTTAAGTTCATTGTGTATTTGCTTCAAATTACACGGCGCTGTTCTCAAGAGAGATTTTCTACTTCGTTCTAAAGCGAACTCGACTTGTTCATTTATTATTTTACTGAATTTTTAACAGAGATATTTATCGTTTGAATTATATGACGCCAGAGTCTGGGGCTTTTCTTCTTCAATTATAGCATTAGTTTGAAAGAAGGTATTTATAGCGATTTTGTACAGATAGGAGCAATTTTTATTACTATAATTAACAGTAGTAATACCAAAATTATTATTAATAATACTAAATGATATCTTTACAGTTATAAAAGTACTTACGCTCTTACGGCGGGAACATCTCCTCTTTCTGAACATAGTAAGAATTTTTTCTCAAACACTGAAAGTTGATCTGCTGCGGCTTTCTGCTCCTCTTCCATACCTGTTTCATCCTTCCCTTTGGTACCCAGTAATGTTTTCTTATTTGGGTCATTTCCACTTGCTGATTGATTTGCATCTTCAGAAAAAAAGAAAAGATAGAATTTTGTTTAATCACCTAAATGTTATTGTTTAATTGAATCACGATGCAAAACTAATACAAATTTATAAAAATGTAGGCAGCAAGATGAAAATGAGATTAAAAAAAATGTATGTGGCACTCGGGGTCTGCCGCGGTAAAGCTATTGCATAGCATTTTTTATCAACTTATGCAAAAATACCGCGTCAATGTCTGCCGAAGTCTACCGAAGGATACTGTGCCGAAGTCTGCCGAACTGAAACGTCGTTAGCCGGAGTTTTAGTATTTTTAGTATTTTTTCTCGTTACGGAATTTCTAGATTCGGTCGCCGCGCTCAAAGCCCGCGATAAAAGCTATGCAATAGCTTAATAAATTATCAAAAAAAATTTGGTTGCGCTGCGAAAATTAGATCGCGAGTTATAAGCATTTTAAATTTTTCGACCCTCACCGTGGGGGGGGGGGGGTCTCCTGTCACCAAAAATTAACAGTCTCATAATAAATTACCAAACAAAATTTGGCCGCGCTACGAAAATTAGATCGTGCGTTATAAGCATTTTAAATTTTTCGACCCTCAACGTGGGGGTCTCCTGTCCCCAAAAATTAACACGGCCTCATAATAAATTACCAAACAAAATTTGGCTGCGCTAAAAAAATTAGATCGCGGGTTATAAGCATTTTAAAATTTTCAACCCTCACCTTGGGGGATCTCCTGTCACCAAAAATTAACACTGTCTCATAATAAATTACCAAACAAAATTTGGCCACGCTACGAAAATTAGATTGCGAGTTATAAGCATTTTAAATTTTTCGAGCCTCACCGTGGGGGTCTCCTGTCACCAAAAATTAACAATTTCTCATAATAAATTACCAAACAAAATTTGGCCGCGCTACGAAAATTAGATCGCGAGTTATAAGCATTTTTAATTTTTCGACCCTCACCGTGGGGGGTCTCCTGTCACCAAAAATTAACATTATCTCATAATGAATTACTAAACTATATTTTGCCAAGCTACAAAAATTAGATGGCGAGTTATAAGCATTTTAAATTTTTTAACCCTCACCGTGAGGGGTCTCCTGTCATCAAAAATTAACACTGTCTCATAATAAATTACCAAACAAAATTTGGCCGCGCTACGAAAATTAGATCGCGAGTTATAAGCATTTTAAATTTTTCGACCCTCACCGTAGGGGTCTCCTGTCACCAAAAATTAACACTGTCTCATAATAAATTACGAAACAAAATTTTTCCAAGCTACCAAAATTAGATCGCGAGTTACAAGCATTTTAAATTTTTCGACCCTCACCGTGGGGGGGGGGGGGTCTCCTGTCACCAAAAATTAACACTGTCTCATAATAAATTACCAAACAAAATTTGGCCGCGCTATGAAAATTAGATCATAAGAAACATAAGTTTGAGTCTTGATATCCTAATATCTGAAAAATACCTCGTCAATGTCTGCCGAAGTCTACCGAAGCATACCGTGCCGAAGTTTGCCGAACTGAAACGACGTTAGACGAAGTGTTAGGTTTTTTTAGTTACGGAAGTGTTAGGTTTTCTCGTTACGGAATTTCTACATTCGGTCGCTGCGCTCAAAGCTCGCGATAAAAGCTATGCAATAGCTTAAAACACATAATTGCTTTTAGGTTCCTATTCTCATTAATTTCCAAACAGGTAAGAATACAAAATTAAATTATGTCCTATGCAATAAGAAGATACACTCGAAAGAAAAATGTGTAAATTAACAGATTTACAGAATGCGTAAAACAGGTTTAAGATTATACAAGGTGACAAGAAATAACTTGGACGAAGTTTGAAACCAAAAATCTGTAACTACCACTAAAATTATAAAGTTATTGTCATAGGGAATTGATTCTAGAAAGCTAATAAACAGGTGTAAGGAAGTTAGTTGTGATAATCATTATGGTTAACATACGATCTGCCATACTTGAATTACATAAGCAAGGGATGAAACAATGTGAAATTGTTCAACGATTGAAAGTGCCTAAGCAGACGGTTTCATACACAATCAAAAGGTTTAAAGAACTCGGACATGATGGTAACAGGCCAGGAAGAGGAAGAAAGCGCACGGTTAATACATTAAGAAACCGTGCAGTTATCAAAAAGCGAGTTCACCGAAATCCTAGGATTTCAATGAGAAAGGTTGCTAGAGAGATGAAGATCAACAGAGAAACCGCACGTTTGATGGCAAGAGTAGAGCTTGGTCTTCACCCTTACAAAATGAAAGAGGCTCAAAAGCTAACAGCAGAGAACAAACGCATAAGACTTCAAAGGTGTAAAGAACTGTTAAAGCGGGCCGCAGGTGATCGATGGCAAACATTTGTCTTCACAGATGAGAAACTGTTTTCGATTGAACAAGCACACAATAGCCATAATGATAGAGTTTGGTCAGCAGAAGCACCTGGATCTTCTTGTATTGTTGAACGGCGTCAACGACCCAAATCTGTAATGGTTTGGGGTGAGATATGTGCTAGTGGGAAAACACCATTTGTTTTTGTTGATCAAGGGATAAAGATTAATCAACAAACATATCGCAAATTCATTTTGGAAGATGTTGTCTTACCTTGGTCACAAAAGTTCTTTGGAAACAAAAGATGGACCTTCCAACAGGATTCCGCACCTGCACACAGAGCTAAAGGCACTCAAGATTGGTGCAAGACACATTTTCCTGACTTCATTGGAGCTCAAGAATGGCCACCGTATTCCCCAGATTTGAACCCAATGGACTATTCTGTTTGGTCCATCTTGGAGACAAGGGTGTGTGCTAAACCTCATAAAACTTTGGCATCCCTGAAGAAATCCTTATGCAAGGAATGGGATAAAATATCAGAAAGTGAGTTGCGGCCCATAGCCGAAAATATTGTGACACGTTTAAAGTTCTGTATTAAGGCCAAAGGTAGCCACTTTGAAAATTTGTAAATATATTAGACGAAATAATGTATTCATATTTATTTTGAAGTTTGGTCGTAATATTTTCATTAGCATTAAAGTTATAATGTATCATGTGTGTCCAAGTTATTTCTTGTCACCCTGTACAAAAAGGACATGTCTATATGTGTAAAAAGGCAGGTAAATTTCCAAATACTAACCCTGGCGACACAACCTGGTATTTCAATTTCAAAATACATTTTTTCCTGCGTAGTGCATTAAACAGCTTAAAATCTTCGGGTCTATTTTCGGGGCACTTTTTTTAAAAAAAAAAAATAGGATTTTTTTTTTCAAATTTACGCAATATTTAGTCAAATTTTTGTTAAAAAAATGTGTTTATGCCAAAATTTCTACAACGAAATCTATACAATGTATTTCATTTTTTTTCAACGGTATATTAGCAAACCATTTATCTGTGTTATGCAGCGAAATATTTACAGTACCTCTAAAATTTCCTCTAAAAATTACTATCATATCCAAAATTTTGTATATAAAACGTGATTTTTTTTAAAGTATAAGTTCAAGTTAATTACCTTGTATCTTAAAAACTTATTAAAAAATGATGTCTTTCGTTACCATACACACTAGAAACGTATTTTTAGAAAACGCAATTTAAAATTTAATATAGCGCAAAAAATTATGTATAAAGTTTATAAATTTAAATTTCACCACATTTGTAAATGTTTATATTATGTGTATAGTTTATATTGTATATTTCTGCATTAAAATGCATTTTTTACCTTTCTGCGTCTCTTTAAAATCTACTGCCGATTTTAGAAAGTTCATTTCCGGTTTATATTTTTGGCTATAATTTTGCTTCTAATACTCTCTGAACTACAATTAAGACATATTTCTGATCCTAAAATTTTACGTTAAAACAAAAAATGAAAATTAGACAATTTTTGCAAATTCAGCCGCTTGAGAGTAGGCACATACTTTAATCCTTTCGTGTCTGATATTTTTTTTTAAACATGAAAAGTATTTCTCTGAAAGGCAAAAATTAAGTTTTATTAAAATATTATAATTATTTAAGGAATTACATTATGTACTATTTATTTTGCATTATTCGTACTTACATTAATATGCGTACTTACATTATGTAACTTTGCTGTAGTTTAAGTGTTGATAATGCGGAGTTTTGTACATTAAACTTAACATCCCTTATGTGTTCTTTCGATCGTTCCTTTATTTACAGTCCAACTATTCCAATATACATCTTTTCTTCTTATGTTTCAGTTACTAATAGAATTATGTAAATACCTGTGATTTCACCATTAGGGGTAGGCTTTATATTGCTATAGATTAAGTCTTTGAGTTTTCAGATTGTAATCTGATAATTCAAACAGCAGGAAAGCTCAAAGACTTAATCCACAGCAAGATTGACCTTATTCCCTAATAATGAAATCGGAGATACCATAATGTACCAAAAGTAAACTTTCTTCAAATACTGCATATCCCCTCACCCAATATATGCGCAGTTTTCCTTTTGAAAAACTGCCATTTATAAGCACTCCCTTTCAAAATACCCTTCGCATTTGCCTATCTTTTAAACAAAGACCCAATTATAAGAACCCTTTAAAATCATTAGAATTTCCTGTGCTAAAAGTGGGAGTTTACTTTCGGTGCTTTACGGTATTTACATAATTCCATTGGTAACTGAAACACAAGAAGAAAAAATTTATATTGGAATGACTGGACGGAAATTTAAAGAACGACTGAAAGAACACCTAAGGGATATCAAGTTTAATAAACAAAACACAGCATTAGCAAGACTTAACTTACAGCAAAATTTTAAATATTCGTTTAAATGAAGCATCATCATTCAAACCTCCCATTATGATATTTCGTTAATAAAGGAATTCATTGAAATTTAAAAAAATGTAATAAAGCTTTTAACGAAAATATGTCATAACATTCCAGGTATACAGTTACAGTTTTTAAAATAGAAGACGTATTGTTGTGTTTGGTTTATAAATGTTCAGTATATTGCCTTCCCACCCCTTCCTTCTTCACTGTAAATGGAACTCGCCTGATTATCCAGTGGAAGACATAGTAACATTAGAAAACTTCAGTATATACTCAAAGCAGCCCTGATGATGATCAAGGTTTGATAGAAAACACTCAGCGCGATATTCTGCAAGTTTTTGAGTTCTTAAAAGCTATATATTTTTTTTATGTATTTACATCTTTTATACTTGCGACATATTAAATGCACATTTAAGCAAGTTTTTCTTTAATTTTCTTTAAATTAATATTAAGTGTAATCTAAAATTCCAAAAGCAGTCTTGTGTAATATACATTTTAAAGTTATTAAATGATTGGGCAAAAATATTGATTAATTGAAAATTTTTAAATTGAAAAAAAAATTTAAAATGTTATTAATTTTTTTTCAAAATGTGCGGTTTATTAAAACAGAAATTTAGTCAGTTCAACACTCGAACTATATTTTTAAAAATAAACAAAATTGTTGAAAAGATAACGCTTAGCACGATGTTGTGGAAGTTTTTAAAGCTATATTTTTTATGTATTTGGGTGATTTTACAAGGGGTGATTACATGAAAAGGTACGAAACGACGTAAAAACGTAACAGTTAAATATTTTCACATTCCGCTATGGGAGAACGTAGCGAGACATCTCGGGATGCCTTTGGAGTTTTTCACTGGGATCGGAGCATGCGCGGGGGCCCAATGCGCAGTAGAGAGCAGAGGTTCTTATCAAAAGAGGCGTCCAAATGATGCGGCAGTCCGCATGAGGACAGGATGGCGTTCGAGTCCACTTTGTCGATGAGATCACTCGTGATGACAGTTTTTGCCTGAACTGGTCTCGGGTCATCACCCAGACTCTCAGGGCATGCACGAAAACGGGCACTCCATTTTTTGACAGATTTGTCAGAGACACATTTCTCTAAACTGTCATCATCCGGCGATGAATAGCTGTCGGTTTCCCACCCTTCTGCTGTCAGAAATCGAATAACACCTTGCTACTCCTCAATCGTCGGGTAGGTGCTGGGTTCGAACCCAATCGCGACCGTCGGCCTAACCGTTCGAAGTTTTCCGTGGTTTTCTTCGAACCTTGCGTAAATACGGGTTAGGTTCCCTTAGAAAGACCCCCACGGAGGGCAACCCACCCCATAGGGCCTATATCCCATAGCGTAGATAATCGGCCGAAAAAAATACACCGAAAAAAAATACACACCTCAATCGTCGAATTTTGCAACGCGAACGCCATCCTGTCCTCATATGGAGTAAAGCATCATTTAGACGCCACTTTTGATAAGCGCCTTTGCTCTCTATTGCGCATATGGGCCCCCGCGAATGTTCCGATCCCAGTCAGAGACTCCAATCGCATCCCGAGATGGCTCACTACGTTCTCCCTTGGCGGATTACGCAAATATTTAACTGTTACGTTTTTACGTCGTTTCGTACCTTTTCATTTAATCACCCCTTGTAGGATAAGAGGCAATATGACAGCAATCCGTTTAAAACAGATTTTTTATTCTATATGTTGCTATTTTTTGCAATGAATCGCATCATCTTAATATACTTTATTAAATAACATCACGATTGAATGCCTAATTAAAACACATTTTTCTGAAATTTCTTACAAAGTCTAAAAATGTCTCTACCCTGGCATATCCCCTTGTTGGTTTCAATTTAACTTTCAAACAATATCTATATTTTTTCCATCAGATGCTTAACTAAAGTATGTTTAATTGGAATTTAAGTAATTATACTTACGTATTATAAAATAAATAATAAAATAATTTTGTTAATTTCAAATTATTTTTTTAATTAACTTTTGTCCCGCTTTTTTTGCGTATCTACCCTGTCAAATTTCGTTCCGCTGAAACAAATATAAATTAAAGAATGAATATATTTAAATTAGCGCTTAAGGACATCTATCGGCTTGAAGTTAGCAATACTAAACGCGCAAGACATTTAAGCGTCCATTTTTTTAGTTGTTGCGACGCGACCGTGCGGTGTAGTGGTTTCGCACGGTGATCGTGTATCTCCCCTGGTAAATCATAAAACTTATAATATTCATTTAATTCAATTGCATTTACTGCCCTGATTACACAATACAGTAATAATTAAACTGAAATATACAATTAACCCAAAAACTAATTCAGTCAGTTAAAAAAATTGAATTTATCATGAAAATGTGTCTCCACTGCCGTATTTCCCCTGTCAAGATAACTGCCAGGGGAAGAGTCACTGTCCAGAAAAAGTTATAAAATATGTATAAAGTGACTTGCTCTTATATGAAAAGGTAAATAAACGGGACAAAAGTCATAATTTAAAGGTTTTTGATCAAACTGAAACTTTTCTTTTTGGCAGTATCCTCTTATATATTTGAAACCTCTTATCGTAGAATCACCCATTTACATCTTTTATATTTGTGACACATTAAATTCACCTTTTAAGCAAGTGTTTAGTTAATTTTATTTGAATTAATGTTAAATGTATCTAAATATACATACGCAGTCTTGTGTAATATGCATTTTAAAATCTTTAAAAAATTGGGCAAAAATATTGAATTAAGTCAAAGTTTTTAAATAAATAAAAATAAATATGCAATTATTTTTTTTCGAAAATGTACGGTTCTTTAAAACAGAAATATAATGAGTTCAACATTCGAACCATATTTTAAAAAATAAATAAGATTGTTGAAAAAATAACTTGCCCCCTTAAAAAGATGTTCGCTTGTTTACGTGATTTCTAAATACTTTATTGAGATGCAATTTTGATTATTTTCTTTTATAGTTATTAATGTACTGCAATCTAAAAATGATATTAAACTTTTTAACATGGTCTCTATTTTTACTGATGAAATATCTTAAATTGTACGAAAAATTGGTATTTTTTTATTCTTCTTTATAATTCAGTGTGCAATTTTTTGTAATGATACTGCAGCATTTAAAGAAAAACATTTCTAATTGACGAATTTTGTCATAGGAAGTTTATTGTAGAAATTTGCATAGAGTAACATTTTAAAATTGAAGGAAGAAATGATCTGTCATTTCTTCACACACTGTCAGAAATATTCGTCTTTATACACTACATTTTGCTTCATTCTCGAACAAATAATTTCTGTACTCCTTGGAGACGTTATTTTTCTGTGAATCGTTCCAGCAAGTCTGTAGAAGACGAATAAATTTCGTTTATTCCTCCCACGCATGCGCATTTGTCTTTTTCAAATTAATTTCCTGTTTTTATTACGAATCGTAAGTTTGCAGGTGACAAGCGCGTTCCAAACTTTCGAATAGCAGGTGAAAAAGCAGCAAACATAAGGTGAGCAATATTATTATTATTCTTTGCAGAACATGGAAAACTATATCAATGGAATGGAATGGTATGGAAAACTAAATCAAGGTTGCATGTGTTTTTTTTTTTTTTAATTAGATCATGTTTTTAATAGTGCACTAGTCCAATGTCATTTTAAGAACAATGGAACAATGGCGACATGGTCGAATTTAATGAAAGGTACGCCTTTAGTTTAACAGCTATAATCAACTTCATTTTTTTATACAGCTTTGTTTACTTTTTAGCTGGCATAGTTAAGCATTTTTTATGCTATGCATTAAATTGTATAACTGCGATGTAATTTAATATCAAATGTAGCTTATGCTTGTTATTTTTTTAAGAAAACTAGAAATTCCGAATTAAACTTATAATTATAATTACGAGTAATTATAATTTTTGTTACAAAAATATTTTATAACGTGCGACCATGGTGCTTGCCCGAACTCAAACAAAAAATATTTTCAGAAAAAATTAGTTATTATATGTTTGTTAGCTTACTGGACGCATTATTAACTATGAAAAAGATATTTTTAACCATGCAAATATAAGAAATTTCGTTGTTTAAAATGTATGTTATATTAAATTGTCTCAATTAAAAGGAAGTTTCTCAGTCTCTTTGCGCCAAACTATTTATTTTAGTTATGTCTGTATTAAATTTAACATGTAATCTCTAAATTATTTTTTTATTTTGCTGTGAAAGTATTAAAATATAGGAAATTTCGTTATTTACCAACTAGTAATATGTTTAAAATGTACGTTATAAAAAATTGTTTTAAATAAAAGAAAGTTTAGCAGCCTTCTTGCGTGAAACTATTTATTTTAAATTAACGACTTAACTTATTTTGATCAAATTTTATATGTATACTCAGTAGGTCTGAGAATAGGTTGTTATCTATTTTTAATACCCCTAAATGATAAGGATGGCCCATGCCATAAAAGTTTCTCCGAAACGGCTTAACTGATTTTGATGAAATTTTCATGCTATGACGTCATAGGAATTAGTGTCCATGTCCATTCATTGTTGGAATGCTTTGCGAACTATTATTTTTGTGGTTTAATATTTTTTACCGTTCATGCGAATGAATCTTCTGCATTTGTTTTCTTTATGAAGTCTGGTACTTAGTTGTCAATTTAATTTCACTTGAAGTTATCGTAGAATATATGTTTATTAGAATGTAAATTAGAAACAACAACGTTTGATGTTTAAATAAAACATGTGGCACAAATGTCATATCGGTTTTGGTGCGATGTTTTTTTGTAACAATTTGGAGATAACTTAATTTTTGAATATCAGTTGCACACATACAATTTTAAATTATTTTTTATTATTTGAAAGAGGATATTATAAATAATCAATATATTATATAATAACTATATAGAACAAAACTATTTATGTCATTTTAAAAAAGAAAAAAGAAAATTTTTCAATAAATAAACAACAATAGCCAGGTCACCATGTCAGGCAAAATAATGGCAATTAGGTATCTCGGCGCCTATATTATATTTGGGGAAAAGTTCCTTATCATGCTCTGTTGTTACGACTGGCGAAAAAATCGAAATTGGCAACTAAAAGCCATTTTAGCAATTTACCAGATTTCTCAAGAGGGTTGAAAAACACGATTTTTGGATGATTTATAAAGATATATTTATTTAATAAACGTTACATATGCCACATGTTAAAATATTCACGATGTTTATATAAATATTTTCATTTATATACATTTTAGATATATTTCAATGTATATTTAATTATATATAGCAGTATACATATATAAATACATAATAAGGTACCCTGGGGTAATAACGCCACGTTAAGGTTCTACCAATTTTCACGGCTTAGTTTTAGATTGTATTTTTCAAACAAATATATGATTTGATACAGCAACTCAGTGACTATCTATATAAAAAAAATAATTTAATAGATATGTATTCATAAAAAGTAATGGCGTGATTTCTTGACCAATGCTATTTGGCGTTAATACCCACCTATATGGGTAATAACGCCATGCAAACAAAACTATGAAATAAGATGGAATAATTGCATGTAGATTGCCCAATTCTAAAAATACAAACTCTACAAACTTAGAAATTGACAAATTGCATTCTAAGCTATTGAAAATGTTCAATTTTTTGTGAAAGTGTAAGAAAAATAAAGGTGTGGTGTGGGGGAGGGGAGGATGAGGCAAAGAATGCAGACCCTGAGCTTCTTTTTGCTTAAAAAGGACCGCTAAGTAGAATTATTAGAAACATTGCACAGTTTTAACAGTGTTTATTTGAATCAGTATTTAGGATGAAGCTCGGCCACTGTAGGGAATCAACCGGGGTATTAATGCCAAGGATTGGCGTTATTACCCCGTTACATTAAATTGTCGCTGTACATTTTAAATTACAAATTATCTCGAGAAGATATCCAAAATCTTCAACAACATTCTGAAAGTCCATGAAATGTACTACAAATTTATGTAATTAACAAAGTATTTCCGGATAAAAAAAATAGTCTTCACATTACAAAACGTATCTCGCAAATTTTAGATCAAGCGTTAATTTTAGTTGCTTTGAAAAACAATAAGACCTAAAAATGAAACAAGTTAACTTCAAGCTGTTTTTTGCGATTTATATGACTCAAAACCCTTCTGCGCAGAGCACATGGGTGTCATTTACTTGATTATTTCATAATTATGCAAAATATAAGCACTTGGCGTTATTACCCCAGGGTACCTTATATATACCTGTAAATAAATAAACCTATACATGTATTATATACACTTATATATATATTTTTATAATTTTATATATTTAATATATTTATTTAAACGAAAGCTATACATTTTTTCCGAAAAAAAAATATGATAAATGCAAAATAATAAAAAACAAACAAACGACTAAAGTCCATTCCAGTATTAACAAGTTGGAAATTGCACGTGAAGCGTAGCAAATGAGGTGCGTTCGTACGATAACGAAGTTTTAAAAATATCACTCTCATATATCAATCTCGTAAAACTGTAAATAATTACAATTAAAATGCGCACCAAACAATGTTCTCCCTATACCATTATGCAATGGAATGCTTTTGTGTGGCCTTGTAAATCAATAAAAAATATTCTTTGCATCACAGATTATGCAAAATGTATATTATAATATGTACTTTATAGATGCATATCAATTTTATTACGCTCGAATGTGTGTAAAACTATTAAAATGCATTTGAAACATTTTTCCCCTTTAACCGTAATGTAACGGAATATTTTTAATTGTCCCTGTAATTGAACTATGCATCCGATTTTGATAAAATTTGAAATAACTCGGCAAATTTATGTAATAATTATGTATTTAAAATTTCAAACGATTAAAATGCATTTGAAACTTTTTTCCCATTGACCGTAATGTAACGGAATCCTTTTGATTGTCCCTGTTATTGATCTATGCATCCGATTTTCATAAAATTTGAAATGTCTCGACAAAATTATGTAATAATTATGTATTTTAAATTTCATACGATTCAGTTGGGTAGTTTTTGCGTTGTTATATGCGGATGGAAAGACAGACGGACAGACAAACAGACGGACAGGCAGACGGACGGACTGAACGACAACAATAGGTGCTACGTATTTACATAATTACGAACGCACCTAAAAAAGCAACCTCAAAGGCAACCTCATCCATTCATTTAATGCGAAAAAAAAATCTATTCAAGTGTAATCAGGTAATTTTGTTTCTCAATTCCTGTAGTCACCCTTAATTTATTATATGAGGGGGGGGGGATTTAAATATATTATGTTACAGTACAATAACTCATTGATAAAACTTTTATTAATGCAGACACTCCTCATTTCACCTACATGCAATTCTTGATTAGATCTCATAAGGAAAGAATAGAAATCTGTTGGCTCAAATCAATGTACATATGATAGGAAAATAGTGAAAAGATCTTATCCAACAATATCTATGTATAAAAATTGTTCATATAAATTGCATATTCTTAAATATTTTCCATATTGTTACTGTTTTCTCTTTATTACATTGTGATAATTTTTTTTCAGTCTCTTTGCAGAAATAAATCCCGAGAGAGGATCCAAATGTCCGGATAATAAAAATCCTGCGAATAGAAAAATTGAGTTTGAGCAATAAGCTCATGTCCTTTCAAAATGTTTTCAGCTTACCTGAATGTTAAAATATCAAATTTTAAGTAATCAGCATATAGCAGAACTGCCAATCTTTAAAAATAAAAAAACATAAAGTATAAAATTGAAATTAATCTGGAGTTTGGTTGGTTGGTTTATTATGACCATTTTTTGAAATTCGTTAAAAGAATGAAGTTTTTTGGTACTTCTAGGTTATCCCGTCGACCAATTTCGCCAAATTATACAAAACGTTAAACTAATAGCCAAATTATACATGTTGACATAATTTTTATTTTAAATAACGAAAAAAACAAATAATTAGTAGAATATTAATAAAAATATTAATAAAAAGTCGAAATAAAAATCACTTTATTTTAAATAAGTGAATCGCATTTAATGTCATTGAATGTGACATTCACGATCATCCATTATTTGACATTTAATCTTATAGTTTGGCCATAATTTTTTGGTCGACAGGATAACCTAGAAGTACCAGTTTTTTTAACTCACTGCATTAAATTTTTTCAAAATTGTGAAAAATTTTAAAAGATTTTTAGAATTTATTCTTGTTTCAGTTTTTTTTTTTAATATTTGTAAAAGTAGGCCAGGTTCAAACTTTTTAGCAAGTGCAATAAATTTTTAAACATTTATTTTCTTTTTGCAATTATTTCACAACAATTTAAATTTAAAATAAATGTTACTTTCCTAAACCAATCATTTGTAGTAAATCGGAAAAAGTACTAGAAAGTTGTAATGTAAGTTAAATCTTTTGTTTTTCTCTACCACGATTCTTTTTTTAAAACAGCATTGTTTACTGTGAACTTTTGATGAAATTCACACGAAATTTTTTTCTTTTTTCGATCTTTTGATGATATCTGCATTTTCTATGATAGTTCACAAATTTAAAATATTACCACCATCTTTTTGATGAAATTTATTTTCTTCTGCGATCAGATGAGGTTTATTTTTTACACGGCCATTTACCAAAATTCACGATAGTTTAGTGCAACATCTTGTGGCCACCAATCAACAAAATTCACTACTCATTTAGATGACCTTTTGACAAAATTTGGAATACAATATATTTCTTTTAATTCTCACAGGTCAGGACCAAGGGATTTGAGGATTATAGGTCATATTTCTTTGTTTACAGTCTTAATGTGGGATTTATCATCAGATATTGTTATGACACTGTAAATAAATAACACGGGAATGAAAGAAAAGCTTTATTTTAAGTAATATAAAAAAACTATATATATTAGAAATATATTTAAATAATGTATCGCAAAATTAATAGAATTGATTTGTACTTATTTTTTAAATCTATCAGACATTGCAGAGATAGTGATTTGCTTTACATTTTTTACTTTTTGCTCTAATTTAACTTGAGACTTTTTAAGAATTAAGATTTCATGATCATTAACAAGAGTTTTTCTTAAAAACTGAGATATTTATCCTACAGAGCTAACGCCTCTTCAAAAGCCATTTTAACTTTTATACAGCACACAAATGCGTTCTGAATAAAGTAGTTGAATAGTTATTTACAAGATGCATAAATATATTTCATTCTAAGGAATGCAGAATCCATTAAAAATTTCTTAATTCATCAGATCCAGTTAATTTTTTCTTTTATGATTAAAATGCTCAATATTTTGCTTTACAAAAAACATTTTAACTGTTTACATCTGAAATATATTGCCTATATTATGCAGTTGTGGGTAAAGGAAATTGACTATATTTTCCCCTTCATAGTCTATCAAAATTCATTTTTTACTTTTGCTCTATTTTTCCTAAACTCGAATGAAATTCGCGATTTTACTCAGCTACTAAGGAAAGATTTGTGTGTTTTCTGAGATTTTTGACAAGATGGCAACAAAATTTTTAAAGAAGAAAATTCTTGTTATAAATACTTACGAAAAACGATTTATTGGTGGTTAAGAAACATTGAGGATTTTATGTTAAGAACTTTATTGTACAATCCTGCTTTATGTCCAAATTTTTTAAAACTGTCGTTATTTTAGAATTTCCGGAACAGAATGCTTTAAAATTTTGGAAATTTCACATCAAAATCACTCCTGAAAAATTTTTCATAGACCAAAAATTGCAAATGTAAAAAATGTGTTTGTGATTTTTGCAAAAAAAATCATAGTTCAAGACATTCATCATAGCATTGCAGTTTATAATAACTCAATATAATAACTCAAAATTGTAAGAATTAAGGTTTATTTTCATAGCAGTTGGCAGATCTGAATATAGTTGAAATGTGTGTTTTTAGTAAAAAAAAAAAAAAAAAAAAACATACATACAAAAATGTTTTCATTATTTATTCTCTGGCAGGTAATTTACTGTTATTTATAATAGTTACAGTACACTCCTCTAATCACATGTTGGGATCAAGGATTTTGTGAATTATAGAATTGTACAGATTATAGGTCATTTCTTTGTTTACATCTTAATATTAGGAATTTATCAACAAATGTAATAATCATACTGCAAATAAATTACACAGAAATCCTTCAATAAATAAAAAAAAAACTAGCCTTAAACAAATCTCTAGGAATGACTCCTGGAATAATGCTGATGTGTAAGGTTTCCGGAAATAACGCGTCCGGGTGGACCACACCTTCCATGAGTCGAATAGACCAATCAGGAAAGGGCTCCGTCTCGGGTGGACTTGGAAATGAGTACGCTTCCTTTTTTTTTTCTTATGCTGCTATTTTGTTAGATTTTCCTGGTTTTTATGGACATTTAGTGCTCGGTATTTTAATAAGTGCACGTTTATGAGAGGAATTCCAAAATTGAGTGTATGGAAAATAAGGTATCGCGAAGCGATTCCATGGGGTATTGGCGAGCGCAGCAACCAGGGGTATCCTACAACTTGGAATCGCGAAGCAATTACGCGGGGGGTTGGCGAGCGTAGCGAGCAGGGGGGCGGAGCCCCACTAGTGAAAGAAAGGATTTTTGATATAAAAAAAAAAAAGATTACATTCAATATCAAGAAACTATTTAAATGATATAACACTAATGGAACAAATTTCTATTTGCTTTATAGTTTTTTGTTTATTGTATCCTGAAGCCTTTAAAGATCAGTCTTTCTTGATCGATAACAAAACTTTGTTTTCCTAAAAATCTGAGATTTTTGCTCATGGGATACTTATCACTTCTAAGAAATTTTATCTTTTTATATAGCTAGCAAATGTGTTTAGAATATATCGTATTATTCATAATGTACATAAAATATCGCAGTCTAATGAATGCATTAAAAATTTCTTAATTCATAAGGGCAATCCACTTTTATTATGGTCTGAAAACACTTACAGTGTGGATTATAAGGGATTGTGGATTAGAGAGAGTGGACTATATCCTATAAGCTATATCTCAGTGGAATAATATATTGTAATTTAATGAAATGCTTATTGAATAACATTAAATAAAATAAATTTACAAAGCAAATAAAAAATACTTCTTAAATGTTCAAACCTTAACTGCACAATTTTTTCTAATTTTTTTGTCAATGCAACCATCTTATATGGACTAAATAAATGTAACTCCATTCTTTGGACTATTCTTGATCAATTACAGTAATCATACTGGCCAAATTTATGGCACACATTGAGAATTATGTTTTTAGGTATGTGCCATATGTGGTACACAGTGCAATGAGGATTAAACCTAATAGTTGGTCCTATAAGTTTTTAAGTGTGTTGTTTGAACTCATTTTTTATTTGCTTTTTTTGCTACATTTATTTGTTGAATGAAGTGTTGGATTAACCGAATGGAACTGCCTAATGTTTTTTTCTTCTTGAGCTATAAGAATTAGATTGTAATTATACAGGGTGGCCATAAAAAAACTTTGCCGATATACGGAGCTCTAGCGTCCAGTCCGCTCAACCGATCGAAATGAAATTTCAGATATAGCTATTCAGAGGTATGAGCTCGAGATTCTGTGAACGACAACAAAATGGCCTTCACGGTTACGGTTATAGTTACAGAAACTCGAAATTTTCCAATGGCAACACCCATTTTTTTTTCATCGCAAAATGCTCAGCGCATGCGAAAACCCTAAAGAGCGTTGGAACCGTACGTGTATCACAAGAAACGGACATGTTATGCACGCACAAAAAACCATTCTGGGAATCCTTCCCCCCCCCCCCCATAGAAAAAACTCGATCGGGGCGCAAGGAGGATATTTGCATATGACGCAGAGTCAGTACACTAATCTCTGATTACAATACAGATCGGAGAAACTAAAACTTTTATTTTTATTAAACATTTTCCACATGGGTGCCATCATAGGCATGGCACCCATGTAAGTAGTTACTGTAGTTATTGTTATTTTAACTAAAACATTTCCTTGTCTTTTTATTGTCTTATAATAGTTTACATTTGATTTGTAGTTTACCATGTATTTTGTACAATAAAAATTTTTACCCTAACCTAAATGTTGCCTTTTAATCATTTACATAAATTGTGCAATATTATTAATAATATATTGGTAATACTTTGACATGCATATTTTTGTGCATAATGTTTATTTTATAAATCAAAAGAAAAATAATGAAACAATACTGTGGGAGTTTTTAAAAAAATCATGAATCCTGATGTGTGATAAGACCAATAATTGACAAAAGCTGAGAGATATATTTAGCTAAATGTGTTTTATAAAAGAGCTGAATTTTTTAAAATGTATGGATGTACAGCTGGATGGATATATATATACCACAAAATATAAATTATTAATACTACTCTTAAAATTATTGCTAATTATTCAGAAAGAAGTGTAATGCATATCTTGAAAGTAAAGTTGAATATCTGAAATGTGTAATATTTTGTATAATTTAAAATTTGGTATTAAAATAGATCTAGAATTTAAGAATTCACAGCTTGAGTGTGAGGGGGGGGGGGGGTGAAACTTAGAATCTTTATTACAATATACGTTAGCTTCGATTTCATTTTTCTTTTCATAATTTTGAAATAGAAATATTTTAAAAAATCTAGTTCCATATCATAAAAAAAATTAGAAAAAAAAAATTAAATGCAAAGTAACATGTTGTGATATAGTTGAATAAAGCAGATCGAGACTTTCTAATATTTTTTAAATAAGTGGTCGTAATGTAATAAGCAAATCTGCATGTAGTTTCTTTATATTTCAATCTTTTTGTTATTGTTTAGACACAGAGAAAAGGAAATTTCTGAAAAAAATCCTTTTTATTTTCTAGGAAATGAGCTTCTTGTAATATATCTCCCCCCCCCCCAAGAAAATAAATAAATAAATAAATAAAAGGTTTATGGATATTTTTTGATTTCGAATAAAATTTCTTAAACTTTCATATGCTTTAAAATAGAATAACTTCTCAGGAGAAATTTGTTTTTCAATTTTCATTAATATAATTTAAGGCATTGAAAGGTAAGTGAATTTTTATTCAATGATTGGCAATTTCGTGAATGGATACTAGTATAAGTGAACAGATTCGAAATGAACAAATCATTTCCATTCCTTACTTGGAATAAATTATTAATTATATTCAATATTTTGTTCCATATCTACTCATCTATGAAATATATTTACGAAATTTGCAGTAGAAAATACAGTAATGCTTTTTTGAAGTTAATTTAATGACACATCAAGAAGGGCAACTTTGTGACATACGTTAATTTTTTTTTTATTATTCAGAAATGCATGAAAACAAATGTTATTCAGAAACAACCGAAACTCACTCAGTTTTCTGTTTTTTGTAAACAAAATAGATCTTTCGGTACAAGCCATCAAAATTGGCATTTTGAACCGCTTTTCCCGACAAAAGCAAAACCAGTCCAGAAAAGGGGGGGGGGGCATGATCAAGATATCTAAATATTTAATAATTCGATAGGTAATTAAATTGCAATAAAATGGAAAACTGAGATAAAGCAGGTCTTCCATTTCGACTTCATTTGGTATTAAATTTGAAACACCAACGATGACGGCATTTTATGAATGATCTGAATTTTATCAAAACTTTACACATTTTTTGAATGATACCTGCCAATTTCATGTGTTAAAGTGTAGCTCCTTTAAGCTATAAAGAACATCTTTAATGAAATAAAAATAAACAACTTTTTCACCTAAAACAGAGGAAAACACAGCTGGCATTGCACAAAAAACAGAAGATTCCCCCCCCCCCAAAAAAAAAAAAACGGAGAAAAACATAACGGACTTCTTTCAAGAAACATAAATTTTCTCTTGTAACGAAGAAAAACATGACGGGCATTCCTTCAAAAGACGGAAAATTTCCCCCCTAAAACAGAGAAAAACATAACGGACATTCCTTCAAAAGACAAAAATTTTCTCTCTTGTAACGAAGAAAAACATGACGGACTTTCCTTCAAAAAAACAGAAAATTTTCTTCCCTAAAACGAAGAAAAACATGACGGATGTTCCTTCAAAAAACAGAAAATTTTCTTCCCTAAAACGGAGAAAAACATGACGGACGTTTCTTCAAAAAACAGAAAATTTTCTTCCCTAAAACGGAGAAAAAAATAAGGGACTTCCTTCAAAAGATGAAAACTTTCTCTCTTTTAACGAAGAAAAACATGACGGATGCTCCTTCAAAAAACAGAAAATTTTCTTCCAGTGACGGAAAAAAAAAAAAGACGGATATCCGTCTTTTCACAGAAATTTGCTGGCAGCACTGCTGCCAGTACTTTTTCTATGAATTGACGGAAGTTTTTTTGAGAGTGTATCTATTTCATGACTAATCTTATTTTCTACCGCATTTTGATATCTTTTGAAATGTATATCGCCTACTTTTTTCCAACAGGTAAAAAATCAAAGAGTGTTTTAACACAGACACACCCTGTAAATTCGGAGAACTGCAACAATAAAAAAAAAAATCCATATACAGTAAAAATATAGTGAATTGGAAAAAACAAAATGAAGAAAAGCTAAGAAATGTATTCATTTTATTCGATTGCATTGGCTTTAAGTTCATGAAAATTGGGGAAAAATCATTTTTTACATTAATGTTTGCAATTATTAAACAAAAAAATTAAACGCCGTAGTTCTATTTAGTAAGTGCTAAAATAGATGAAAAAAAAATAGGAAAATATATCAAATCATACAAAGCTTCCAATCGCTTATCAACAGCGAATTTTTGCAAAATATTAAAGAAAAAAGTTTACGTCCGCCCCAGTCATATTCCATCCTTATACTTTGCATAGTATAAGATTTTGCGAACCTAGCGGATCATAATTCAATTTATGAAAATTATCGATATTAAAGTAATAAAATTGATCTTACTAGGGATAAAATGGTTATGTATTATGAATAAAAATATATTTACATATTTTATTGTACTATTTACGTCATTATCATTCCAGCATCCTAATCATAATAAAAAGATGTTTTGTCATTTCCTTCACATTGACATTTACGTCGTGTTAGTATTTAGTGCAAATTTTTAAAAATGTAGTATATATTTATTTTCAACAATAAGAGTTTTGTTGTATTAAGAAAATTATAATTAATTAAGTACATACTGCTATAGATACCAGTGTTATCATAAAGTGAATTACTGTCATTTATTGTCGTTTACTGTCCTTTTATTATTTGTATGAAAGTATGAATGTTAAAACTTCAGGGCGAATTTCAGCCACTCCATAGTGTTATTGAGATTTTAATGTCATTATTTATAATGCTTAAAACCAAATATATTTATCTTATAGCCACATGTCATGTACAAATACATAAAATCCGTACCTGAAAAATTACTTAAATTCAAGGGCTGCAAATAGTTACAACTGAAATTGATTTTTTATATCTATATGCATACATAATTACAAAATGTATATATATATTACAATGCACCGGCGTGCACAAACCTTTTGGTAGATTTTCAAAACTTATCATAAACTGTTAAGTTTTCTAATAATTTTGACTTTAAAAATTATTAAATAACTATCGTAACTATAAAATACAAAGTATCTACATTGTTGTGAAGATTTTATACTATCATAAAATAGATATTTACAAAATAAGTGCGTTTTCAGCCAAAAATATCGATGGCAGTTACAACTAGATCGATCGCCATTCTAACATGTAAGAAAAATCATGCGTTAAGCTTAGATTATGAAGCTCTTTCCAACGCTTCATGAAAACTTTACCAAAACTTCGTTATTGAGGTAAATAAGGATATAAAGCCAAATATAGCCAAATATGTATTCTATTCCAGTACTATTGAAAACCCTGTATTTGATCTGTCAGCAAATATAGATACTGTATAATGGGAAAATTTAGTTTAGCAAAAAAATGCCTAGTAGCTTGAAATTTCTCTTTCAGCAAGTTATACTAATAGATGAAAACATACTTGAATATTTTGTTCAACCTTGTAGTTTGCCTGGTACCTTTATTACACATCAGTGTTAAGCTAAAATTTATTTTAAACTAAAACGCTGTTAAAACAACTAAATCACTTTCTCATAAATTATTATTCAAAGGCTCCATGTACCCAATTCTTTGCGTGGCCCTGCATATCATTTTATCTATATTCTGCAAACATTTCTTAGTAAATTTAATGCATTTTAGCGTAAAAATGTATAATTTATTTAAGAATTACCTTTTAGTAATTTATGCTCATATTCAGTAACGCTGGCGAGCTCTTTTGAGTAGCCCTGTACATTAACAATTGCATTTGTGCACACCATATGATATGCATAAATTTAGTGAAATTTATACACGCATATCATAATTAAAATGCCTTACATCCATCCATCAGCCATCATCGGATACATATACAGTAGTTCAAAAAGAATGTACTATTTGAAGTCTTTTGTGTGTCCTTGTAAATACTATGTACTTTATATTAGGGAAGGCAGTATCGTATAATTCATACTAAGCCTCATTGACATACATAAATTTCATTATACATGAAACAGTTTAATATATTTAAAATATGTCACCCACAATTCCCCCTTTTACCTTTATCTAATGGAATTCTTTTGTGTGGCCCTGTAAATGAATAACAGCTACATTTTCCCCTTGTATTTTATAGAATGCATATTTTAATGCACCTCATTAAAGCATATAAATTTTAATTTGTTTGACAGGGTACAACATCTTTAAAATTCCTTTGAAACGATTTTTCCACATAGGCCGTAATGTAATGGGAAACTCTTGACTCTCCCTGTAGATAAACTAATCATGGTAGGAACTTCATTTTCAATAGGGTTCGTGTTAGGTAAACATCAGTAACGTCCTAAAATTTCATGGAAATCCGAGTATATTTACGCGAGTTAGAGTGCGACCAGACAGCCAGACAAGCCGAATTCATAAGCACTTTTCAACTATGTTAGTAGTAGGAAAACGACAGTACGGGCTCAGGAGCAGGTGGCACTGTGGCACCGTGCCTCCTGCTCCTCCGGCTGTCCCGCCTGCTCCTCCGGCTGCCCCGCCTGCTCCTCCGGCTGCCCCTCCTACCCCCCACTATGCATCCCCCTCCACGAACGCCTCCTAGTGGAAAAAAGGAACATTCTATTATAACATGAGAGGTGATCAACCTTCCCTAATTAAAAATATTATCAGTCACATCTCAACTCGGAATCATACTATATGATGAAGATTAAATTTATATTTGAATTTTGAACAACCATAATTTTAATGAGTATTATTAATTAAGCGAAACACCGGAAAAATATCAGTTTTTAACCATTTTATTTAGATTTCTTCAACTACAAGATGAGATTATCAATTTAACTCAAGAAAGTTAAACATATATTTGAATTTTGCTTCATAGACATCTTAATGAGTAGTATTAATTAAGTAAAAACAATAGAAAATATCCAGTTTTATAGAAAAAGACTGATTTCTTACGATTTTTTCAACTCAAACTTCAGACTATCAATTTGGTAGAAAGAAATTTAAGCATGCATTCGAGTTTTGGACAACCATTTCCTTCATGAACATTATTAATTAAGCAAAACAACAGAAAATATTAAATTTTTAACTGATTTCTTCATATTTATTTATTTTTTTATATATATATATACATAAAATCAGAATACACAACTTAAAATAGAAATTTAAACATATTTTTTAATTTTTGAACAGTTGTTACCTCAAAGAATTTCAATAATTGAACAATTAACAAAGGAAACTAATGATTTTTTAACGAAAAAAGACGAATTAAACGAATTTGGTTAACTTTTACTCTAAATGGAAATTTCATCATACTTTTATATACTAACTAAGTAGAATTTTAATGCATAAACGAACACATTTCAGTAAATATTCAACGCACACGCAAATATGAAAACAACACCTGCTTCTTGTGACGTCATATTGAAACCAAAAGTTATTCCTCCGAAGTCCCTCACCATACCTTTTCACCCCCATCTCCCCCAATTTTTTACCTTAGGTAGGGAAATGGACAATGCAATGACCTCTCATTCTTGTATATTTAGAAGTCTGGGAGAAAAAAACAGACATTTTATACACTCCAATTTCATAACAGTTACCGCAATATCCCAAAATTTGAATTTTGGAAGACATAATCAGTATAATTAATTAAACAAAATAATAAAAATATTATTTTTTAAGGTGAAAAGGTGAATTTAAGCGAATTTGATTAGTTTTACAATAGTCTTTTGAACAACAACTTGGAAATATAGATTTCTAACAGAAGAATTAAACGTATATTTTAATTTTAACAACAAAAACTTAACAAGTATCATTAATTCAACAAAAATAAATATCAATTTTAAAGAAAAGACGAATTTGAATAATTTTACACTAGTATTTTCAAAAGCAACATAGAAATATCAATACTTATTCACATATTTCACTTATTCACTGTATTCAGTACTATATTTAATAAATATGGATACAATTTAAGAATTTTCTAATCTATAATTAAATATTAGCTGTATATTTAATGTTACCCATGTTTTCAACATTAGTTCACAATCGTGAATTTTGTATTTTAAATACCATGTATTCAGGTTCAGATTATTTTCACTTGAAATCATACAGAATTTTTTAACAGAGTTTGTTTTTGAAATCATTGAAGCAACTGTATTTAATATTTTTAACACCAATTTTCTAAGATTTTCTAACATTTTCCGATTATACATTCTTCAGAAGTACATTTCTAAATGTTACAATCACTTTACATATCGAAAAGATATCATTGAAGCAACTGTATTTAATATTTTTAATACCAATTTTCTAAGATTTTTTAACATTTTCCGGTTATACATTCCTCAAAAGTTATTATTACGTATTCTAAACAATAGAAAATATTAATTTTAAGAATAAAAAGACGAATTTAAACAAATTTTATTAGTTTTACACTATTTTTTCTCACCTCCAACACGGATATATCAATTTTAACAGAAGAATTAAACGTATATTTTAGTTTTTAACAACAAAAATGTAATAAGTATCATTAATTAAACAAAAATAAATATCAATTTTCAAGAAAAGACAATTTTTTACACAAATTTTCAACTTTGAAATACATTTGCTTACATATATTGTTACAGTATATTACTAAACTTAAACTTTTTAAAAAGTTTGAATGTCTTTACAAAGGTTCATACTTATATTTTTCACGTCTTGACTGCATTCGAAATCTTACAACAAAAGTATACTTTTATTATTATTATTATTATTATTCTAGAAAACCTAAAAAATCGTTTCTTGCTGCTTTAGACACTTGACATATTAAAACTACTCTACCCATATAATTAATCAAATTAGGACATGATTCATCTTACACTTCAAAATTTCTGAATTTTTACAATACTTATTTTCATCAAACTTTATTCTTGATCCTATATATTTTAATAGCACAGAATTTTAACATCTGTTTTTATCTACTTATCAAAAAATTATTAAAACACCCAACAACATTTTCCAAATATGAATATTATCTTTACAAATTTAATAATGCAAAACATACACGAATACAAAGTTTAATTTTTACAAACATTTCATATTTCAAATCAAACTATTCGAAATTTTCACAACATAAGAGCAAACATTAAACGAACTTTTTAACATTAATATTGCTTACATCTTTTCATCATAACTTTTAACTATGATAATTATCCATTTTTAGGTTGATTGTCGAAAAACTGTAACTGAAATTACATAAACTTAATGTAAAAAACCATGTTCTCACACAATTTCTTGAAATTCAACAAAGAATTGACTATTAATCCAATACTTATCTACTTCAATCTCGACTCTCGATAGTATATAGATATTGCATCATTACATACTTACAACTCTTTTCAAACGTTTATCAGAAAATCAAGTCAATCAAAGTCTAGTAGTTATTACATACCTGTTCCTCAGAAATATTACTATCATATGAAACAGTAAAGAAAATTAATAGATATTTAATATTTAATAATTTCATACGTGAAATTACTGCTGAATAAGAATACTAATAATCAAAAAAATCAACTGTTGGACAAAAAAATAGTACAGATTACCGAAAATTCAAATAATTTTTTCTACAAAAATTACAAAAATTAACAAATGAATGACAAGTTAGAGAAATAACTAAAAAAAAAAAAAAATAATGAACATATTTACAAATTTATTAAAATCACACCTTTTTCTGGATTACAAACCACAATTTCTTGAAAAATTTAACACCGAATTTGTAAGATTTTAATCCTAGTATTACATACACTCAATAAATATTCAAAATTAACAAAAAAATAATTTTTTAGTCTCATCAATAAGCAGAAATTCTATATTAAAAGAATATTTTCATAGTAGTACTTATAAAAATGAGAGTTTACAAACTGATTTTCATAATTTTATCACATTTAAACTTAATATTTTACATAAAACATTATTTAATCAAATTTTATGCTTTCTAATTCAGTAAAATTCAATACTTTTTTAGTTTTTAAACCAATACCACAATATTTATTTACATCAAACTTGATTCTTCACCTTTTATATTTCCACATTACACACGTGAGATAAATACTAACTTGGATCAGGAGTTGAAGTCCATTCGATTTTCATCATGTACGCATTGCTCCTACACGAAATTTCTTACTGCTATAATCATCTAATGTATTAAAACTAATCTACTCATATTTTTAATCAATTCATCAGATGTTTCATCTCGCACTTCTGTATTATCGTGCATCAAGTTGCTTAAAATATAAATACTATCTTTATAGTTTTAATGATATATAGTATACATGGTTTATCTTGAGTTAGCACTTCCATAGTATTAATCAAATTATATGTTTCATCTTGCACTTGATCTTAATGATTTCATCTTGCATCTGAATTATCGTCCATCGAGTTTTTTTTAAAATAATAATATATTTATAGTTTTTGATTATACATAGCATGTACGAATACAATCTTTAATTTTAACATTTCATATTTCAAATAACCTATTTCCGAAACCAAGCTATGTGAATTTTACCACAATGCTTATTATCATAGAATAATTTGTGTTTCACACTTTTCTAAAAATTATCAGATATGTACCCCTCAGAGAAATTACTATCATATGAATAAATGAAGAAAATTTAATTTATATTAAATGTACACGAAATTGATTGCAATATACATGTATTTAATAAAAATAAATAAATAAGCGATTATTTATACATTAAACCTTTACTAAATATATATTTCTTTCATTATACAGATGTTTCAACAAGATGAACCAAAACAGCAGCAAACTTCAGAAATTAATGATCCGAATGATTCATCCCTAGCACATGTAGCGTTAACGAATAACAAATATGTGAGTACTTATATGAGAAATACTAGAATTCGTATATGAAACGTAATTAGAGTAAATACAAAATGATTTGTCTTACTACCTACACTTTAACAAGTGCTTTTTACCTATATTATTGAAGAGAATCCTAACTGTGTCCATTTATTTCTATTACAGATGTGCTCTATTTGTTACAAACACTTCTTAAGTAAATGGAATTTAATAGAACATACAAAAATCTATACAGGTGAAAAACCTTACACTTGGAAAGATTACCATAAATGCTGTTTTCAAGGAGACGTGAATCAAAAATGCACACATCATCATATAAAGCATCGTCAGATATATGTAAACTTAGCGAAGATATTCAAAAATTAGTCAGACTTTTGAAGAATTTAGAAATAAAGGAAGATATTTAGGCTATTTATCCATCATATTTTCACAACACTTACCACAATATCTCAAACTTAAAATTTGGAAGACATACACACTGCTGAAAAGTAATTTTGTGATTCTTCTAATCAGTATGAATGTATAGATGTTATTTTGCAGTGTATTCTTTAAATGCTCACATTAAATATTCTTTTATATGCATATATCGTTGTGTTTATTTTTCTAATACCTATTACATTAATGAAATACATAACATTTTAAGTGAAATAACACTCTCACAACTTAAAAAATGCATAAGAACATACAAAAAATAAGCAGATGTATGAAAAAATATGCATGTTTACAAAATAATTTCATTGTTTTCTAGAAATATTAACAAAAAATATTTACAATATGAAAAAATTGCAAAAGTGAAAAGAAAAAACACAAATGTAAAAACAAAAACCACAAAGTGAAAAACTCATAACAAAGTTTTTGAAAAAAATATTTACAACAAAATTTTTTTTTACAAAAACCAAAACTTACAAAAATATTTTTTTCAAAAATTTTTTTTTTCAACAACATTTTTTACAAAATTTTTTTTTTTCAAAATAAGTTTTTACAAAAGTAAAAAAAAGAAAATCACAACGTTAAAAAAATGAAAAATTTTTGCTAAAAAAAAATGTAAAAAAATTGCAAAAAAAGTTGCAAAAATTTCAAAAAAAGTTATGAAAAAAGTCTCAAAAATTTTGTTGTTTTTAATAGCAAATACAATGGTTTCGCCATTGCATACTGCATTAAAACCAACGAAATTTTTGAAGCTTTTTTCATAACTTTTTTTGAAATTTTTGCAACTTTTTTTGCAATTTTTTTACATTTTTTTTTAGCAAAAATTTTTCATTTTTTTAACGTTGTGATTTTCTTTTTTTTACTTTTGTAAAAACTTATTTTGAAAAAAAAAAATTTTGTAAAACATGTTTTTGAAAAAAAAAATTTTTGAAAAAAATATTTTTGTAAGTTTTGGTTTTTGTAAAAAAAAATTTTGTTGTAAATATTTTTTTCAAAAACTTTGTTATGAGTTTTTCACTTTGTGGTTTTTGTTTTTACATTTGTGTTTTTTCTTTTCACTTTTGCAATTTTTTCATATTGTAAATATTTTTTGTTAATATTTCTAGAAAACAATGAAATTATTTTGTAAACATGCATATTTTTTCATACATCTGCTTATTTTTTGTATGTTCTTATGCATTTTTTAAGTTGTGAGAGTGTTATTTCACTTAAAATGTTATGTATTTCATTAATGTAATAGGTATTAGAAAAATAAACACAACGATATATGCATATAAAAGAATATTTAATGTGAGCATTTAAAGAATACACTGCAAAATAATATCTATACATTCATACTGATTAGAAGAATCACAAAATTACTTTTCAGCAGTGTGTATGTCTTCCAAATTTTAAGTTTGAGATATTGTGGTAAGTGTTGTGAAAATATGATGGATAAATAGCCTAAATATCTTCCTTTATTTCTAAATTCTTCAAAAGTCTGACTAATTTTTGAATATCTTCGCTAAGTTTACATATATCTGACGATGCTTTATATGATGATGTGTGCATTTTTGATTCACGTCTCCTTGAAAACAGCATTTATGGTAATCTTTCCAAGTGTAAGGTTTTTCACCTGTATAGATTTTTGTATGTTCTATTAAATTCCATTTACTTAAGAAGTGTTTGTAACAAATAGAGCACATCTGTAATAGAAATAAATGGACACAGTTAGGATTCTCTTCAATAATATAGGTAAAAAGCACTTGTTAAAGTGTAGGTAGTAAGACAAATCATTTTGTATTTACTCTAATTACGTTTCATATACGAATTCTAGTATTTCTCATATAAGTACTCACATATTTGTTATTCGTTAACGCTACATGTGCTAGGGATGAATCATTCGGATCATTAATTTCTGAAGTTTGCTGCTGTTTTGGTTCATCTTGTTGAAACATCTGTATAATGAAAGAAATATATATTTAGTAAAGGTTTAATGTATAAATAATCGCTTATTTATTTATTTTTATTAAATACATGTATATTGCAATCAATTTCGTGTACATTTAATATAAATTAAATTTTCTTCATTTATTCATATGATAGTAATTTCTCTGAGGGGTACATATCTGATAATTTTTAGAAAAGTGTGAAACACAAATTATTCTATGATAATAAGCATTGTGGTAAAATTCACATAGCTTGGTTTCGGAAATAGGTTATTTGAAATATGAAATGTTAAAATTAAAGATTGTATTCGTACATGCTATGTATAATCAAAAACTATAAATATATTATTATTTTAAAAAAAACTCGATGGACGATAATTCAGATGCAAGATGAAATCATTAAGATCAAGTGCAAGATGAAACATATAATTTGATTAATACTATGGAAGTGCTAACTCAAGATAAACCATGTATACTATATATCATTAAAACTATAAAGATAGTATTTATATTTTAAGCAACTTGATGCACGATAATACAGAAGTGCGAGATGAAACATCTGATGAATTGATTAAAAATATGAGTAGATTAGTTTTAATACATTAGATGATTATAGCAGTAAGAAATTTCGTGTAGGAGCAATGCGTACATGATGAAAATCGAATGGACTTCAACTCCTGATCCAAGTTAGTATTTATCTCACGTGTGTAATGTGGAAATATAAAAGGTGAAGAATCAAGTTTGATGTAAATAAATATTGTGGTATTGGTTTAAAAACTAAAAAAGTATTGAATTTTACTGAATTAGAAAGCATAAAATTTGATTAAATAATGTTTTATGTAAAATATTAAGTTTAAATGTGATAAAATTATGAAAATCAGTTTGTAAACTCTCATTTTTATAAGTACTACTATGAAAATATTCTTTTAATATAGAATTTCTGCTTATTGATGAGACTAAAAAATTATTTTTTTGTTAATTTTGAATATTTATTGAGTGTATGTAATACTAGGATTAAAATCTTACAAATTCGGTGTTAAATTTTTCAAGAAATTGTGGTTTGTAATCCAGAAAAAGGTGTGATTTTAATAAATTTGTAAATATGTTCATTATTATTTTTTTTTTTTAGTTATTTCTCTAACTTGTCATTCATTTGTTAATTTTTGTAATTTTTGTAGAAAAAATTATTTGAATTTTCGGTAATCTGTACTATTTTTTTGTCCAACAGTTGATTTTTTTGATTATTAGTATTCTTATTCAGCAGTAATTTCACGTATGAAATTATTAAATATTAAATATCTATTAATTTTCTTTACTGTTTCATATGATAGTAATATTTCTGAGGAACAGGTATGTAATAACTACTAGACTTTGATTGACTTGATTTTCTGATAAACGTTTGAAAAGAGTTGTAAGTATGTAATGATGCAATATCTATATACTATCGAGAGTCGAGATTGAAGTAGATAAGTATTGGATTAATAGTCAATTCTTTGTTGAATTTCAAGAAATTGTGTGAGAACATGGTTTTTTACATTAAGTTTATGTAATTTCAGTTACAGTTTTTCGACAATCAACCTAAAAATGGATAATTATCATAGTTAAAAGTTATGATGAAAAGATGTAAGCAATATTAATGTTAAAAAGTTCGTTTAATGTTTGCTCTTATGTTGTGAAAATTTCGAATAGTTTGATTTGAAATATGAAATGTTTGTAAAAATTAAACTTTGTATTCGTGTATGTTTTGCATTATTAAATTTGTAAAGATAATATTCATATTTGGAAAATGTTGTTGGGTGTTTTAATAATTTTTTGATAAGTAGATAAAAACAGATGTTAAAATTCTGTGCTATTAAAATATATAGGATCAAGAATAAAGTTTGATGAAAATAAGTATTGTAAAAATTCAGAAATTTTGAAGTGTAAGATGAATCATGTCCTAATTTGATTAATTATATGGGTAGAGTAGTTTTAATATGTCAAGTGTCTAAAGCAGCAAGAAACGATTTTTTAGGTTTTCTAGAATAATAATAATAATAATAATAAAAGTATACTTTTGTTGTAAGATTTCGAATGCAGTCAAGACGTGAAAAATATAAGTATGAACCTTTGTAAAGACATTCAAACTTTTTAAAAAGTTTAAGTTTAGTAATATACTGTAACAATATATGTAAGCAAATGTATTTCAAAGTTGAAAATTTGTGTAAAAAATTGTCTTTTCTTGAAAATTGATATTTATTTTTGTTTAATTAATGATACTTATTACATTTTTGTTGTTAAAAACTAAAATATACGTTTAATTCTTCTGTTAAAATTGATATATCCGTGTTGGAGGTGAGAAAAAATAGTGTAAAACTAATAAAATTTGTTTAAATTCGTCTTTTTATTCTTAAAATTAATATTTTCTATTGTTTAGAATACGTAATAATAACTTTTGAGGAATGTATAACCGGAAAATGTTAAAAAATCTTAGAAAATTGGTATTAAAAATATTAAATACAGTTGCTTCAATGATATCTTTTCGATATGTAAAGTGATTGTAACATTTAGAAATGTACTTCTGAAGAATGTATAATCGGAAAATGTTAGAAAATCTTAGAAAATTGGTGTTAAAAATATTAAATACAGTTGCTTCAATGATTTCAAAAACAAACTCTGTTAAAAAATTCTGTATGATTTCAAGTGAAAATAATCTGAACCTGAATACATGGTATTTAAAATACAAAATTCACGATTGTGAACTAATGTTGAAAACATGGGTAACATTAAATATACAGCTAATATTTAATTATAGATTAGAAAATTCTTAAATTGTATCCATATTTATTAAATATAGTACTGAATACAGTGAATAAGTGAAATATGTGAATAAGTATTGATATTTCTATGTTGCTTTTGAAAATACTAGTGTAAAATTATTCAAATTCGTCTTTTCTTTAAAATTGATATTTATTTTTGTTGAATTAATGATACTTGTTAAGTTTTTGTTGTTAAAATTAAAATATACGTTTAATTCTTCTGTTAGAAATCTATATTTCCAAGTTGTTGTTCAAAAGACTATTGTAAAACTAATCAAATTCGCTTAAATTCACCTTTTCACCTTAAAAAATAATATTTTTATTATTTTGTTTAATTAATTATACTGATTATGTCTTCCAAAATTCAAATTTTGGGATATTGCGGTAACTGTTATGAAATTGGAGTGTATAAAATGTCTGTTTTTTTCTCCCAGACTTCTAAATATACAAGAATGAGAGGTCATTGCATTGTCCATTTCCCTACCTAAGGTAAAAAATTGGGGGAGATGGGGGTGAAAAGGTATGGTGAGGGACTTCGGAGGAATAACTTTTGGTTTCAATATGACGTCACAAGAAGCAGGTGTTGTTTTCATATTTGCGTGTGCGTTGAATATTTACTGAAATGTGTTCGTTTATGCATTAAAATTCTACTTAGTTAGTATATAAAAGTATGATGAAATTTCCATTTAGAGTAAAAGTTAACCAAATTCGTTTAATTCGTCTTTTTTCGTTAAAAAATCATTAGTTTCCTTTGTTAATTGTTCAATTATTGAAATTCTTTGAGGTAACAACTGTTCAAAAATTAAAAAATATGTTTAAATTTCTATTTTAAGTTGTGTATTCTGATTTTATGTATATATATATATAAAAAAATAAATAAATATGAAGAAATCAGTTAAAAATTTAATATTTTCTGTTGTTTTGCTTAATTAATAATGTTCATGAAGGAAATGGTTGTCCAAAACTCGAATGCATGCTTAAATTTCTTTCTACCAAATTGATAGTCTGAAGTTTGAGTTGAAAAAATCGTAAGAAATCAGTCTTTTTCTATAAAACTGGATATTTTCTATTGTTTTTACTTAATTAATACTACTCATTAAGATGTCTATGAAGCAAAATTCAAATATATGTTTAACTTTCTTGAGTTAAATTGATAATCTCATCTTGTAGTTGAAGAAATCTAAATAAAATGGTTAAAAACTGATATTTTTCCGGTGTTTCGCTTAATTAATAATACTCATTAAAATTATGGTTGTTCAAAATTCAAATATAAATTTAATCTTCATCATATAGTATGATTCCGAGTTGAGATGTGACTGATAATATTTTTAATTAGGGAAGGTTGATCACCTCTCATGTTATAATAGAATGTTCCTTTTTTCCACTAGGAGGCGTTCGTGGAGGGGGATGCATAGTGGGGGGTAGGAGGGGCAGCCGGAGGAGCAGGCGGGGCAGCCGGAGGAGCAGGCGGGACAGCCGGAGGAGCAGGAGGCACGGTGCCACAGTGCCACCTGCTCCTGAGCCCGTACTGTCGTTTTCCTACTACTTATGTTGGAAAGTGCTAAAAAGGTTAAATGATAAATTGGTTTTTGAGCCAATTTTTGATAGTGTTGTAGAATTAGGCTGCTATCACTTTACCTTTTTTTTTTTTACTCCAATGTGTTATATGTTATTTGAAATGTTTAAAAGATAAATTACTGCAAGTCGATTTTTGGATTTTTTTTTCCCGTTAGATTTCTAAAATCGCACACTGTGCATTGCTTTGTTCTAAATCATTTGTTGCTTGTTGCGACGGTTTGGGGATATAATATGACACACTGAAGACAAGAATTGCGAAATAGGTATTTCAATGTATTTGATATTACAAATAGCTTTAAAGTATTTTAACTTACAAAACATGATAACGTGATTCTGTATTGTTTCAAAAAGGTTATAATTTATCGCTTAATGATAACAACAAGAGCATTACTTTTTAAAAAGTCATGCGATTAATATGCTTTGCAATAAAAAAAGTTCCTTTTGAGAAAGTAGCCATTTCTATGGTTTCCGATTACAGAATCGTTCAGCGAAAGACGTATATCTGAGAAGGAAAGTACAAACAACGATTACTTTAAGTTCGAACGAATTGGAATTCCGATTGAATGTTCATAATTTGTTTTCATAAATATTTAAACACTAATACCATCAAGCTGCCAAATTATATCGTTCCAAATGTAAAAAATGGGATTTAATTTGTTAACTATTTTTATTTACGTTACAGAGTTGCGGGATATTTTTTTTTTGTTAGCGTTAGCATACGTTTTGAATACTCACTAATTTTTATAGGTTATAGAGAATTTAATGACGATGAGTAATCTGCTGTCTAGCAGAAATAAATGAACAACGAAAGATCTGTCCTAAAATACATCGATACTGATTATTATCATTTTTACTTTATTGAATTTTCTATTAAGGTTTAGTTAAATTTAGAAAAGATTAATATAATTTTATAAAAGCTGATAGTTATATTTCTACCAGCAGCATAACTACAAAAATATCCTCTATAGTCATTTAATCTGTAACTAGCTTCTTTTTCTTATAAACTTCTTATGTTTCCCAGCTTCTGTATGAGGGTGATTCTACGATAGGAAGTTTCAAAAACATAGAGAATTCGGCCAAAAAAAAAAGCTTGAGTTTGATCAAAAACCTTTAAATTATGATTTTTGCCTCGTTTATTTACTTTTTCATACAAGGGCAAGTCACTTTATACATATTTTATAACTTTTTCTGGTCAGTGACTCGCTCCCCTGGCAGTTATCTTGCCAGGGGAAATACGGCAGGGGAGAGAGATTTTCATGTAAATTGAAAATTTTTAACTGACTGAATTAGTTTTTGGGTTAATTGTGTATTTCACTTTAATTATTACAATATTGTTTAATTAGGGCAGTAAATGCAATTGAATTAAATGAATATTATAAGTTTTATGATTTACCAGGGGAGATACATGATCACCGTGCGAAACCACTACACCGCACGGTCGCATCGCAACAACTAAAAATAGCCACGATTAAATGGCTTGCGCTTTTAGTATTGCTAACTTCAAGCCGAAAGATGTCTTTAAGTGCTACTTCTGATATAGCCATCCTTGAATTTATATTTGTTTCAGCGGAACGAAATTTGACAGGGTAGATACACAAAAAAGGCGGGACAAAAGCTCATTTTAAAAATTATTTGAAATTAACAAAATTATTTTATTTTATAATACGTAAGTATAATTACTTAAATTCCAATTAAACATACTTTAGTTAAGCATCTGATAGAAAAAAATATATATATTGTTTGAAAGTTAAATTGAAACCGGCAAGGGGACATGCCAGGGGAAAGACTTTTTTAGACTTTGTAAGAAATTTCTGAAAAATGTGTTTTAATTAGGCATTCAATCGTGATGTTATTTAATAAAGTATATTAAGATGATGCGATTCATTGCAAAAAACAGCAACATATAGAATAAAAAATCTGTTTAAACGGAATGCTGTACAAATTACCTCTTATCGTAGAATCACCCATAAACAATAAAAATATTTCTCAGGTTAGAGCATAGGTTCCCAACGGGGGCGGTACCGCCCCCCAGCGGGCGCTGGAGCCTTCCAGGGGGGGCGGTAGCGAGTCCAGAGAAAAATGGGGGGCGTTAGGACAGTCAAGGGGGGCGGTCATCGTGTATCCACCTATTTAGAAACTAATATAATGAAAATAGTTGATCCCCTCTGCATAGCCCGATCAGTCACAAAAACCTTAACTGCACCTTTAAATGGAAATCTATGCTGACGAACTTAGATCTGAGCGGGTGGGGATTTAATTAATTTTACTAATGTCAAAACATCGCGTAATTTTTTTTCCAACCATCTTTGTCGTTCCAAGGCCAAGCTCGCACTCTGACTGGTTGTTGCTCTCGGCACTGTTTTCACGTAACTTGGCGATAATCATACTTGGCGAAACGATAGACGCTTCCGTCGAGTTTGATTTCCATCCGAACCGAGTACGAAGTAAACCGAGTACAAAGCAAAAAGTTGTGTGTAAAAACTTTTAAAGAGTACAGCTTTCAGTAAAAGACACATTCCATCCAATCCAACGATGCAAGAGAAAAGTTACTTTGTACTCGGTTCAGAAGGAAATCAAACTCCTCGACGGAAGCATCTATCGCTACGCCAAGTATGATTATCGCCAAGTTACATGAAAACAGTGCCGAGAGCAACAACCAATCAGAGTGCGAGCTTGGCCTTGGAACGACGAAGGTGGTTGGAAAAAAAAAATTACGCCAAAACATCGCCGTGAAAATGAAGAAGGAAAAAATCATGGAGAACAAAATTTTATTATATCAGGCTAAAAATTTTTAATTGCAAATCTTTCATGAATGTCACGGAATGTCAGCGGAGCACGAAAAATCGCTGTAATTCGCATTAAAAATCATTATGAATTCAAGAAATGTGGAGCATAAAATTTGTGATAATTGGCTGGCTTACATGGGCGTAACTAGATAATTTTTCTAGGGGGGGGCCACGGTACCATTTGATAATTTCGAAACAATAACATTTCAATTCTGTACAGTTCAGTTGTTTAACCCCTTGGGGACACGTATACATGACACAAAAAGGCTTAAAATTTCTCGTGTATCCCCACCAGTAAAAATGTATTGTAAAATTTGCCGTATTTAATCGGAGCATTTTCTCGATTCAATAAAGCACAAATTTTTGTTTTTTTTTAAAACATTGACCAAACATTTAAAATTTCGTAAAAGGCTCCCATCGCGAAGGGATTAAGAGCGTAGTTCAATTACATGTTTGTTAAATTTATGTTTATATAATTTTATGATGAAGATCCATTATGGCGTATAAGCAGGAAATGAAATGATGAACTGTTTTTATTAAACCTTTCAGGGGCATGTAATTGTATTTCTATAATGTTCAATTCCCATCGAAATATTCGAAAAAGTTTGCTTCAAAATAAGGAAAAACAATTTTTAAACTTTTTCCCACCAAAGCTATATAGGTATGAAAGTGGGAAATGAGAAAAAAGGTGGAAATTCTTTCCATCTATACCGTGGCGCCAAACTCTTATAATCGAACTGTCATTTTAACCGATACCTTTACAATAAAATTAAATCTAAATCTGCATATATAATAGCTTTTTTTTTTTTTTTTTTTTTTTTTTTTTTTTAACTTTAGATACATTAACAATGTATTTCCAAATGTAACTGATAAATTTATGCTAAGTACAGTCATTGATTTTCTGAAACAAATATTATCTTGAATGGTTTAGCTGTTACATTCCACCCCTCTTTACTTTTTCAATAAAAGCAGTTCCCCCCACCTTTTATTTTCCAATAAAAACAATCTCCCTGCTAAATTTATCCTTGCTTCGGAAATGCATCTTAAAAAGGTATCACAGAAATTATCCAAAAGTGTAGTATAAATGGCACAAAATATTCTATTCCAAAAAGAAACTTCCTATTTTTAAAGTCTAAAAAAAAATTCATTCTTGAAAGACACTTTGAATAACCTCACTTATACAACTTTCAAATGCTTATAATATTATATGAGCTCACGTTTCATTTTATATCTATTTTGCACAATAATTCAAGTTAATATATCCCACCAGGGGCCGAGAGGTTCTGCTTCCGAAACTGACAGACGGCAGATGCTGGACTCGAACCCAATCGCGGCCGTCAGCCTAACCATTCGGAGTTTTCCTAGGTTTTCTTAGAACCTTGGATTTCCTTGCGTAAATACGAGTTAGGTTTCCTTAGAAAGACCCCCTACGGAGGGCATTGCCCACTTTAGAACCTATATTCGAAGTGTAGATAATTGGCCGTCATAAACACAAACAAACCAACAATAAAAATAATACTGCCTAGTTAAACTGATGGCATTGAGCTCACAGGCTACGCATACTAATTGTCCATTACAGCCTTATATTTTCAAGGGTTAATTCCGTTCGAAAATCAAATTAAGGAGGTGAAACAACTCCTCCCTTTCCCCTTTTTATACTTAATCATTGAACTCCTAAACTGATCAGGGAAATGCTTTATCATATAAAAAATCTATATCCAAAAATCGGAAATTTTTTTGTAAAAATCCATTTATGTAATTTAAGAGTAGTTATTCCCCCTCTTTTATAATTAACCATTAAACGTCCAAAACCATTCAGAGATTCACCTTATCAGAAAGAACCTACATCAAAACTTAAAAGCAAATTGGACAATTCTGCATAAAAACCCATTTATAAAAATTTAAGAGGGGTGTGGGGTAATCGCAAGTACCCCTTAAACAAGAACTTAACGAAAGAACCCCACAGCTAATTAGTGAAACATCTTATCACTATGAATCTGTATTCAAAAATTGAAGCAAATCGGTTAATTCTGCAAGAAAAAACATTTAAATAAATTAAGAGAGTAATCCCACCAATCCCCATTTGTCTTATTCAACGAATTCCGAAAACCAATCAAGGAAGTACCTTATCAGAATGAACCTATATCACAAATTTGAAGCAAATCGGTAAATTCTGCGGAAAAACCTCATTAGCCTTAATTAAGGGGGGGGGGGGGGGGGTACTTCCCATTTCGCCCCTTTTAGACTTATCCAATGAACTCGCAAAACAAACCATGGCGGTGCCCTCATCAGAATGATCCTATGCTAAAATTTGAATGAAATCTGATAAATTCTGCATGAAAAACTCATTCATATCAATTAAGGGGGGGGGCATGATCCCCTCGTTTCCCCTATTATACATATCGAATGAACATTCCAAAAACTAATCAGGGAAGCGTCTTATCAGAATATACCTATATACAAAATTTCAAGTGGATTGGATATTTTTATCAAGAGTTATCGCGTTACGCACGTACGCACACACGAACGTACGTACATACATACAGAACGGGAGGGCACATAAGCTCTCAGGCTTTGATAGCCTGTGACTAAAAAAGAGGTTAATTTAAAAGTAAATGGTATTTATTTTTCCTAATTCTCTGCAGAAGATAGAGATAGATTTAAAAATAAAAATCATGTTTGAAAATTATTGTTAAAACCATAAAAAAAGAATAGTCAATTGCAATGAAGTTTTTGAATAAATTACAATTGTTTTACCTTTAGTAGATGTAACTAAATTCTAAATTAATTTAAAGTTGCTGTAAAATTTATATGAATTAGTTTATTTAAGCGTTTGAAAGACATTCATTACTTCTATATAGAATGCATATACTTTTATACACATACACTTATTTGATGCACATACTTGTATGTAGACAACCTAGTGTGACAGTGAGTGGGATTTCGTGTTTACTCCCCTACCCTTCCGCAGACACACAAACAGATCAATAGCATTTAAAAGCTGAGAATATGCATAAAAATATCATGTAAAATATTAATGCATGTATAAAAGCAGGGTAAAGTAAAATATAAACAACATAAGATGTTTCCCATTTAACTGTTTCAAGGCTACACACAAGGAGTCTATTTGATAATCCAAGGAGGGGGGGGGAGTAGAGTCACGAAGATCATGATGTACCCCCAGTCCTCTCTTCCCCTCCAGAACGAAGAAAATTTTTAAAGGATAGTTTAAAAATTAAATATATATTAAATTTTTTCGAAGTTTCTTCTTTCTCAACAACGAGATACTTTCCGATTCTCTAAATATTTACTTAAATCTAAAATACTTAATTTCTGACATATCCATAAAATAATTTTTTTTTCTGAGTTGTAAAAGAAAATTTTCAAGTGCAATTAGTCAAAATAAATGTGATAGATTAGCGTTTTCCATTTTTCGATAAAGACAATGTGTTTTTCAGGAAATCTCATTAAAATGTGGAATTTAAAGGAGCTCCCTTATGACGACATTTTTCTAACTGTAAAGTCCTAAAAACTGGTTTAAAATGTTCATTTTTTAAAAATAATTTTATGTCTTTATAAGAAAATGAAATTATTAAATTACTTCGTAATGCCATCGTTTTGTATTTACGAATGAAAATAATTTTTCAAAAATATCAGAAAATTAATTGTTTTGGATATGGAAGCTGCCTTTAATGTGAGCTTAAGGGTGTTCTCAACTGCTCCGCTCAACAAGCGCAAAACGTTTTGACACATTTACAAATTCATTTTTTAACGTAAAGATATAAAATTGGAAGGCCTGACTATGGAAGCGATTTCGAATCGAACTTATTTTTCCATTTTATGATAGTTAAATTACCTATTTAGTTCTAAGCTATTTTGATCACATGATCATCCGTTTTTCTCCTGCTTTTCGACCGGTTTTTCTGCTTTCGTCGGGAAATGTGCGCAAAAGTGTCAAATTTGAAGACTTGTTATGAAAAATCTATTGTGTTTTTTAAAAAAACAGAAACTTGAGTGCAACTAGACAGTTTCTGAATAATAACGCCTGCTATTTTTATGCATTTCCGAACAAAAATAAATTAAAGCATGTGTCACAAAGTTGCCCTTTTTCGTTTAAGAACACCCTGAAGAGATATGAGCTTTTCCTCTCAAAAAGGATCTATGAACCCCACACTCCTCCTATGAATAAAATACTGAATCCGCCCGCACTGTAAAACATTTGTGTAACTTTACTCTATAAAATTGGTGGCAGCCTTGCTGCCTCCGATTTTGTGGGGTACTTTAACCGATATAACCGGTGTAACATTGCAAAGTTACACCAGTAATATATGTTTAAATTATACCATTATATAAGTAAAAAATTACTCCTTAAAATGGAAGTCGTAGCTGCCGAGTAACGTTACACAAATGTTTTACAGTGCGTATTTGAATGCAAAATTAACGAAAGAAAAAGTTAGGAATAATAGTAGATAAAACCAGGGGTGCCCAGAGAGGGGTTTGGTGACGCAAGATGCGTCATACAATTTAGTTTTTTTTTTTGGGGGGGGGGAGATTTTTAATTTTTTAATATTTCAAAATTTAATTCCAGAAATGTTCCTATGTTTTCTTTCTTTAAATTCTAGATAAGGGCAATAATAGCTCATTCTGCTATTCTCATTTCACTATCTCTTGAAGTTGTAGTAGATTAGAAGTAGAATATAATTTACAATTTGTATTATGTTTGGGGGGGGGGAATGTTAAAGTATGGAGGGTTTTTTTGGGGGGGGGATGGTCACTACTGGATAAAACAATACATCTGTCATTTCTACTGTTCCTTCTCTTTTTTTTTCCCTTGAATATTATCTGTTCTTTCATAGATTATATGGGATGGGTGATAATAGTTCCCAGTTCTATCTACAAGCAATTTACAGAAAAAGCGCAAAACCAATGCAAAATGGTTTAGTTAAATGTTAGATTAATATCTTTGAGAGAAGAGGGGATCCGATCGATTTCTATACGTAACTTCCCAGAATTTAAGTGGACGGGGTTCAGAGTTCTACAGATCGTACAGTGAGACTTCTTTTCTTTCCTGAGTTCCAAGGACAACTCATACAAAAGAAAAACAGTTGCCTTATCGTAGGACGATGGACGAACAATAAAAGATCCCTTTTCTCGCTTTAGGCATGTAAATATCAAAACCTCCCAAGTTCCAGACCAGAATCAATCTCATGTCTGACATGTTTGTCGATATTTATCGCTTATGAAACTTTGAGTTTGCACCCTCCGTCCCTTTAAATAGTGGTATAGAAAATTTGCAAACAAGCTGCGTTTTATTCGGTTTTGTTTGTATTGTTTATCATCTAAAGAATTACTGCTTTTGAAATCTTTTAAATAATCTTTCAAAAAAATAGTCTCCATTTCACTGTAAAATTTTAATAAGGGGTCCAGTCAGAATTCTAGGGGGGTCCAGGACCCCCCTGGACCCCCCCCTTCTTACGCCCATGGCTGGCTAAAAGTTTTAAACATTATTCTTTTTTTATTAACCTGCATTTTGAAAAATTCTAAAGTATGACGGCACATGTCTAAGCAGAGATTTTTAAACAAACCTATGATTTGAATCAATTTAACAAATTTATTTATTCTTAGTGAAAGTGATAAAAATCATAATATCTAAAAATTTGTTCAAAAGTAAATTTATTTAAACTTAAATAGGGAAAAATTTTATATTTCAAAATATGTTAATCGAAGAAGAAATACCAGCAGTACAATATTGAGTATTAGAAATGTGGATTTACGCAACAAATCAATCGCCTACAAATTAGTCGTTACCTATGTGCTTAATTTGCCAAAAAGTTTTTTTTTTTTTTTTTTTTTTTTTTTTTTTTTTTTTTTTTAATAAAGGCATGAAGCCTTCTAGGCTACAAGAGCTTTTGAATAAATGCATGGCTGATAAAAAAGACAAATATAGGTTCTATTTTTCAAAGTTGGAAAATAAGCATTTAAAAGAGTCAACTATATCAAACCTTTTTAAGTCATCTTCTAAACAAGAAGAAGACGGGCTACGAGCTTCAAATAATATTATATTGCACTCAAAATATTATATTTAATCACAAAAGTATGAATAATCACAAAAGTATGAAATTTGTGGGTATTCAGAGAGATAATAAAAACTGTTCTTTATCATAAGAAACCATCACATACCACTTGAAAAAATCCTGAGTGATAATTCGGTGCAAAGAGGAATCGATGGCTATAGGCATTAAAATATCATTATGCTATTACTTAAAGACCTGGAGATTTTCCATTCAACTCGATAGATCAGCATTATCAAATAACAAAACCTCATAAAATATTTTTTAAATGTCAACAGTTATTATTTTCTCAAAATTTGAAAACTGATACAAAGGGAGAACCAATAATACCACAAAGTAAGTCCAAGATAAATAAATTCCTTTTCATAATATTTTATCAGTTGCTAGTGATGTTGTTCCTGAAACGACGGGGCATGATAAGGGTTTCAACAACGCATTTGAAACAAGCATTATTAAATGCACTCTCTGTACATCCGTTGCACATCATTAGCGTTTGGTTTCAAAAAATTGGAATGAACACCCGCTTCATTACATTATTAGAGCAGTCAATAAAAATAGAAGCAATGCATAAAATCATAGGATATTTAGCCAACTTTATAGTGAAAATCATTTCATAACTAAGTAGTGCAGTTGTCACAATCAATATGCAAATTATTACAATCGGCTTTTTGCTGCACACATTGTTTCGAGAAGTTCGTTGTTTCCTAAAATATATTTGTCTGGATCATTTTTCAATATATTTGATTCGATATTACATTTAAATCAAAAACAGAGGTATAAAAAAATGCCCTAAAATCTGACTATATTAAAAAAAATACGTGTGGCACTCGGAGACTGCCGCGGTAAAGCTATTGCATAGCATTTTTTATCAACTTATACGAAAATACCGCGTCAATGTCTGCCGAAGTCTACCGAAGGATACCGTGGTGAAGTCTGCCGAACTGAAACGGCGTTAGCCGGAGTGTTAGGATTTTTTCTCGTTATGGAATTTCTAGATTCGGTCACCTCGCTCAAAGACCGCGATAAAAGCTATGCAATAGCTAAATAAATTAGCAAACAAAATTTGGTTGCGCTGCGAAAATTAGATCGCGAGTTATAAGCATTTTAAATTTTTCGACCCTCACGGTGGGGGGTCTCCTGTCACCAAAAATTAACACTGTCTCATAATAAATTACCAAAAAAAATTTGGCCGCACTACGAAAATTAGATCGTGAGTTATAAGTATTTTTAACTTTTCTACCCTCACCGTGGGGAGGGGGGGGGCTCAGGTCACCAAAAAGTAACACTGTCTCATAATAAATTACTAAACAAAATTTGGCCACGCTACGAAAATTAGATCGCGAGTTATAAGCATTTTAAATTTTTTTACCCTCACCTTGGGGGGGGGGGGTCTTCTGTCACCAAAAATTAACAGTGTCTCATAATATATTACCAAACAAAATTTGGTAGCGTTACGAAAATTAGATCGCGAGTTATAAGCATTTTAAATTTTTCGACCCTCATCATGGGGGTCTCCTATCACCAAAAATTAACAATGTCTCATAATAAATTACCAAACAATATTTGGCCGCGCTACAAAAATTAGATCGCGAGTTATAAGCATTTTAAATTTTTCGACCCTCACCGTGGGGGGTCTCCTGTCACCAAAAATTAACAATGTCTCATAATAAATTACGAAACAAAATTTCGCCGCGCTACGAAATTTAGATCGCGAGTTATAATCATTTTAAATTTATCTACCCTCACGGTAGGAGGGGGGGTCTCCTGTCACCAAAAATTAACAATGTCTCATAAAAAATTACCAAACAATATTTGGCCACGCTACGAAATTTAGATCGCGAGTTATAAGAATTTAAAATTTTTCGACACTCACTGTGGGGGGGGGGGCTCCTGTCACCAAAAATTAACACTGTCTCATAATAAATTACCAAACAAAATTTGGCCGCGCTACGAAAATTAGATCGCGAGTTATGAGCATTTTAATTTTTTCGATCCTTACCGTGTGGGGAGGGGGGGGGGGTCTCCTGTCACCAAAAATTAACAATGTCTCATAATAAATTACCAAACAAAATTTGGCCGCGCTACGAAAATTAGATCGCGAGTTATGAGCATTTTAATTTTTTCGATCCTCACCGTGGGGGGGGGGGGTCTCCTGTCACCAAAAATTACTACTGTTTCATAATAAATTACCAAACAAAATTTGGCCGCGCTAAGAAAAGTAGATCGCGAGTTATAAGCATTTAAAATTTTTCGACCCTCACGGTGGGGGGGTCTCCTGTCACCAAAAATTAACACTGTCTCATAATAAATTACCAAACAAAATTTGGCCGCGTTACGAAAATTAGATCGCGAGTTATAAACATTTTAAATTTTTTGACCCTCACCGTGGGGGTCTCATGTCACCAAAAATTAACAATGTCTCATAATAAATTACCAACCAAAATTTGGCCGCGCTACGAAAATTAGATCGGGAGTTATAAGCATTTTTAATTTTTCGACTTTCATCGAGTGGGGTCTCCCGTCACCAAAAAGTAACGTTGCCTCATTATAAATTGCCAAACAAAAATTGGCGCGCTACGAAAATTAGATCAAGAGTTATAAGCATTTTAAATTTTTAGACCCTCACCATGGGGGGGGGGGTCTCCTGTCACCAAAAGTAACAGTCTCATAATAAATTACCAAACAAAATTTGGCCGTGCTACGAAAATTAGATCGAGTTATAAGCATTTAAAATTTTTCGACCCTCACCGCGTGGGGTCCCCTGTCCCCAAAAATTAACACTGTCTCATAATAAATTACCAAACAAAATTTGGCCGCGCTACAAAAATTAGATCGCGAGTTATAAGCATTTTAAATTTTTCGACCCTCACGATGGGCGGGGGGGGGGTGTCCTGTCACCAAAAATTAACAATGTCTCATAATAAATTACCAAACAAAATTTGGCCGCGCTTCGAAAATTAGATTGCGAGTTATGAGCATTTTAATTTTTTCGATCCTCACCTTGGGGGGGGGTGGGGGTCTTCTTTCACCAAAAATTAACACTGTTTCATAATAAATTACCAAACAAAATTTGGCCGCGCTACGAAAATTAGATCGCGAGTTATAAGCATTTTAGATTTTCCGACCCTCACCGTGGGGGGGGGGGGTCTCTTGTCACCAAAAATTAACACTGCCTCATAATAAATTACCAAACAAATTTTGGCTGCGCTACGAAGATTAGATCGCGAGTTATAAGCATTTTATACTTTTCGATCCTCACCGTGTGGGATCTCCTGTCACCAAAAATTAACACAGTCTCATAATAAATTACCAAACAGAATTTGGCCGCGCTATGAAAATTAGATCATAAGAAACATAAGTTTGAGACTTGATATCCTAATGTCTGAAAAATACCGCGTCAATGTCTGCCGAAGTCTACCGAAGGATACCGTTCCGAAGTTTGCCGAATTAAAACGACGTTATCCGAAGTGTTAGGTTTTTTCGTTACGGAAGTGTTAGGTTTTCTCGTTACGGAATTTTTAGATTCGGTCGCTGCGCTCAAAGCCCGCGATAAAAGCTATGCAATAGCTTAAAAATGACAAATTATTTGAACACCTGTTTAGACTCTTTAATTAAATCAATTTAAATATTCTAATATATAATAAGACATAAGATGATTGCAAGATGGAGAGTTGAATTTGATTAAAACAAAAAGCCTTATAGCTGCTTATGTGGATAAACCTCTTTTGTTAAAAGGAAGTATAAATAGAGGAGAATACAGCTACTTTGTGACATTATTCGCAATCTGTGGAAAGAGGAATATTTACTTGCTTACTGTCAACACTTGGACGTTCTTTTTGAAGTTTTCTTGGAGCAATTTCAAGATATTTATGCGTGAATATAACTAGTTTGTTTTTAATTCTATTCGCAAATCCTGATATAGTAGTACCATCATATTTCGAGGTGGAAATCGTGGAAATGGCAACGTTGAACTAAAATTCAGAAATGGATACCAAGAGTTCTTATTGCAAAAATATATATAGATCGCTAATCCGGATTGTGAGCGAGGGTACATACAATCTTAATTGCTTTTATTTCATCAGATTTGGCTGAGACTGGATTTCTTGTAGAAACTAACTTACTGTCTAAGAAAAAGTATATACATCTTTCAGCCTGACAATTTGTGACTGGTGTTAACCCCTTAACTGCCACGGTCGTATATAAGCGTCTCGCTTAGCCAATGTGTTAACTAGTACGGGCGTATATATTTGGTTTTATGCAGTCCGACACGTTGCATCGCGCTGCTACCAATAAAACCACTCCCATGACTTTGGAATGCAATAAAATGACCTTGGCAGTGTTTGCGGAGGATTTACATTTTGTATTTTTACTTTTTCTCTATTTTTTTTTTCCTGTGTAAGTAAACAGTTTTTAGATTGCAAAGCTTACCTCTTCTTTTTCCACAATTCATTGCATAACCACGAGCGCCTGTTTGAAAAACGGTGGCACTGGATAGCAAATCTCATAAGTTTTCCTCGGCAGGTAAGGGGTTAAAAAATTTGGAATTCGACATGAGCAAATTGCTAAAACTCCATCAGAATCAACATTTCATTTTTTTTTTAATCCTATTGGTTTTGTGTTTATTTTTCAATTTTTAATGAACTTTTTTTATTACATTTAATAGTCGTTTTAATTATTTTCTACTTTGTGATTCGTAGATAGACAGATAAAATATGGATAATATGCAACAATATTTTAAACTTTTGCATGATTAACTATTATGGAAGGGGGCGTTCACATTTATTTCTCTTGTAAAGGGTAGTCCAAAAAAGGTTGGGAACCTATGGGTTAGAGCTGCTACCAATTTTGAAAAGTAATCTACTTCTTGGGGCCTTGGTTGCAGTTTTCTAAAAAAAGATCCGACTGTATAACAATTTTCAATAACATAGTTCCCAACTACCTTAAAACTTCTAAAAAATTTCTAATATCCAATTACATCCCAGTTCATATACATTGGTCTCATGGGCCCGCTCGCTTATTTCAGACATGTATATTGCTTAGACGATTACAGCTTCTAAGCCAGTCAGCTATCGTTACCGAACTCATCACGCACATCTAGTTACTCTTTCCAATGCAAAACAGAAGCGTCTGTTTATGTTTGTTATGCTGTTTTCAAATTGAAACAATGCAAAATTGATGTTATTTTTGAAGATAGCAATTTTCTTATACTAGTAATAAACTATTCTTTTAAACGTCTTTATTTATTTATTTTTGATAAAAGATTTAATGTTTTTAAGCAAAACATAATTAAAATAAAGGAAATAGCGAAAAACAAAAGCATTATTCCTTCAAAGATTAAAATTAGAATTTCATCATTATTGTATTATCTCATTCAAATGTTTATAAAATTTATTTAAATAACTTATTGGAAAAAAGTATATGTCTAGCAAGCTATGTACAATAATAATATTAAGAAAGGGGGGGATAAGCATATACACATCGATATTTATAAAGCATTGAGCGATTTCTTAAACCAACTTAATTTGGATATATTTTGAAAGATTTTTTTTTTAAATAGACAGCAGATTAGGGTACATATGGCTATTAATCTGTGAGCGAACAACATTATGTTTCTTAGGAAAATGCTAAAAAAATGCACAATGACATTTTAAGCAAGAAAAGAAATATAATATAATGCTTAGAAAAAAGTAAATGAAATGCACTAACTGCTCACTTTATAATGTAATGTTGTAACTAGAAACAAAATTAACTCGATGAAATTTAAGAGTTCCTACTCTAACGGACTTTAAAATACGTCAAACATTGCAAAAAGGTATCGTATTTAAATTTATTTATTCAGCAAATAAATCGTAAAGAAATTATTTAAAGGATTCTGTCTATGATTTGTTTCGCTGGTAGCCTTAATAACACTTAAATACACCCTTAATAACCATTAAACAACCTTAATAACCATAATATAACAGGAATATACTTCGACTTAAGCAAAATTGAAATACAAAGCCCAACATAAGTACATGAAGTTTAAAAAAAAAATCGTTCATGGCGACAAATGAGTATAATAAACACACATGATCCATTGCCCATGTGTTCGCCGCCAGTCAAACTGTGTGGGCGGGTACGTAATCGTGATGATAACGCTCACTGATTGGCTTAGAAGTTGTAATCGTCTCAGCGATATTGTACGTCTGAAATATGTGGTCCGGTTATTCTTTGTACCTCATTTGTCATCTTTTTCAGCAAAAACTTATGTTTATTCATTACTTCATCCAGTTATTATACAGGGTGCAATATGTTATCTATCACCGACCTTAAATTACTCAACCATTAGTCGTAGACATGTAGTTCCAATTACAAAAATTCCCGTCGGCTTGATCTACAGGCGTAGATAGATTTCAAATCTAAAAGCTCATTTCAAATCCAAGAAATAGAATATGATTAGAGATAAACCCAGTTTAACAACTTTATTTCGCAGCTTTTGAAGGATTTTTAATTTCATTTTTCTGTAAGAGCTGTTTTTTTTCAAAATCATCTTAAGCGAAATTCGACTCAAAATGCCCGATTTGACAGCATTTATAAAAAAATACATACTTACTTTTTGAAAAATAGACCAATACGGTACATTAAATAGTTCCTAAATAAAAGAAACTGCCAATTGAATTCGTTTGAGAGCAAAATTCAATTTAAAAATGAGTCAGAAAATAAGCACTTCCTTATTTGAATACATCCCCAATTCTTCAAATACGATCGCTTCAGAAAATTTTGTTCAAACAGCGTTTTTTCAAATAATTCAGCCTTTATCAAAAAATGGTCATGCGTTACATTATATAAAATATGCGTTACATTATATTGTATTCCGTTACATTACATAGTTCTAAATAAGAGAACCTGCCAACTATATGTGTTTGAGAGCAAAATGAACTTAAAAATGGGACAAAACATAAACAGTTTGAATTTGATAAAACAGGAGTCGAAGAAAAAATCGTATTACAGGTGGACACCTGAAAAACGATTTTTTCTTCGACTCCTGTTTTTGCTTAATTTCTTTTTTCTATAAGTATTGGACCTATCAAAAACTTGTCAGTATAAAAGCTGTAGATATTATTGAGATGATGTATAATAAATTTAATCAAATTTGATATCGTAACAATTGACGAAGTTATGGATTTTTATCTTCTTCCACCCTCCTTTTTGTTTTCGTTTTTATTTTATTTACTTTTATTTTATTTTTTTTTTGCGATAAGAGTTGCCCCTATCAAAAACTTGTAAATACAAAAGATTTAAATAATATTAAGAAAATTCAGGATAAGTGTACTAGTAGTGGGCCATGTACCAATAGTGGGCCACTGGTTTTCAATGTTGAAAAACGAGTTTTCTAGTCACCCGTGTTAGACAACAAACTAATTGCTGATTGGCTAGAACCCTTATCTGTTATCAGGCAAAGGAACAACTTCATTATTCTCATAGTCTTTGAGCTGTAAGGGTGCTTTACAGACTATACGAAAAACTAAATAGAAGCTAAAATTATTTTACGTAATCAACAAAACTTCTAAAGATGATTTCATTATTGTGTATATTTAAGCGTAGAACTGTAAAACAAATTATAACTTCTGTACAGTATGCATTAAACTCAAGAATGGAGAGGCCCACTTTCGGGGGGCCCCTACTGGAGCATCAGAAATTTACTTGGCCCGCTACTGGAGCATAGAGGAAGGTAACATTTTTTATTTTTCATTTTTTCTAGAGAATATATTTTAAAAAATTGAATGTTTATTCTGATACATAAAGGTAAGGACTAGGCTAAAAAAAAATATTTTTTTTTGAAATTCACTAATACTTTAATAATAATTAGATAAATGTCCTTAAGTGGCCCACTACTGTTGCATTTACCTTATAACACTAGTTTACAGTATATCTGTTGCCGAAAAAATTTTAGCTGTTGCTGACTACATATGATATGCTATTTTCAAAAATATAATTAGAATATTTTAATCAGCTCTAGTTTCTGAGTTTTAGCTATGCAGGTATTAAACAGAAAAAACATGTATTTATTAAGAAAAACTTTACTAAAAAAATAATTAATCACCGAGTTCTAAAAAACTTCGTTTTAAAGCTCTTCTCCGATGTGTAGATTTTGGGAAATGACGTATCAGAGACCAACAATAGTCAAACATCATATTCGTATCCCAGAAACCCTGATAGAACTCTTCCATGACGCGTAAGTCCTGATGCATACGCTCTCCCTGCTCTTCCCTCATATCTCCTAAATTTTCCGGAAATCTGTCCAGGTGTCTACTGAGGAAGTGGAGTTTTATGCTCATATTGCACCCCATATTTTTAAATTGAAATAGAAAGTCTTCTACAAGTTCACTGTAATTTTCAGATTTTTTTATTTCCCAAAAACTTATTTTAGTATCTGAGGAAAGCATTTTTTTTATAGTCTTGATGTTAACAATTCTGAAGCTTGTTTAGAAAGACTTAAATCTCTTACTAGATCATCTAACTCATTTTGGGAAATCATTTTGGCTCATTTGACATACCTTCAAAATCCGCAAAATTTTGTGATGAGCTTGGTCCTTCATTGTCTTGTTCTAATGGTTCAGATATATTTTTAGATTCTGAAGAGTCAGGTAAACACTGCACTGGACGTTGAACACATCTAGTACTTGGGTACTGTCATTTATCTCGATTTTTAGTGTTTAAACCGTTTATGTTCACGCTACAAAAATAACCGTCTTCAAGATGATTTCGTGGTTCTCGCCAAATAGTCTGTGTTCCAAATTTAAAGGCACGTATCTTAAATATTCTACACACAATTTACAAACACAATTGGGAGTCCAAGACATCTCATTTTTATCCAAGAGCATCTCAAAATACTCAAAATGAGCATTTTCCACCAACTCTGATAGAACTTTTCTTCAATTGTTAAACACATATTTGCCGCATATGTAGCAAAAATGATCTGGATAGTTTAAACAACGTATTTTTGAACTACTCGTGACGCAAAAACTTGAGAAACTAATCTTAAAACAGTAAAATACGCATGTTATCTATTAATATGTATGCTTAAATGATAAAAATAAAAAACAAAGTAACTCGAGCTGCTCAAAAAAATTTTCGGTTAGACTTGATAAAAACAAGACATAAGTGAACATTATCAACCACAGAATTCGCGGCAACAGACAAAAAGTTTAATTTTGTAAACTAGTGTAATAAATTTCATTCGATTCTATATCTTGAGAAATGACGAAGTTATGATTTTTTTGATCCAAAAACTCTATTTTTTCCGCCCCTTGAGCCCATTTTTATTTTTATAAGAAACATGTCATGCGTAAACTTTCGGTCCATTTTAAAAAAATAATAAAAATTTTAAAATGATTCGATATTTATATTAATTTAAAAGTTATGGGTTTTTTTCCGTTTTGATCATTAACAAACTTGACAGAGATTTTATGCACCTTGATTTTATGTATGAGTTTGGAAGAAATGTGAGCAGAATTATAGAAGTTATCGTGTTCATAAAAAAGTGATATACAGATAGATAAAATTTTTTACTTATGGTAGTTTTTGAATCTAGATTTCGATGTAATCTGCAAAACTTTTTCAAAAATTCCAGAAGGGGAGCGACCGCAATAGGTACTATTTCTACCTAAAAACGTTTCAAATGAGATAAATATTCATGTTGTGGCATTGCTCAAAATAAAAAATCAATTTAATAAAATATATGAAATCTAACTTCTTATACGTTCCCCCAATATATTTATTAAAAGTTTACACATAACAGACATGACACAAAATGTTCAGCTTCTGTAAGATCTGTCTCAAAATTTTAAGCACAAATATAAAATGTCGATTTACAAAGAATTATAAAAAGTTAGAATGAATAACATATTTTTATTTGCAGATTTTGCAACATTATTTAAATAAATGATATCGAAAGTAGCAAAAAATAAATTACATAATTGCAAAAAATATAATAAAAAAATGTTGAAAAAAACTGTCTCCAAAGTTTATGCACAATGTCAAAATCAACCAGATTTATAATTGTTACAGACGTTTTACTTTAAATTATTTTCCCATGATTTCGGATTAGTTCAAATAAACGTGCATAGATTTTGTAGGGTTTCTGGAGGAAAAGAGTGCCATGCTTTCCAATGGCCTCTTCGACTTCTTCAATAGAGCCATACTGCTTTCCATTGTCTCAAACCTGGCGGGTTAAAATACCCCAGATATTCTGAATCGTGTTAAAGTCTGGTTTTAAAGCTGGCCGGTCAAGAACTTAAACTTTTTCTCGAAAAATACAAAGTTTTGTAGAATGTGTCACTTGAATTGAGGCATTGTCTAGTTGGAAAGTCTATTCAGCCCCCCCCCCTCCCCGAAAAGAATGTCACCGAACTGAAGCAAATGTTGGTTCAGCATCTCTTGATACTATTTGAATCTTGTCTTCCTTTTACAAAAGCTAGAGATGTCTATCCATTGAATCCAAATGCCCTCCAAACAGATCTACCGCCTTTCTGCCTCCTGACAAATGTCCTCGGTAAATCATGACAATACGCGTTTCATCCATCAGGGCCATCTAAGTTCCACTTTTCTCATCGCTGAATAAAACAGTAAGCTATTTGTTCCCGTAGGACATACGTTTTTTAGCTCAGTTCATTCTTGCCTGTTTGTGAAGTAATTTGAGAGACGGTTTGCGAGCTATTTTCTTTAGTATGACGTAATCACACACTTTAATACATTTATCTACAGTGTCTTTGGACACCTGTACACCGAGATTGTTTTTAAATTACCGTATGAACATATTTTGTCTAGATACCAACCTCCGTACTCTCCGATCAGTCGGAACAGTCGTCATACGTGGTCATTCACATCTTGATTTCGACTTAAAATAATCATTTCTGGAGATTTCTTGATATATACCTCGCTTTGATAGATTTAAAATTTTGAAATTTCAGAAACAGTTTTAATTTTGCCTTTTCAATTTAAAAACTTTCAAAATCTCACATTTTGTGAATTCTTTACACTTTGGCATTTTTAAAACGAGAGGAAATAATTTTTCCATGTTTTATACTTTTATTAAAGTGCAATATGATGTCATACTACGTCATTACTTACGGCCAATCCTGTGTTTCTAAAAAAAAAAATTCATAAAGTGCTTAACACGCGTGATATGGCGCCAACGTTCAGGGGCCACTCACGCGCCAGCGCGTGATTTGGAGTGATGTCCAATAGCCAGTCACGCGCTGGCGCGGGAAAATCTTTCACTGATTCATTGTTATAAAAGGTAAATCGGCTTCTGGGAAAAACCCACTTCTACAGTGCGGCATTAACTATCATCACATCTTCACGTAAGTGGCAGCGAACGTGTTAAACGTTTGAACAGCGTTTCTTCAACAAAAAAGAAAAATTAAATAAAAATAAATACTTTTTTTAAATTTTAACCACCCAAAATGGCTTATTTTATTTGTTTAAATGTCGAGTATTTAATGTAAGTTAGCATAAAATATTTTCTTCATCAATTCTTTTTAACAGATTCGCAGAGTGCCTTAACTTTTGAGACAGAATACTACAGAGATATTAAATTTCAAAGTTAGAGAATTTCGCACGTGATTTTGTTTTTCATTGAGGGATCAGTTAAACAATAAATTACAATAATTGGAGATCGGATATCAGAATGCAATATCCTTTTTTTCCGACGAATCTATACATTTGCCAGTATCGCCAAATCGGGGTATCAACAAAGGGGGTTATTTCAACTATTATTTTATCTGACATTTAGGGGTGGTATACAAAGCGAAGAATGAAATATTGATATTAAACAGAAAAAACTATCAGTTTATTATCATATCAGAAAAGTTGCTATACTATAAAAATAAATACATCAAAAGCCGGAATGTACTAGAGATTCTGCTCAAAATGTTTTCCATTGGTGGCAATGCACAATTGAATGTGTGACAATATTGAATCCTGAACGTTGGAGAATAGCAGGTATAACCGTGAACAAGTGCTGCTTCAGATCAATCTGAGAAGTAGGCTCACTCATACCGACCTGTGTCTTGATGCAACACCAGAGATAAAATTTTATGGGAGTTGGGTCCGGCAAACGTGTAAACATTCTATGGGACCACCATATCCAATGATCTGTTGAAAGAATTCGTGGTTAGATACCAATAGATATTTTATGGCTTATGCGGAAGGGCCACATAATATTGAAATCACACCCGGTTTGCATTTCGGAGTGGCACCTCATAATTTCAATCACATACCGTGTTTTGTATCAGTGCAGGCAGCGATCGCCCATTATAGTCCCATCATTGAACATAGATCCAACAATTTGAGTTCCCCATGTACCGCACCACATGTGCATCGATCTGCGTATCTGACACCGTACTGTGCGATGGATGTGGAGATTTTCGCATGCCATCCAATGTAAACATAACTTAATCTATCCACAGAATGACACCAAGTAACGACGTTTTTTTTTTCTAAAGTGTTCAGCATGAAATTACAAAAATTAAATTTTCGTGCATGGTCACTCAGCATCAATTCTTGCACCAGCGTCGGATGACAGGGGTGCGTACCACATACATGTAAGAATTGTAAGACATGCGGACGCGTGTATCCACATACGTCTCTCTTTTCCGTCGTGCTCAGTTGGGGATTCCTTTACTTGAGTCATCATTCCAACTTTAAACCTTGCCGGTCTACTCATTCTGGGTTATGGTGCAATACAACCAGTCTCTTTAACCTTCCTACCCTGTTCAAATTTTACTTAGTATCGATAAAAACATTTCACACCAGAATTGTTATTTAGAATATTTTAATATATTTAATTGACGTATTTTTCGGAATCTCTTATTTAACTTTCTTTAAGGAAAAAGTCCTGCTTCGAATCGTATAAAACAGTTTATTTTTATGGGTCGATTAGACCCATTCAGGGTAGGAAGGTTAAGAATGCACAATGCATCAATTAAAGTCTCGCGCTTTGGATGCCGATTCATAGGGAAACATTCAGAATGAACCCTCGCAGCCGCTTTAGCATTCCTTTTACATTCACCATAAGTAAATTTCATTTTGTCAAATTGCGTGTATGTGTAGTCTGCTATCACGATCTCAGCGTTGACCAGCGTATCCACTGCTATATAGCTCGTGTTTTATCCAGTATATGTAGCGCTGTGGTACTATTATAATTTAAGTAATCCTGATTTCCTTGCTCATTATAGCTCGAATGGTCATATGCATTCCATTTATCAAGTGCTTAGTGCGTATGTTTTATTTTCCGGGTGCTGATACTATTTACTTTGACTTTTGAATGTTGTTGGACCCATTAAAGTATCTCTAGTAGATTCCAGCATTTGATGTAATTATTTATTACAGTAGACCGTTTTTAATATTATAGTCATTTGATTTTTTTCTGTTTAATTTCAATATTGCAGTTTTAGCTTTGTATACGTCCCCTAAATGCCAGCTAAAATTTATTGATGAGATAACCATCTTAGATGATACCTTGTTTTAGCGGTATAGCCGTAAAAAGAACATTGAACACAGATTTCGATCTGCAGTTACTTTAATTCATTTTTTAACTTTTCCCTTTTAACATTTTTAAGACAAAAATCATGTGCAAAAATATTAGATTTTGAAACTTAAAACCTCTGTTAATTTTCGTAGTACAGAAGTCAAACTTTTTGTGTAACATCTGTTTTGCGTGATATGTGAAACTTTTATTAAGTATTGTTTTAGGAACTGGGAGACCTTAGGAGTGGTTTGTAATTTTTACAAAATTGATTTTTTACTTTGAACAGTACTACAATATAAATATTTACCTCATTTGATTCGTTTTTGTAACTGGTACTATATGTCTACGACCAATGGTTGAGAAATAAAAGTTCGTCGGTAGATCACATATTGCACCATGTATAATAGGGCGGAGCGTAAAAAACTTTTTTTCGAAATTCTTTTCTCCCTAGCACGGAAAAGTTGTCTAGTGGTGACAGTAATATGCTCACAAAATTTCAAAACAATCAATAAATATCTTCCGGTTCCACTTTTGGGTCGAAATATGCAATTTTAGCCAAAAATGTTGTAATTTTTCACATTTTAGTAATATTTTTAATTTTCAATTTTTTCTTTGCCCTAGTGCGGAAAAACTGAAAGAGTACATAAGGAACACAAGTTCGGAAGATTAGAGTAATTAAAAAATATCTTCTGGGTCCACTTTGGGTTCTAAATATGGGAAATTTGTCGAAAATTATACAAATTTTCACATTTTAGTCATTTTTTTATTTTTTTATTTTCTATTCCCGCTGGCATGGAAAGGTTCGAGGAATATGCAAGAAACATAAGTAAAAAACTTTAGAATAATAAATAAATATCTTCCTTTTCCGGGTTAAAAAATGTCAAAGTAGCCAAAAAGTACGTAACTTTTCACATTTCAGAATTTTTTTTTCCTTATCAATTTTCTCTTCTTGCTGGAACGGAAAGTATGGAAAATCATATGAGAAACATAGCAGAAGAGATTATTGGTGACACTTGCCCTATATAATCGCAGCCAGGTTCTTCTATAAGTGTCAAGTATTCTTCAAGCACTCTTTGTTGATGGAGCGTTCCCTCAATATTCCTCCGAATTAAAGTTTGATCTTTTCGACTGTCAAAATACAATATTTTCAAGGTATTGTTGGATATCAAACTCTAATCTTGGACTTGGCAGTTCATGCGATATTTATTTCTTTCTCTTCTTGTGTTATGCCTGTCTATAACATTGGACATGTCGTCACGTGTCACAACTCGCAAGTCTTCAAGAAGTGCGCCTGTTACTGATACTGCAACTCGGTCGGACACTCCTATTGTGTCTCACGTTCTGGCTAGGGCAGGACGACGGGTTATTCGTGATATACTTATAGTATTTCTTTTCGATTGCAATGACACTAAAGGTTTATCACTAAGACTTCATCAACAAGACTAAAAGATTTAAATAACTCTAAGTCTTCGATGAAGCAGTAGCGATTGTTTTTTCCCTTTTGTACCATTTTCTAAAAATTTCTTATTCTTTTTCGAGTTTGCTCATTTATTTACTAAGTTGCCGTGTTGTGGACCGTGTTTCCGAATGTATCAATTGGGTCTATCGACAATTTCCTTGAAGTTCTTTGATACTTAAGAAACTGTCGTCCAATTCTGGAATTTATATGTCACGTGGGCATTTACATCGTTGTAGAGATGTACTCTTGTAAGAAAAAATTTCAAACAGACTTTTTTTCCCTTCCAATAAGAAAATTTTCAATTTTGACTTCGTCTGTTTTTTAGCGTCAAACTTCTTTATACTCTTGTATTTATCATTATATGAACCAATCATTTGGACTATTCTTTGCCTAGAAATCGTTGGAACTGAGGAGCCTGCCAAATTGCTTCAACCATTTCAGCCCATAATCCGCTATCACCCCAAAGGTGGGTTCGATTTTTAATTATATTTCGATTCATTTCTCACCAACAAAAAAGTACATTATATGTTCATAAGTAGAACGCCAGTTCTTAATTCTGTAGGATCTCAAAAATGGGATGAGACCAATCCCGTGTATACTGTGCCTTAATAGTGATATTTCTGTGTAATATTTTCCATGCACACTATTAGTTCAACACAATATTAAAAATAAAAATTTTGTATACACTTTCAGATGTATTATTTTTCAATAAAATATAGAAGCTAAAATTGAATATCCTCATTACGAACCTATCACGAGCAGAACATTAAACCAACAGTAATACTAGAGTAAACGAACAAAAAGCTGAACTTATTAGAGGTTTTTCCCTCAGATCACTTTTAATTCGATTGTTCTTTGATTTTTGAGTACAATAATGTCATGAATTTGCCAGTTTAAGTAATAAAAGTTAAATCAAAAGATATTTATTAATTATTTTAAATTTTTACACTTATGTTTGTCACATGATTTTCTGAATTTTCCGTGCTATCGAGAAGAGAACATTAATAAGAAAAAAAATCTCTGAAATGTGAAAAGTTACATACTTTTTGGCTATTTTGATATTTTTAGACCCCAAAAAGGAAGATGGAAGATATTTATTTATTGTTTTAAAGTTTTTTACTTATGTTTCTTGCATATTCTTCGAACATTTCCATGGCAGCGGGAATAGAAAATCGAAAAATAAAAAATGACTAAAATGTGAAAATTTGTATAATTTTCGACAAATTTCCCATACTTAGAACCCAAAGTGGAACCATAAGATATTTTTTAATTACTCTTATATTTTGGACTTGTGTTCCTTATGTACTCTTTCAGTTTTTCCACACTAGGGCGAAGAAAAAATTGAAAATAAAAAATATTACTGAAATGTGAAAAATTACAACATTTTTGGCTAAAATTGCATATTTCGACCCAAAAGTGGAACCGGAAGATATTTATTGATTGTTTTGAAATTTTGTGAGTATATTACTGATACCACTAGACAACTTTTCCGCGCTAGGGAGAAAAGAATTTCGAAAAAAAGTTTTTTACGCTCCGCCCTAATGTATAATCGTCACCTGAGAATAAAATTGTTCTATTTGGCAAAAATTCACTTTTCAGTTAGAACACTTTGAAAATCAGCTTGCCCTGTTCCTGCAGCTATTAAAATTTGCAAAAAACATTTGGCTATAATAAGTTCGTATGTAGTTACAGACATATATTCTACAAAATCAAAGTTCGTTAATAATATTTTCGTGGATTTTTTTTTACATTTAAAAATTCTTATAAAGCTATATCATTCTCAAACATCGTGACGTGCTTAGAATAACATGGTTTTATCATAAAAGAATCGTGTTATTCTTAATTTTAATAACTTTTTATAGCGTAACAAATTGAAATTTAGTTGATTAATTTGAATGAACATCAGTGGACAGTAAAATATTTATTAATAACTATATTTTAATATAATAACAGCAAGTTGCTCCTTCCACTTATTCAGACAAATAGCATCTATAAAAAATTAATGAATTTACGTATGTTAAATATATTATTTAATTGAACACAATCTTAAATAATTAATTATGTTAAAGATGAACTCGAAAGCTTTCCCTTTTTAGCGTTCTATTTTAATAGGGCGAGAGGGAGGAGAGTAAGAAAGAGTATGGAAATTAAAAGAAAAAATTACTTATTATATTGAAATTAACTGATGTTTTTCACTGATTCTTCATTCCTTAAACTGCATTTCTAAAAGTAGAAATCATGCATTGTTTGTAAGTTAAGCGGTAATTCTAAGTGTATTTTTTAGTGTTTCGTCTGTTATAATGAGACTCAATCTTTGGAAAAATTTCAATATGAGATTTTATTTTATTCTTGACATCATGTGAGATTGCCTTACTTGAAGTTTTACCCCACTTACCAGTAGTTTGGTATCCGATTTTATATCTTTATTTATATGCACTGTATTGTATAAAATTATTTCTGACTTATGGTCAATATTCCTAAGAATAATTCTATATACACTCTAACCTTTCCCTTCCTATAAACAAAGAATAATAAAAAGTGTTCTGTTAATGGGAATTTGTGTTGATGCTTAATCTGTTTTTTAATCTAGGTAAACAGGTGTTTTTCCAATGAAGTAATATTTCTCATTTTGTGAAAAACTATAATATTCAATGAATACATGCTATCAGTGTTCTTCCGAGAAGTGTTTTGGGCAGTTAAATTTGTAAGGACTTGAGCAATTTTTTAATGTTTTTCCTTTATTTGTATTACTGCAACAAATTTTTCTTTAGCATTAACATACTCTTCCGATTTTGTGGGAGCTCGGGACGAGGTATTGGAAAGACTATGTAAAGTTCAAATGTTGTCTATGTTGTATCAAACTATGTAAAGATACTTTTAACTTACGAAAAACTCATAGTTTTTCTTATCAAATTCATTAGTAGGAATTTTTTTACCGGTCCTTTTTGAATTCATTTAATACAAATAATGTCTGAAACTGGTACTTTTCATCTAAACTGTCATCCATTTTCCGAACAGTATTTTAAAAATTTGAATCAATTATGATTAATATTTCCTCCATGCATGGATCACGTCCATTAATGAAATAAAATTAAACTGTATTCATTTTGCTTATCGAAGAACTACCAAACGTATTTAAAAGGATTTTTACTGATAAAACGTTCTTCGATATTCTGTCAAAAGATGATTTATTTACCAAAATAATTTATTCTGTTACACAAGGAATAAAAGATTGCAGGTTTTCATGATTTAAAATAAAATAAAATAATATATTATATGATATGGTGTCTGCGATTGTTTTGTATATAGAACGGTGTTATTCTGGCTGCTTTCGAAAATTTCTGATAGAATTATTTTGATCTTTATCACAAAATGAAGTAAGTTATATATAACGAAATTTTAATGTAGAAATGCACTCATAGATACAAATAGAATATTCCTACGGTAAAAGTCAATTTAAAAAATGACAGTTAGAACCTTATTATTCACAGATGGCGAACTGTTATGCTTTGTGCCAACTGTGCGATAAGTGTAGTGTCAAGTACCCCCCCCCCCCCCTCTTGATGGTTACGGAGCATTTCTCTTTTTTTTTTTTTTTTTTTTGAAGAATGGGTTTTTTTTCATTTAGATAAGTTGGAATTTAATTTTTAAGGGATTTACTTAAATTTATATAATAGCTACATATGCCTGTGTTTCAATCAATTATTTTTTTTATTAGTCGTATTTTTTTAAATTAGAGTTGTAGTTTTTTGAGTATGAATTACAGGTGTACCACGTACTACATATTCAGCCAAATGAGAGTTATAATTTTTCTAAATCTGAATTACATTTGTACAGAGTACTTGGTATTTATAGAAATTTGACTATGTACTCAATAATAAATGCATTTAATTATGTTTATCATTGAATGAATTCATGCCAAGAAATGATCTATAAACGTTCTTCAAAGCTAAGTGCATGGTTTATTAATTTCCTAACCTGTCAAAGCTTGAACTGCAAGCACCTTTATGATATCATTGGAACATTATTGTACTTTTCTGTTTTACCAACACCATTCTCGCTAAATTTAATAATTTACACCAGTTGAAAAAAAAACTTTCAAAAGTGATAATTTGAAAATTATAGGCTTTTAATAATTTTTATTAAATCAGTAGATAAGGATTAATACAGTTCTATCAGAAAATGCCGGAATCAGCCAGAAGAACACAGTTCTATGTGCAAAAAAATAGCAGACAGCATATAATATGATATTTTATTTTATGAAAACCTGTAATCTTTTATTACTTGCGTAAAAGAATAAATTATTTCGATAAATAAATCATCTTTTGACAAAATATCAATGAATTTTTTTGAATAAAAATTCTTCTAAATACGTTTTTTAGTACTTCGATAAGCAAAATAAATTAAGTTTAATTTTATTCCATTAATCTTCAAATTTCACAAAATCGTGTGCGAAGAATAGTTGACAATTTATATGAAGTACTAGCTTTAGATTTTTTTGTACTAAATCAACTCAAAAAGGACCGGTAACATAATTACTACAAATCGATTTGATAGGAAAAGGTATGAGTTTCTCGTAAGTTAAAAGTATCGTTACATAGTTACGTACATCCTCCTGCCAATATCTCGTCCCGAGCTCAGAACAAAATGGAAAGGTTATGTTAATGCTAAAGGAAACGTTGTTGCAGCAACAGAAAAAAAATCATAAAAAAATTCTTACGTCCTTGCAAATTTAACTGCCTAAAAGACGTCTCGGAAAAACGCAGATAGCATGTACTCATTGACTGATATAAGTTTTCTCAAATCGAGAAATATTACTTCATTGCAAAAACGGCTGTTTACCTGTGCTATCAAAACAGAATAAGCACCAACACAAATTCCCATGAGCAGAACTCTCTTTATTATTATTTGTTTATAGGGAGAGACAAGGTTAGCGTATACATACAATTATGTTTGTCATTATTATAATTAATTATGTTTATCATTGAATCAATTCATGCTAAGAAATGATCTATAAAAGTTCTTCAAAATTAAGTGCATGGTTTATTATTTCCGCAACCTGTCAATGCTTGAACTGAAAGTAACTTTATCATACCATTGGAGCATATTTGTACTTTTCTGTTTTACCAACACCATTCTCGCTAAATTTAATAATTTACACCAGTTGAAAAAAAAAACTTCCAAAAGTGATAATTTGAAAATTATAGGTTTTTAATAACTTTTATTAAACCGGTACGAAAATATGTTTAAAATAAAATTAATTTAAATAAAATATAATTTAATTTAAACTACAATCCAATAGCATCACTTTTTAAAAAATAAAACTACTGCGCTGCCATATAAAGTTTGAGATAGAGTGGTAAAAAATGACTAACAGTGTTGTCTTAATATTATATAAAATTGTGCTGCATATTAATTCTGCATTTGTATTTTTATTGATATTTAAAGCAAAAATAAAGTGAAAATTTAAAACTATATTGGTAAGCTTTGTTTAGGCAGAGTAGAATAATAAGTGTCTTTTTTTATTGACTTTTTAGCTTCGGAATATTCTATTTGTATCTATTATGTTCTATTACTGTATCTTTGTATTGGGAACATTTTCCAAAAGTCAGAAACCATTTTATACAGAGTTTAAAATAAAATAAAGGTATAAAATCGGATACCCCAATCGGATACCACCCTAGTGGTAAATGGGGAAAAACTTCAAGCAAGGCTATCTAACATGATGTCAAGAATAAAATGAAATCTCATATTAAAAGTTTTCCAAAGATTGAGTCTCATTACAGCAGGTCAAAGACTGAAAAACATATTTAGAAACCCCTTCGGATTTAACCCCTTCGCGACGGGAGCCTTTTACGAAATTTTTAATGTTTTGTCACCGATTTTTAAAAACAGAAGTTTGTGAGAAAGGTTGTGAGAAAATGTTCCTATTAAATAAGGCAAAATTTACAGTAAAATTTTACTGGTAGGGATAAACAACGATTGTTAAGCCTTTTTGCGGCATGTATACGTCGCTCGTCTCCAAGGGGTTAACTTACAAATAATGCATGATTTCTAATTTCAGTAATGCAGATTGAAGATTGAAAAACCAATGAAAAATTTCATTTAATTTCAATATAATTAGTAGTTTTTTGACTTAATTTTCATACTCTTCATTTCTCTCCTCCCTTCCTCCTTATCGAAATAGAAAAGGAAAGCTTTCGAATTCATCTTTAACATAATTAAATACACTGCTCAAAACAATTAAAGGATATTTGAAGTTTTATATAAAATAAAGATATAAACGAAATTTTTTTGCCGAAAATAGAAGAAGAGAATCACAAATGCAAATTTTTCTGGTTTTCAAACTGTGGAGTATGCAAATTTTGAGTTCGACGTCAAAAACGTCGCTTCAGCGGCAGCGACTGAAATTTGACTTTCAACTGGATAAAAGATAATGAAGACAAGGATGATCGGCATTCAGTGATTGCTTTGTTTCGATGAGTACGATGTCTCAGCGAAGTCATTTGACAGATTCAGAAGCTTGGAGAATTGTTGGTAGGTTAGAAAGGGGGCCAAACTCAAGCCGAAGTAGCGCAAGCTATTGGAGTGTCACAAAGTGTCATTTCCAGGATCTGGAATCGTTTTTTGGAGAGGATGTGCAGGGCAAGGTCGTAGACGGGCAACAACGCCCAATGAAGATCGGTATTTAGCGTTAACAGCTCGGAGACACCGAAACATGAACGCTACTCTTCTCCAACAACACCTTCGCTCGGCTACAGGCACCACGATTTCAACTCAGACTGTCCGAAACCGGCTCCATGCTGTAGGTCTGTATGCTCGCCGACCGATGGTATGTGTTAGATTAACATCAAGGCATCGTCGCGACCGCAGGGAGTGGGCAACTGAGCATGTCAACTGGAGGAGAAATGAATTGAGCAATATTCTGTTTCCTGACGAGTCCCGTTTTTCTGTGCATCCGCATAATAGGCGTATTTTTATCTGGAGGGACCGTGGCAGTAGGAATAATCCTGCGTTCGGGCAAGAAAGTGTCAGATTTGGCGGTGGAGGAGTGTTAGTGTATGGTGGCATCTCCATTGACGGGCGCACTGACCTCTACATCATTCGAGATGGAGCTCTGAATTGTCGCCGATATAGGGATGAGATCCACAGACCTATTGTAGTCCCTTACGCTGCAGCAATCGGAGATAACTTCATTTTAATGGACGATAACTGCAGGCCACATAGCGCAAACCTGGTGGAGGACTTTCTTTTCGAGGAAGGAATCGTTCGAATGGAATGGCCAGCGTGTTCTCCAGACATGAATCCAATCGAGCACGTTTGGGACGCTCTAGGAAGACGAGTTTCTGGCCGCCAACAACCCCCACAAACTCTCCAAGAACTGGAAAGAGCTCTTCTGGAAGAGTGGGGCAGAATACCCCGACTCGTCATTAATAGCCTCATTGAGTCCATGCCTCAAAGGTGTTCAACGTTGCTGGCCGCCCGTGGAAACTATACCCCCTACTGAAAATGATTTTCTTTGAAGAAAACCCCTTTTCTTATTCTTTTTTTCTCATATGCACAAATTGTGTTTTTTTCCTTTTGTACACAAATGCGCAATAAAATGCATTTTTTTCTGCCAAACATGTGTAATTTATTCTCATATAATCTACTATGTCTGTCGACCATGTATCAATCATCTAAAAAATTTCCCAGATACAAAATCTACCTAAAACTGCAATATCCTTTAATTGTTTTGAGCAGTGTATTTAAGATAGTTTGTGTGCATGTAAATAACATATTTAACTTATGTAAATTCATTCATTTTTTGAATATGATATTAGTCTGAATAATAGTCCAAGAGCGGACCGCACAAAACCCTAAGTCATCGAGCACAAGAAAAAATCCTTTATTTTATGGAAGAGAAGTAAGAGGAAAATCTAATGATATATGTCTCTCGGAAGCGAAGTGGTGCATAAGCCAAAAATTGATACCGCCAGTGGTTGACTCGTAGGCTTAGCACTGCGTTTTACTGCACCCAATTTTCCATGTTACCATACTTTTGATTGTACAGCAAACACAATGTTAAACGTACGAGTCAACCACTAGTGGTATCAATTTTTGGCTTATTCACCACTTCGCTTCCGGCAGACATAGATCATTCGATTCACCTATTACTACTCTTCCATAAAATAAAAGAATTTTTCTTGTGCTCGATGACTTAGGGTTTTGTGCGATCAGCTCTTGGACTATGGGTGGAAGCAGCAACTCGCTGTTATTGTATTAATGTAGAGTTATCACTACCTATTTTATAAAGAGGTAAAGTTTGTTTATTTCTTTGTTTTTAGGGGCTAAACTCTTGAACTACCGAATCGATTTCAAAAGTAATGGTATCAAAATGATGGTGTTCGCCCGGAATCAAACATTTATACTATATTATAAAAAGATAAAGTGTGTTTGTTTGTTTGTAGGAGCTAATCTCCGGAACTACCAAACATATTTCAAAAGTAATGGTATCAAAATGATGATATTCGCCTGGAATCAAACATAGGCTATATCTTATGTCGATACCACAAATCCAGAGGGGGTGCAGGAACAAAAAACTTTCTAAAAATGCGATTTTTGTGTTTCTGAAGGGACTAGAAGCATGAAATTCAGCATGGTAATTTATACCTATATTATAAAGCGGTAAAGTTTCTTTGTTTGTTCGTTCGTTTGTAGGGTTTATCTCCGGAACTACCGAGCCGATTTCAAAAGTCATGTATCAAAATTATGGTGTTCGCCCGGAATCAAACATATGTCGATGTTATGTCGATGCCACGAATCAAAATATGGGGGCAGGAGCAAAAAACGTTTCTAAAAATGCGATTTTTGTGTTACTGAAGGGACCAGAAGCATGCAATTTAGCATGGTAATCTATGCCTATATTATAAAGAGGTAAAGTTTGTTTGTACCGAACCGATGGAATGTGGACCGATGGGTTTGGACCGAACCATGAAATTTTGCATGATAATCTATACCTATATTATAAAGAGGTATAGTTTGTTTGTTCGTTTGTTTGTTCGTTTGTTTGTTGAGGCTAATCGCCAGAACTAACAACCGATTTCAAAGTAATAGTAGCAAAATGATTGGAATCAAACATAGGCCATGTCTTATGTCGATGCCATAAATCCAAAGAGAGTGCAGGAGCAAAAACCGTTCTAATAATGCAATTTTTGCGTTACTGAAGGAACTAGAAGCAAGAAATTTAGCATGGTAATCTACTATACTTATATTATAAAGAGGTAAAGTTTGTTTGTTTGTTTGTAGGGGCTAATCCCCGGAACTACCGTGCCGATTTCAAAAGTAATGGTCCCAAAATGATGGTGTTTGCCCGGAATCAAACATAGGCTATATCTTATGTCGATGGCACATATCCAAAAAGGATGCAGTAGTTAAAAACGCTCTAAAAATGCGATTTTTGTGTTAGTAATGGAATAGAATAGATTAGCTTGGTTACTACTTATACGATATAAATGCTCTCTAGCATTTCCTTAAAAATTCGAAATTTAAAAGGGAAGGGGGGAATTGCGCGAAAATCCTATTCTTATTTCACCAAAAGTTCTTTTTTTGGTGTCCACAGAAAAGTGTTGTGTACGTAAATCCTGTAGATTCAGATATTGATCTGGTTGCTAAATATTGATCAGCCTTGTCTGTGCTACTGTGGATATCCAAAAAATTCAGGTGCATTTTGAGAGAGTCCGCGAATCCATGGTCCGACAGTGAACTCTAAAAACTAAATGTGTATATTCGTCAGATTTACATACCTTTATGTGTGAATTTTCAAAATTATACACTTTTTTCAAAGTTTTATCTGTTTTTATGTGCATTTGAACTTATAAAACTAAGTATGTATTTTGTTATTACTTGAAAAACAAAAATAAATGTTGAAAAAAAAAAAACCTGAATTTACACGAAATGGTGTGTTAGTATAATTTACACATAATGATATATACACAGATAAGTGTGTAAATTTCTAAAATCACCCATTTGTCATAAGAAATAGATATTACGTAATAAAATTATGGTATTAAATCTGCAAGTTGTTATCAATTCATAAACTCAGAAAAATGTGTAAATGTAGATAGTGCTTGTAATTGCACTATATGATGTATTACAAAATTTATAAGTGTGTGAAAATTAAAGGAGGCTTAAAGAAAGGGATGGTAGGCTTATATATTATGTAGAACTGCACTTTTTATTTCAGTAATCCCATTCCATAAATAACGCAATGCCATTGCATTGCTGTTACAGCGTTTTTAAAATAAAGAACTAACACATCTAAATATTTATTTATTTTTATAAGTTACTCTGATCACCTCCATCATCCTCCCATTTCAGCAAAATAAGAACATTTAAAAGAAAACAGGATTAAAAATTATTTTAACCCTGAACTGCAATTTAGCGTTCTCATAAATATAAAAACTTTTTCGAATTCTTTCATTATCTAACATAAAATCTATTTCATGTAAGTTAGATAATTTTAAGTTCATTTCCCGACTTACTTTTTACAATTTGTATGTGGAATATAAGAAAGCTAGATTTTACTCTTCTAGTTCAGATTAACCCCTAATTTCTTTTTGCCGTCTTACAGACGGTTGTTTTTTACCCATTTTTAGAATTTAACTTTTTCGATAATAGTGTTAGATTTCATTCTTAAGGCGAAATTCGGAAGACTTCATACAGAGATATTATGATAGAGATGCAATCCTTCTTTATGCTTATTCTTTTATTTAAATTATATTTCTTGTACTGTTGGAAATTTTCTGTACCCTCCCCCCTTAATTTAAATTAAGGAGGGAAATTTAATTAACCTTCCGTAGAATATAAAAACGATTTCGAATTCATTAATTATGTAACATAAAATGTAATTCGTGTAATTAGATAAATTTAAATTCATTTCCTGTGTTACTTTTTACAATTTATGAATCAAATATAAGTATAATATATTTTACGCTTCTAGATCTAGATTTAAATTAGCCCGTAAATTATTTCAGCCGTCTCACACCCTTTTACCCATTTTCACAATTTAACACGTAATTTCAGTTTAACTTGTTATTTCAGTTTAACTACACATAGCAGTGCAATTCAGTTTTGTTTGCGATCTTGTACTATCGTTACAATCTTTGAAAAATATTGAAATTATTTACAATAAAATTGGAAAAAAGTTTAATACAAAAACAGTATCATGTGAGTTAATCAAGCCTTTTATTCATCTTTCGATGATTCGGTTTATTAGATAGCTCACAGTAGTTACATGAGTATTTCTGCTACAACAATTAAGGGTTAAAAAGGTTTAAATTCCTTCGTTAGAATTATGTGATTAATTTCAAAATTTGTATGTTGTATTATTGGAAAAAGGCAGTGTGTTGATTGTTTAGAATGGCTATACATGCGACCTGCACAATGCATAATATGTGTTTAATTACAATATTTCACAGTAATATGAAAAAGTAGAAAACTTTAGGTGAAAAATAAGAAGAAATTTAATAAGCTTTAACAATCCCTCACTTGAAAAAAATCCATGTCTTCATTTTAAACTAAAATAAGGTGTGCAATTACGCTACTTTGTACTTTTTCATAGTTTTTATTTTAATATTTTCTATAGCTTAAGTAATAAAATTCTTTAAAAATAATTGTAAATTTTACTCTACAGTCTTTTGAAAATAATAAAAAATAACAAATTACTGTACATCTTGTGTAAATATACTAATTTATTCCTTTTAAATAAATGTGATGCACTATAAAATTTGGTGAAAATGTATGTTTTGTCTTTTCTTTTTTATAGATGCGTGCAGAGTAAAAATTGCTATTAAAATGGCAAGGTAGGAAAAACTGAACAAATGCATTCTTGTAAAAAAAGAAGACTATATTTAGTAATGTGGAAGATTGTATATAAATATTTGGTTTTGTATTTTTCTGTGAAAGTTGTAATTTTTTTTTGTTTTTTTATTATGGAAGTTGTAAATAAATATTTGTCTTGTTTCTAACATGACTGGTTCATAGCGTTTTTTGCAACTTTATAATTTTTTAACCCTTTCGGGTCTGGTTTACTATTAATAGTTCAAGTCTTTTTAAATAGTAATAATTTCAAAGAATTTAAGCAGAATTTTAAGAATTTTAACAGCGCTTGCTTTTTAGCAGAAGGATAACTAAAATTAATTGAACTGATATTTATTTTATTACTGGCCCGTTTATCGCCACCAGTAAAATTATACCGTAAATTAAGCCTTATTTAATCAGAGCATTTCCTCGATTTAATAAGCCACAAATTTCTGCTTTTTAAAACCGGTGACAAAACTTTAAAAATTTCGTAAAAGGCTCCCGTCGCGAAGGGGTTAAACCATGAGTATCACAAAGTAGTTCAATTTTAAGTCTTACATGACCATTTTTCTTTCCCCCTGTTTTCTCTTCTTATTTTTAATTTTTTCCCCGGAAAATAATTAATACTTTTCCTTATATGCACATAAACATATATCTTCCTTGTAATGCTCATACGAAATATAACAAAACTTATAGATTAGTTAAATATAGGGTAACACCCCCAGTAATTGGCATGCACCAATGATTGGCACATCCTACAAACATGTCCTAAAATAAGATTTATATCCAGTCTTTAAAAAATGCAAGACCCTATACCAATTATACGGTCATTTACGTTAAAGATTATAACTTTGATTTATGCTACTAGATGACAATAGTGCCTAATAAAGAGAAACAATTATGGCTTGTATCAAATTAGCCATTTTCGTTGCAAATGCTTCTTTTTTGGATTAAGGAAGGCATGCTTTTCAATTCATTATTATCTGATTTGTAATTTATCTTAAATTTTAATTGACAACAGTTTTGTTTAGTTATAAAGTGTTACTTTAATTGTGTAAAAGTATTTTCGACACAAATATTTGGATTTCTGAATTAATGATAGATGCCAATTAATGATGCTTCAATTTTGCTAGTTCCAGTAATTGGCACCTATTCCAATTACAAGGAATTCGCAAGGTATTTGAGATTAAACCCCTTATTTTGGAAGTATTTTTAAAGTTATAAACTAATTTTGTTTATCATTTGTTTTTATTTGAAAATATGAAATATTATCAATAATTGGAATCCATTAAAGCTTCATATGACAATTACTGGGAACAGCATGACAATTACTGGGTATTAATATAAGTATATTGTATTGTTTTAAAGCGTTCACATTTCAGACTAATATGCTGATTTCTTACTCTCAAAAACCTGAAATATGGCATCTTCATCTACAGTTAATTAATTTAAAGCGATTAAACCCAATGCAAAATGTAAAGTTTTTTTTTTAAATATAAACATGTGCCAATTACTGGATCACAAAGTGTCATACATTGGTGCTCTAGGTGCCAATTACTGGTGATATCAGTAACTTTTTATAAATATATTTTTATAAAAATACTTTTTCAAAATTTTTTGCTTTTAGTGGGCAAAATAGATGCACAGATATGCATTCTTTGATTTAAAAATATTTCCAAGTAAATATCTTATTTCTTTGTAATGAAAACAGTAGTAAGTTTAAAGACAATTTCTTAATGTGCCAATTACTGGGGATGATACCCTATTTAAAAGATAATTAAATGAAAAATACTTAAGCTTAAATATTTTAAGTTAAAACTGTTAAACTATTTCTAAAATATTTTAGCATACTTCACAATTTTAAAGATTCAGATATTACTTCATAACAACACTCGATGATTAGTTAAAAATGATTTAATATATGATCTAAATTATGTATATTTTTTTTTATTTATATAATTCACGTGTGTTACAGTTTACAAATGGAATACTTTTTCTAAGCTTCCACACACATGACAGTAATGGGGAAAATTGCTGCTACTACCTACCGACAAAATAATTTTTAAATATTTACATTTTTTAGAAAATTAGAATACATTTTATTTTAAATATTGCTAGATGTTAAATTAAATTTTACGACATTTTTACAATTTTTATTTGTGTGTGTTGTATTTATTGTTGTTTATTTTTTATTTTTTTTTAAGAATGCAATTTGTAAAGATTTTCAATAATTGTATTCTTACAAATGTGTCTCTAAAGCTCTGAATTGGAAATTGCCTGTTTATATCTAATAATTACTATGTTTTAATTATTTGAAATATTTAAAAAATAAAATTGTTATTTAAAGAATCATTGTTGAGTATTAAATTTCATTTAATAATAAAGCATCAAATTAATAATAATAACAAAAGAATAAAAATCATATAACTTCCTCTCGTAGTAAAATATATCATTATTAAAAAAAAAAACCTTTTGCCGAGCTTTGGGATCGAACCCTAGTCCTCTGCAAATGCTCAGAGCTATAAATCCATGCCTCAGACCACTGAGCTAACCAGACTTGTTCCGACTTTCTCTAACTGGAAGGGCTAATAAGTTCAACTTCACGCATACGCAAAGACCTGAACTTGAGTTCATGTTAAAGAAGTAGCCTACTGTTTTAATATATATGATGATTTCACTTATGTGTTGACACTTGGTGGTGATAATAATAATAATAATAATGAAACATTTCTAAAGGTGTATGGATATACTCAGTAATCACTAGAGCTGGATGCATTAAGATATAAGAATTTATTCCTGGATCCAAGATCCGACCGTCTTACATCGTGGCTGACAACGAACGAACTCCCGAACATCGTTCGCGGCTGAACTGCCTTTTGACTGGCGCTGATGGCGCCATCTAGTGCACATCATAACAGATATAACATTCTCTTCCTTCTTAAAGGAAATATTCAAGTTGTTAGACATGCACAATACAATAAAAAAAATAAAGTCCTTGACACAGTTCAAAATTTAACAGTCCAATTTAAAAAGTCTAATATTGCAAACGTTCAGGTTTTGCTTTTGGACGAGTGGAACGTCTAGGAAGTGGCGCTCCTGGATTCTGCAAAACTGCTTGCGGCGAGAGTGCTGGAGGATCTGCCTGAGAACTGTGTTCTTGGACACTTACCTGCGGAGACAGCGTAGGAGGTAGAAGGGTGTCTGTCACCTGATCAGCTGGTAACTCTACTACATCTCTCGGTTGCACTGTAGGCACTGACACATCTGATCCTGAAGAAACAGAATCTGGTAGTTCTGGAGCTGGAGGAATTTCCTGTAGAGTGTCCTCTTGCCTGTAACGAATTTGATCAATGTGTCGTGTCCAAATACCCCAAGTTGTCTTGACTTTGCACATTGTATTCCCCATTGTTCCTGTAACCTTTCCAGCAACCCAAGATGGGCCCCGGGTAAAAGAGCGCACCCAGACAGGAGTGCCTTCTGTAAACTTGCTATTATGGGTATCTCCCCTCTCAGATGTTTTAACTTTAGCACTGCGGATAAGATCCAAACGCATGCGAAGAGGTCGTCCGAACATTGCCACAGCTGGAGATATACCCGTTGCCTTTGATGGGGTATTTCGAAAATTCAGAAGAAATCTGGTCAGTCTTTCAGTGAAAGTGCCTTCTTTAGCTTTCTTCAATGCAGTTTTTACTGTACGCACTGCTCTTTCTGCTAAACCATTTGAATTCGGATGGTACGGTGCGGTTTTAATTGGTGTAATGCCATTTCTTTTCAAGAAATATGTGAATTCGTCACTACGGAAGCCAGGTCCGTTATCACTGACTAAGCTCTCTGGTAAGCCAAAGCGTGCAAACAGGTTACGCAGAGCTATTGTTGTTGAAGTTGCTGTGGTGTTGGGCACTGGAATCACTTCAAGCCATTTTGTTTTGGCATCAACTATAATTAATAGCCAATGGCCTTCTACAGGACCCGCATGGTCGATATGGATTCTCTCCCAAGGTTTTTTAGGTGTGAGCCAAGGGATTTGTGTCGAAGGAGGAGCTGCAGCATTTTCTTGACAGTCGAGGCAGTTTCGAACTTTTGTTTCTAAGTCCCGATCAATACCAGGCCACCAGACATGGGAACGAGCCAGAGATTTAATAGCAGAAATCCCTTGATGAGCACTGTGCAGTTCATCCAAAACAAATTGACGAAACTTTCCTGGAACAAAAACACGGGAACCTCTGAGAATGATGTTTTCCTCAACTGACAGTTCATGTCGGATATGCCAAAAGGCTTGTAAATTTTCTGTCACTTTCTTTGGCCACCCATTTTGAATATGAGATCGTAGACGGCTCAGTGCAGGACACTTGTCTATCTCCCTTTGGATTAGATGTGCTGTCAGTGGACTATCATTTAACTGTCGGATAAGCAAAACCGACTCGACAGGTACTGGAGGCTCCGCCATTTCAGATTTCAGTGGAAGTCTGCTGCAAGCATCAGCATTTCCGTGCAACTTCCCTTTTCGGTACTCTATCTTGTAAACGTAGGCAGATAAAGTCAATGCCCATCGCTGGATACGGGCTGCAGCAACTGATGGAACTGGTTTTTCTTCTGATAATAAAGTTACCAAAGGACGATGGTCTGTAAGTAACGTAAATTTACGTCCCAAGAGATAGTTCCGGAATCGAGTCACTCCAAACACTAAGGCTAAAGTCTCCTCCTCAATGTGACTGTAATTTTTTTCTGCTTTCGTCAGGGAGCGAGAAGCAAAAGCGATTGGTCTATCACCATCTGGAGTTTTATGTGACAGAACAGCACCAAGCCCGTAAGGACTTGCATCACAAGCCAGGATCACTTCCTTGTCTTGGTCAAAATGCACTAGTAATGATGAGGTTTGCAGGACATCTTTAGCTTTTTTAAAAGCTTCTTGTTGTGATGAACCCCATCTCCATGGCCGTTTGTTTTCCAGCAACTGGTATACGGGTGCTAAGAGTGTTGACATGTTAGGTAAAAATTTCGCATAGTATGTGATTAGGCCAATAAAAGAACGTAGCTCGTCTACATTTGTTGGTTCCGGAGCATCCGTAATCGCTTTGACCTTCGATTCAACTGGATGCAACCCATCTTTGTCCAGACGATGACCAAGATATTCCACAGATGGTTTGAGAAATTCACATTTTTCTGGATGTAACTTTACACCTGCTGCTTGCAGACGAGAGAGAACTTCTTGTAAGTTCTGTAGATGTTCTGCTTCGGTTTTACCAGTTACTAGAAGGTCATCCAAGTATTTAGAGGCTCCTTTTACCCCTTGTAAAATCTTGTCAATTTCACGTTGAAAAATAGCCGGGGCGGAAGCAATGCCAAAAGCCAGGCGTGTGTACCGGAAGAGACCTCTGTGCGTATTTATCACTACCAGGCGTCTTGACTCTTCATCGAGCTCTAGTTGACAGTATGCATCCCGCAGATCTAATTTAGTGAATGCTGTACCCCCAGACATTTCAGCAAACAAATCTTCGATATTTGGCAGAGGGTACTGCTCTAATTCTGTTACTTTATTGACTGTTAGCTTAAAGTCACCACATATTCTAATTCTGCCGTCTTGCTTCAGCACAGGAACAATAGGAGCTGCCCAATCAGAAGTTTTAACTGGCTCTAAAATGCCATCTGCAAGAAGGCGGTCTATTTCCTTGTTGATTTTTTCCTTGTATGCATATGGTACAGGACGAGCCTTGAAAAATTTCGGAGGTTCACCAGTTTTACAGGTAAGATGAACTTTAATTCCTTTCACTAATCCCAAGCCTGGTGAGAAAACATTCTCGAATTCTTTTAAAAGTCCATCTAGCTTGAGCTGCTCAGTCCTTACACAATGTAATGTGTGGTTCATGTTTTCATCAAACGCATTCATTAGGCTTAATGGAACAATCCAGTTTCGCCCAGCTAAATTAGTGCTTCCCTGAGAAACCACTAGCAGAGGTAAAGTCTCTGTTCTTGCTTGGAACACCACATTCACATTTGTAACTCCCAAAATATCAATGGTATTGTTGGTGTAAGACTGAAGCTTAATGTTCGTTTTTTCCAAAGGAGGGCAGAATCTTCTAATTTTATCAAACAGTTTTACAGGCATTATGGAAAATGGAGCCCCTGAGTCAATTTCAAAAATAACAGGCTGGCCTTGGATCTCACAAGTAATTTTCACCGGAGGGTAATCTCTCTTGTTATCTCTTAAATTAAAAATTGTATACTCCTTACTGCCTAAATCTTCTTTAGATTCAGCAACTAAGTTAACTTTAGGTTTGTAACCTTGTTTATTCTTTGATAAACACACTTTTGACAGGTGCCCCAATTTTTTACAACTATAGCACGTGCTATTTTTGTGTTTGCAATCAGAAGGATGGTGTTTGGAGTCGCCACAACGATAACACTTCTTCCCTGTACGGCCGTTATTTGAATTGGACGCCGATTTAACGATCTCGTTTTTTCGCGGCCGTTGCGCCGTAACTTGTAATTTTTTCACTTCAGGAACGGCAGATATCTTCAGATCAACAGCATCCCTCGCAGCTGCTTCCATTGAAACGGCAATTTCCGACGCTCGCAAAAGGGTTAAATTGCTTTCTGATAACAATTTTCGTTGTATTCTTTCGTCTTGTATACCACAAACTATCCGATCACGGAGCATCATATCCAGAGATTCGCCGTAATTGCAATACTTCGCTAATTTCCGAAGCTCTGCGATATAATCGGCCACTGATTCGTCCGCGCGCCGTACGCGGCTGTTGAACTTGAATCGCTCCACGATCTCTGAAGGCACTGGATCATAATGTCCGTTGAGGATGCCGATGAGTTCCGCTAATGTCTTAGATGTGGGTGCAGCCGGCGATAGCAGATTCCGAAGCAATCCGTAAGTGGCAGGTCCTACCACCGTTAAGAAAACAGCACGCTTTCTATTGTCTTCGACTATGGCGTTGGCGATGAAGAACTGTTCCAATCTTTCGGAGTATTCGCTCCAGGATTCGACCGATTGATTGAATTCTGCAATACAGCCAAAAGAAGCCATGCCGGAACTTGAATAAACAACTCTGGGGTCGCCGGTCGCCGATTAAGCCTGCTTCGCTAACGCCGTAACGTCCGTCCGCCGATCGGCGCTTAGGCCTAGTAGGAACACGCGGCCATCCACCGCTGACGCTCTTTCTTCAAAATCGCGTCAAAAAGCATTTTTTTTTATTGAAAAAACATCGATAGTGATTTTCCTCGTCGCCACTGAAACATTTCTAAAGGTGTATGGATATACTCAGTAATCACTAGAGCTGGATGCATTAAGATATAAGAATTTATTCCTGGATCCAAGATCCGACCGTCTTACATCGTGGCTGACAACGAAGGAACTCCCGAACATCGTTCGCGGCTGAACTGCCTTTTGACTGGCGCTGATGGCGCCATCTAGTGCACATCATAACAGATATAACAAATAATAAAAGTTTACTTAATTATTTTTGCACCATTTGCGATTTCTTTATTTAATACATGTATTTCACTCTTTAAATTTAAAATATAAGTTACTTTTCTGAAACAATCAAATGTGATAAAACGCAAAAAACATTAAAAGATCATAATACCCTCTCAAATCCTGTTGTTATACGTCATTTTCCAAACACCTTTGAAAACTCCTCTTTAACCTACAGTCATATTTATTTTTATCATACTTTGCAGTTTTCTATATTATTATGGACTTTATTATAGTCCATTTATTATATTTTATTTATTAATTTGTCAAATTGTCCATCGTTTACCATTTTTAAGAATTTTCTGTATCAAACAATGTTAAATTGCTTTTTTAAATATGGGTGGCAACGATAAACAAAATTGGATATTTATAACCTTTTTTGGCGATCTATCTCGTGTCCCGGATAAAACGGAAATATTGCAAATGGACCTGAAAATGAATGACAAAGTGATTTAGGCAATTTTTGTGACGAAAGAGGAAACATAGAATAATACACAATACACAAAATGCCGCTATGATTGCAAAGAATTCTTGATTTTTCTGTCAGAATCTTCCGAAATGTCAAGGATTAAACAAGCCTATCAAATTGTAAAACATGATCCAATGCTTAGCATGTATTTCAAGGCGACCAAACTGGTCACCTGAGGCAGTTAATATACTAATAATGAGAGATTAACTCAAAGAATATTATTTAAACTCTAAACTTTTCATATAGTTTTGATTCTAACGCAATTTCAACCATTCAGATATTTCTAACAATAGTACTAAAGCTCCATATGAAACAAAATTTCAGTAGTAACTAGTTTAACGAAGGAATGCTATCAGGATTTTTTCATTTATTAATGCTACATCGGGGTACAGCTATGTTCCAAATTCAATGCGCTATTTAAAGAGTCACAAATTTATCGAAAAATAGTCGCATATTTATAACTATGTTTGAGCTGCAATAATATAATACGATCAATTTTTCAAAATAATATTTTGAGCAAGAAATACAAACTTTATGCTGGTGCCCCAAATAAATAAAGATTTTGCTCGGATAAAAACAAAATTGTGGGGTATGCCTGAATTCCAGATAGCTTTCCAGGGTTAAAGTAGGGATAGACGCAGAAATCGAGCTGATGCCGCAGAGATTGTATAGGCTACACCAGTGCTTCCTAGATCAAATGAAGAAGTTAGTTGTGTTCTTCTGTACTGTTTGCTATTGTGTTTGCATTTTCACCACTTAATTGTCAGTATAGTATATTTAGGTACTACTTGGTTATCCCGTCGACCAAAAAATTATCGCCAAACCATAAGATTAAATGCCAATAAAGGATGACCGTGAATGTCACATTCAATGACATTAAATACGATAAAGTTATTTGAAACGTCATTAAGCGATTGTATCTCAACTTTTTATTTATATTTTTATTAATATTCTACTAATTATTATTATTTTTTTTTTGTTATTTAAAATAAAAATAATGTTAATATGTATAATTTGGCTATTAGTTTGGCAATTTGTATAATTTAGAGAAATTGGTCGATGGTATAACCAAGTAATACCTATATTTATGCCAGATTTTATGTTAGAATACAAATATGTGCTTGCGTTTCTCCTGAATCCTTCACATGACACAAAATGGCGGTGCGACAGATGCTACAAAATGCATTTTTCTATTTCAATTCAATAAATTCATCGCTAGAATTTCAGTAGAATTTATATATAAATGAACACGTATTCAGTGAATTCTGCTACTTATCAGAACATTTTGAGCAAGAATGTTGGTTCACCATGGTAAAAAGGAAAATGTAGGTCTTTTATGATTATCACCATCTAAGCTGTTAAACAAAATATCTTCTATTTCAATGATCAAAAGCCTTATACAGCCAAGTATAAGAATGCAAGCAAATATTACTAGCACAAAGTTTATAAATAAGAAAAAAAAATAAAAAGAAAATAAAAAGCAAAAAAAAAAAAAAAAATTAGAAAGCGTCAAAAAAGAACAGCTTTGAAAAAATAAAATGCATAATAAAAGGAAAGGAAACATCAACTTGAAAACACTTCACTTGAGGAATAAACTGAACAATGTGTCCTTTTCTGCCAGTGACGGAAGTCTTCGTGTTTTGGATTCTGATGGCAGTATTGGATTATAATTTGTTGACTTTGAAATTGTTGAGTGTTTGGTATCTTATCAAGAAACAAATTGTAAAGCGGACTGGATTCAGTACATAAAATGCAAACGATGGATACATGAAACATGTTCACTTTATTCTTGCAATGTTCGACGAAGTGTGGTGTCATTCTTGACGAATGGCAATATAAAATCAAACAAGTAAGAAAAATCATGCATTAAGCATAGATTATGAAGCACTTTCCAACACTTCATGAAATCGTTAACAAAACTTCGTTAATTATGGAGATAAGGGTATATAGCAAAATATGTATTTCAATACCTTTGAACAGTCCTGTATTTGATCTATCAATTGATATACATATTATAAAATAGGAAAATTTCGTTTAGCAAGAAAAAAGCTTAAAATTTCTTTTTCTGAAATTTGTACTAATAAATGGGAAACATACTTGAAAACTTTTGTTCAGCCCTGTAGTTTACCTTGTACCTTTATTACATGTCAGTAACAAGCTAAAATTCATTTTAAACTAAAACACCCTTAAAACAACTGAAATCACATTGTTATAAATTATCATTCATAGGTATCCATGTGCACAATTCTTTGCGTGGCCCTGTATATCATTTTACCTATATTCTGCAAACATTTCTTTATAAATTGAATGCAGTTCAGCGTAAAAATGTATACCTTATTTAAGGACCACCTTTAAGTAATTTACGATCATAATCGTAACGTTGACGAGATCCTTTGAATAGCCCTGTATATCAACTATAACATTTATACACATATGTACAAAGATTTAGTGAAAGTTAAATGCGTATATCATAATTAAAATGTATTACATTCATCCATCAGCCATCATCGGAAACGTATACAGTCCGTCGGAAGGAATATACTATTTGAAATGTTTTGTGTGTCCCTGAAAATGCAATGTACTTCATATTATGCAAGACAGTATCGTATAATTTATATTAAGCCTCAGTGACATACATCAATTTTGTTATACATGAAACAGTTTAATATATTTTTTAAATGTCGCACATTATTCCCCCGCTTTACCATTATCCAATGAAATTCTTTTATGTGGCCCTGTAAAGGAATAATAGCTATATTTTATAGAATGTATATTTTAGAGCACCTCTTAAATGCATGTAATTTTTAATATATTTGACAGGGTATAACATCTTTAAAACGCCTTTGGAACGATTTTTCCCCATAGGCCATAACGTAATGGAAAATTTTTGACTCTCCCTGTAAATAAACTAATCATGGTAGAAACTTCTTTTTCAGTAGGGTTCGTGCTAAGGTAAACGTCAATAACATACAAAAATTTCAGGGCAATTCGAGTATATTTACTGGTGTTACAGCGCGGACAGACGGCCATACGGCCATACGGACTGACCGACAGACGGCCAGACAAACCGAATGCATAAGCACTTTTCAACTTTGTTGGAAAGTGCTAAAAATGAAAAGAAAGGCCTTAAAGACTAAGATCTAAATATAATAGAACTAATACCTACATTAAGATCAAACTGCAATGTTCGACTGGCTGTAAACAAGCGATTTATATGGGTGATTCTACGATAAGAGGTTCAAAAACATAGAGAATTTTGCCAAAGAGAAAAGTTTGAGTTTGATCAAAAACCTTTAAATTATGATTTTTTTTACCGTTTATTTACTTTTTCATATAAGGGCAAGTCACTTTATACATATTTTATAACTTTTTCTGGTCAGTGACTCGCTCCCCTGGTAGTTATCTTGCCAGCGGAAATACGGCAGGGGAGAGACATTTTCATGTAAATTCAAATTTTTTAACTGACTGAATTAGTTTTTGGGTTAATTGTGTAATTCACTTTATTATTACCGTATTGTTTAATTAGGGCAGTAAATGCAATTGAATTAAATGAATATTATAAGTTTTATGACTTACCACGGGAGATACACGATCACCGTGTGAAACCACTACACCGCACGGTCAAATCGCAACAACTAAAATTGGCGACGCTTATATGGCTTGTGCGTTTAGTATTGCTAACTTCAAGCCGATAGATGTCCTTAAACGCTACTTCCGATATAGCCATCCTTGAATTTATATTTGTTTCAACGGAACGAAATTTGACAGCTTAGATACACAAAAAAGCGGGACAAAAGTTAATTTTAAAAATTATTTGAAATTAACAAAATTATTATTTTTTTTTTTTTTTTATAATACGTAAGTATAATTACTTAAATTCCAATTAAACATACTTTAGATAAGCATCTGACAGAAAAAAATATGTATTGTTTGAAAGTTAAATTGAAACCGGCGAGGGGACATGCCAGGGGAGAGACCTTTTTAGTCTTTGTAAGAAATTTCAGAAAAATATGTTTTAATTAGGCATTCAATCGTGATGTTATTTAATAAAGTATATTAAAATGATGCGATTCATTGCAAAAAATAGCAACATATAGAATAAAAAATCTGTTTTAAACGGATTGCCGTGCAAATTACCTCTTATCGTAGAATCACCCATATATATATATATATATATATATATATATATATATATTTGTAACTATGCTGTCTATTGTTTCCGGAAATAAGTTTATCCACTCATGTAAATCCAAATGATTTTATTTTTATTTTCATTTTCATTTTTTGTCTTAAGTTTTACTTTTTGAGCTTGTATTTTTGCCTTTTCATTAAACTTTTCACAATTTATTGATCTATATATTTTTTGTAAGTTTACTGTTATTTATTTTTATTTTAAGTAAATTGAGAAAATTTGATTTGTTTGTAAAAAATAACAGCCTAGCTGTTTTCTTTGTACGGAACCTGTACCACACCTCATGCGGCATCTATAACCCGGTACATAAAAAATGATGTTGAAAATGACGCTTGGGTGATGACGCCATGGTGAAAATAATTATGCCTGCTTTATTAAAAACACTCTCAAAAAAAACATCCGTCTTTTTACAGAAAAAGTACTGGCAGCACTGCTGCCAGAAATTGTCTGTAGATTGACGATTATCCGTTTATTTTTTTCTCCGTGAAAAGAGGTAAAGTATCCCTCATTTGAAAAAAATTCTTGAAAATATCAAACCGGCACCGCTAAGGATCGAACTCACGATCCCAGCATTGGCAGCCGAACGCGCTACCTCGACGCTACCGTTGTACATTAAAGAAGTGCTTTAAAGTAGAACCATTCATTTCATATGGGTGTGATTGGTCTATTTCGTTACAAAGCTTTTAATTTTGAAGCTAGTTTCGGAAAGATTTCATCTTTCATGAAACTGTGCCTGAGGTTTTTTTTTTTACGTTTAGTATTAATGTACTATAAAAATGTAAATTTTAAATATATTACGCAGATTGCTAAAGGAAAAGTTTGGGTATTATATTTTTATTCGATAAGATTTTATCCAACTTTGGATAACAAATTGTGAGAACTTTTGAATGAATAACTAAGAAAGTAATTATTCGAAAACATTTTTGTCTTTATAAAACAAAATTAGACATTATAATTTGTTTATTTTGTTTTTCATTTTAAAAACAAATTCGAATTTATTACTAACAGACCCAATACGCATGCGTGCTAGAAAAAAACGAAATCTCTCCCTCATTTTTCGACCTTCAGAATGAATTCACAGATCAAATACGTTTTCTGGGAGTACGGAAATTATCTGTGAAAAAATGAGGATAACTTAGTGTATATTGACGAATTTTTCTGACAGTGAAGGGTTTAAATTTATTTAACGGAGAAATTAGGTTCTAAAGAATTAGATTAAAAATTTCTAGTACTTTGTTGTTTTTTGCTTTATTGTACATTTTAAAGAAAGATAAGTAAAACTGCGGCATCTGTCCGCAGATTATCTTATGATTGAACTGGAAATTGCAAGTTAAACTGTCAAAATTAAAAAAAAGCAGCAATCAGTAACATAGTTAATAGCAGTTAGAGTTTAATTTTGTTAGCAATATAGTGATGATAAAATATAACCACTATAATCATATACAAAATTTAATAAGGGATCTAACAGAGATTTTGATTTTTATCAAAAATCTTATTTTACTAATTAAAAAATACAAATTTATTAAAGGATGTTTTAAATAAAGCCGACGTTTTAAATTTTGACCTGTACGAATCCGCATTAGCGTGGAGGTATCGGATTAAAAAGTAAATTCAAGATATTTATAACAGAGTTATCAAAAATATTTATTAGGATGAGCGAAGCGAATCCTCAGGCCACTCAAATTACATTTTGTCGTACACTTTATAAAAAATCTATTCAGTATTTTGACTTGAAATTAAACACAAAAATAAAGTATGATCTGTAGATTTGCACAATATTCTTTTACAGAATAACTTTTAAAAAATTATTATTTTAATTAATTTATTTTACATGTTTTTCCATTACGGACGAAATTTCGGAAATAAAAAATGAAACGCGTGTTTTCAGAAGAAAAGAAATCATGGAGTTGCAATTACAGATAGAATCATGATTAATTAAATAAATAAAATGTATTTTCTTTATTCCGGCAAAATCGTTTGCGCTAATGACACTTACGCATATTAAAAAAATTATATTATGTTTTTTTTTTTTTTTTTTTTTTTTTTTTTTTTTTTTTTGTAAAGTGGCAACAAAAGAATAGTAAACAAATAAAATTAATTGTTAAATTCGTTACATAAAGAGTCGTTTGAATTTTGAAGGTTGAAATTTGAACCAAATGATACATATGTTGTTATTTTGGCACACGTAGTATTATTTTTAAATAATTTATCGTTTTATTTTAAACAATCTATGGAATATATTAGCTCTCTTATAAAAAATGCCAAGAAAACGTACACTCACTGGTTGAAAAGAACGCGAATATGATATATCATTAAGGCAAGAGGCTAGCTATCAGCGTAAAAAACACAGATGTCATATACACATCACATTGGTGCAATTTTTTCCGACGCCAATTTGGCAAAGACTTCGTTTTAAAATACCAGCTACCATACATATTTTTAAAAAGTAAATAACAATAAATTTTAAAAAGTCTAATTCATATCTATAGAACAAAACAATTTATATTATTTGAGAAAAGAAAATAAAAGTAAATGAACAATTTATTAATAACTAAGCAACATCAGGGTTACCATGTGAAGCAAAATAACGACATTTTTTCGCCAGTTAAGTAGCCCAGTGCGTATATGTCATTGGCGTCTGAAAAGAAACTAGCGTCTATGTGGTGCGTATATGACATATATGCCAAAACGACGACATGACGAATCTATTCTGACAGGGAATGCATGTGCTCGGAAAAATGCTTTAAACTTCGAAAATGAACAAAGAAATTTAAAATTATATTTTTGTAAAATTGTTTCATCGTCGTTAATTTGGCATGCATATTCAATCTGCCGGATCTTGTAAGACTTGCCATAAATGTATAGTAAATAATGAACTAAATATTCTTTCTGTAACTAATAATATGGTATATGAATCCTGATCCACATCCCTAAATACTGAAGATTTTAACATTCGTTGAGGAGAAATTAATTGCTCAATTTCATCCAGTTATTACTGTTTATCGCATTAAATTCGTCAGCTTGAATACAGTAGGCATTTAATCAAGATATTATAGAATTTTGTACTTTATTACCTCATTCCATTGATACTATATCACAGTGCATTTTTGGGTACCACTTGGTTATCCCGTCGACCAATTTCGCCAAATTATACAAATCGTCGAACTAATAGCCAAATTATACATATTGAGAAAAATTTTATTTTAAATAACGAAAAAGCAAATAATTAGTAAAATATTAATAAAAATACAAATAAAAAGTCGAAACAGAATCACTCAATGATGTTTCAAACACCTTTATCGCATTTAATGTCATTGAATGAGACATTCACGTCATCCAATACTAGCATTTACTCTTATAGTTTGGCGATAATTTTTTGGTCGGCGGGATAACCAAGCACTATCAATTAGTTATCTACTATTGGTTGGTACTACTCGGTTATCCCGTCAACCAATTTTGCCAAGATATTCACTAAATTACACAAATTGGCATAATTTTTATTTTAAAAAACGAAAGAAAAAATAAATTAATAAAACATTGATTAGAATACAAATAAAACTTCATATTAAAAATCACTTGATGACCAGGGATGAACTGGAGGATATAAAAGGGTATGAACCGTATACCTTTAGGATTTTTTAAAGGAACACTATGCACCCTCTGCTGCTCAAGAAAGCTTTAGTGCATATATTCTAGGGTATATCCTATGTGTTGAGCGTATACCCTCTGTTTCTCTTACAACTTCGCCACTGTAGGATGGCGTAACGAACATGTGATACGAGTTTAATGTTATGTGAATGTGACAATTTTATCATCATTATTGGCATTTAATCTTTTAGTTTGGCGGTATCTTTTTTTGTTCGACGGGGTAATCAAGTAGTACAAATAATATTAAAAAAAATATTGTAAAGTTATCTTATGAAATAATGCTTCGCGAATCCAAACAAAGCATGGCTTTTGCTAGTTAAGTATAAACCAGTGATTATAAAATTTTGCATGATAAAAATATTAGATTTAAAAATTAGTTAAAATTGTTCAATGATTCTAATAATTCTATTTAAGTGGATCTTATTAAGCAAAGACAAGTTCAGTACCTGATATTTTGTTGCTGCCTTCCCCCACTCCACTTACGCTTTCATAAAAAATTGAACATTTTGTATTGTTTAAAATACATATATAGAAATATAATTACTCATTTAGATAAGCTCAATTTTCTTTTATGATCTTATTCTAATCTAAAAGTAGAAAATAAAAATTTTAATGAATAAAAGGTGGGAAAAGGTTTAAAATTACCAGATTTAAGAAACGTGATAACAAAAATTGGGGACCTTAGATCCATCATATCTTAGTTTGATTCGTCGGTTCAGAATTTTCAACACATAAATGTATTGGGAATGCAAATCCCGATAATCATGTGTCTGTATTCCCTGTCTCGGAATACATAGCTATTCTTAAGTGATTTATTTTACATTAAAAATTTTAAATACTCTTAATTATCTCTTTTGATGATTTTAAATATGTAAGTAACTAAGTAAAAAAAAAGTATTAATCAATAATTATCCCGGAATTCATAATTTATTAATTCAACACAGCTTAATTAAACTCATTATCTACTCTAAACATAATTTTAATAAATAATATGAAAATACCATATAACCTTACTTCCTAAACCTCCTAAAACTCCCTCCGCATGTATAGCATTTACTTTGTCTTAAATAAGTATTTGACCCCTCTCCCCCAATATAAGCCCCCGTAAATAAAAATAAGTTCCCAAGCCGCTAAAATGCGTAGTATTTTTTATAGCTCTAATTTGAAAACTGGTCGCCTATTCATAAGCTTATACCTGAGGTAAATTAAATAGAAGTTGCAAGTCCTTGACGTCCATGAGATTATTTGATCTTCAAAATTAAAAAAGGCTAATAAGGCTAAGTTCTCAGAATCTAATATTACAGCAAATGCATAGTTAATATTACGCAACTCTCACAAGATTTTCATATTGCTGATCCAAAACAAGCCTTTTTACATCTGATGCTGATTTGTATAACTTATTCTTGACAAAAGGTGAAATTTTAAAGTTCACCTGAAAAGATTTTTTAAAAAACTAATAAAAGTAATATGTAATAGAAAAATGGAAGAAATCGACATATGGTCACATTTAAACGTACACTTAATACCTAACAGGGCCCGAAACTAGCACTGTTTGCACCCGGGGCAAACATAGATTTTTGCACCCTTCCTCTTTCAGTAAAGTATATTAACAAAGATAATTTTACTAATTTTCTAATAGCCAACTTAATTTAAAATCTTAAAATATATAATAATAAAATATGTAATACTAAACTACGTAATTTCTTTTGTGAAATATTGATTCGTTTAAATCTTGTTAACGGAATCGAAAAGAATAGAAAAGGATCTACTTTATACATGATTCTTTTGCCATATCATCATCCTTAAATTCTTTTATGCTTCGGAATAATTCAGAAAGGACAATTTTAACAATACCGTGCAAAATACAGAAGTGAGAAATATCGACATACAAAATCTTCATTTAGCGTTCCTTCGCTTTGGCGCCCGGGGTATATGCCCCCTCTACCCCCTTTAGTTTCGAGCTGATACCTGCTATTGACCTAGAAAGCACTAAAAAGCCTACAATTTACGAGAAAAACGTATAATTTGGCAACCCTACCTTTTCCTCACCCTTCTTGAATATTTCTGTCTTCAATTATTTATGAATAAGTCTATTTCAATTCCACAGTTAGTGAAGAATTGAATTTTTGGGGGACAGGAGGCGATAAAAGGTCATTTTCTGTGAAGTTGAAAAGAAGTGTTTTCAGATGGCGTTATCGCACTTGACACTGGACATGGAAAAACGTTTTTAGTATGAAATTGGTTGAAAACTTAAAGCTCTTTCTTTTAGTAAGTGAGTATGATACACAAATTTTTTTATAATTTTCGAGTTAAGGCAAAAAATTGAAAAACGACTGAAACTTTCGTGGGTTTTTTTATTCCACAAACTTTAACCTGGAGGTATTGATTTGGAGAAAAGTTAAAAGCTCTTATTAGCATATCCATAAGTATTTTAAAACAAAATCTTTTAGCAGAGTTTTTGAAGCTATCGCTCTAATTTTCTGACAATTTAATTAGACTAATAGTTGAAGTGTCAGGCTGGGTATCGCTCCAAGTAGTTCAGTTGGTAGAACATCAGTGCACTACAACGTCGACAAGGGTTCAATTCCTGGCTTGGATACATTTCACTTTGTTGGCTGCGTGCCTTTTAAACAACTAAAGTTTTAACAATTGTGAATTGTTTTGATTTTCTAATTGTTCTATTTTCACCCTTAAATTCGATTATACCTAAACCAAATTGGTACTAGATCATTAGCTAAAATTTTACGATATTATAAAATTATAATTATTATAAAATTTCAAAGCTATTATGTCGGACGCTCCTCTCAGTCCACAAAACTTTGAAGAATGTCCTAGGTAGTTTTAGCTGCCACCACCGATATTAATGGGTGATATCGGTCACCTGCTGTGAGGATTGTGTAAAATAACACTGACGCTGTTAATGAACTGAACTAACAGTTTATTTAAGATATAGATATGTACACAAGAAACAATATTTACAACTATCTACAATTACAACTCGGATATAGATGATCCGGATCAACATTAAATTAACTACAATAAACGTTGGTTGTGTACCGTTCAACCTACACTTTCTTCCTCACACTCAACGCACGTTAGATACGCTTTATCAGAGATTACTGCAGAATCTCAATACACAAGGGTACTAGGCCTCACTTCTCGGCCTATAACACTATCCACTGGGACGCCTTGTCCCACGCTCAAAATATACACTATCCAACAGGACCACAAATCCTGAGCGACCTATCGGTCTCAACGCCAAGCGAGAACTGTCCAACCTCTCAGTCCAGAGTTGACCTTGTCAGAGATCTTCCTTCCCCCAGCAGGGCCTCTTAGAGTTCCTCCATTGGTTCAATTCCGCATACCGACCTTGAGTCATGACATCTACTGTTTACACATCACTCCAATAGCTAGATGAGAGCTGAGGCACGCCCCGCGGCCATCACTTTCATTCATCAACGAGTGCGTCATCTGCACACCTGTGTCAACATCTGTCATTCGTTATTATAGAAAAGAAAGAAAGGTATTTCGAGCTTCACGGATACACAACCCACAATACATAAAATATTCAGATAAGGAAATGTTATTCCTTTCTAATTCAGGGCAGATGTCTTCTAGGAACCTGACACCACCCACCTTAGCGGAAAATATGCCTCTTAGGGCTAATTTTCCCCAAACATATAATAATATTACGGAAGAGTTCAATAGTCTCTTTGCAGATTTCTTCATTCTAAATATTACATAGGCATTTTCAGGTGTCTGAACATTCTCTACTGACATCTCTACTGAACCTTATACTAATACTACTATTGCATAAACAATACACATGCTAATTTACTATTATAAACACAAAACTTATAAAAATATATTTACCCACACACAAAAAAAATTTAGACATGTGATGACATCCTTTAAGGTTGTCTACTATTTTGACATTGATACTGATGGGCTAGTAACGGGTTGTTCTTCCCAGCTCTTTCTCTGTAGCCTCGAAATTGCATCAGCATTCAAATGTTGAACTCCGGGACGATGAGAAATGCTCAGGTTCCAGCGTTGCAAGGCTAGAGCCCACCTAGTGAGTTTGGGCGACCTTGGGGTTGTTTCCGTGAGAAATTTTAATGGATTATGATCGGTAATGACCTCAATTTGAGATCCATAAGTCCACTTTTCAAACTTCCGCAACCCGAAGAGAACACTCCAAGCCTCTTTCTCTATACTCGGCCAAGCACGCTGAGCCCCTGACAATTTCTGACTGGCAAAAGCTATAGGTTTAAACTGACCTTTTTCATCTTTTTGAGTAAGACAACATCCTACTGCAAGGTCGGAAGCATCGGCGTGAAGCTGATATTCCCGGCCTACGATAGGTGTAGCCAAACTCGTCACTTTACACAACTCATCTTTAAGAGTATTAAATGCTTTTTCTGCCCTTTCATCCCATGGTACAGTATTTTTGACATTTCCTTTGGTTAATTCGGTTAAAGGTATAGCTATCTCAGCATAATTTGGAATATAAGATCGGTAGAATCCCATTAATCCCAAAACTGATCTAACTTCCTTTTTAGTCTTTGGTCTCTTTAAGTCCCTTATTGCTCCGATTTTCTCCTCATCAGGTGCATGAGTTCCACCCCCAATAACATGACCTAAAAACTTAGTCAATTTCTCTCCAAATTTACATTTGTCTAGTCTAATCGTAAAATTTCTATTTTTCAATTCTTCAATGACAGCCCTGACATGCTCACACTGCTCTTCCCAAGTATCGGAGAAAATGATGACATCATCAATATATGCTTCTGCATACCTCCGATGACCTTGGAGAACCTCGTTCATGTCTTTTTGAAACGTAGCAGCAGCCCCTGATAATCCAAAAGGCATTGTACGCCACTGATAAGTTCCGTTATGCGTCGTAAAAGCTGTCAGAGGTTTACAATCCTCAGCCATTTTAATTTGCCAATAACCCCTCAATAAATCTATTGAAGATAAATATTTAGCCGCCCCTGTGGTATACATAATTTCTTGGGAATCTTTCATCGGGAAGGTGGGAACCTGCGTTACAGAATTTAAAGCTCTGTAATCAATACACATTCTGACAGTTGCATCATTTTTCGCAACGCAAACAATTGGATGGCTAATTTCAGCATTCGACGGTTCGATTAGATTTAATTCTAATAACTCCTGAATCTGCCTATCCACTTCCTCTTTATAAGCTACCGGCACGCTATATAACTTTGGTTTTTTCCTTTCTACACCCGGTTTCAGATCAATACGATGTTCCCCTACTTCCGCTGGTCGTACAGGACCCATAAACACTTCTTTATTTTCCCTCAAAATGGACTTTAAATCTTTGACTTGACTATTAGATAGCCCTTTTATTTCAAACCTCTCAATATCCCGTTCTATCTCTTGATCCCGGTTCAAAATAGGAATTTCCCCAACTTCTCCAAATTCCTCATCACCTTCGAAAACAATATTAACTATATTACATTTAGCGATAAATTCTCTTATCTTATTTTGGTGCACATGCTTCCTACTCCCGTCGGCTAACTCAACAATAAACGAATGCTGGTTTCGTTTTTCTACAATAGTTGCCGGCCCTTGCCACCTAGAATATAACTTATTAGTCGAATCGGGGATTAACAGTATAACTTTATCGCCTACCTCAAACGTTTTTTCTTTTGACCTTAAATTATAATGATACGCCATTCTATTTTGTTGAACCTCAGACGACAATTTTGCCTCATTTGCGGCTCTTTCTAAGCGGTTCTTAAGTTTATCCAAGTACTCATGAATCGGCGTAGTATCTAACTGCGCTCCCTTATTTTCTCCTGCCCATGACGACTTAAGAATCGATAACGGACCCTCCGGCGCTCTACCATATAATAACTGGAAAGGTGCGATTACCGTCGTAGAATTTGGGACTTCCCTATACGCCCATAATATAAATGGTATTTGTTCATGCCATTTTTTTCCTTCTTCCCTAATCGTATGATGTAGCATACGTTTAAGAGTCTGATTAAATCGTTCCACAAGTCCGTTGGACTGTGGATACTGTGGAGTCGAAAATCTTGGACTAGCACCTAACCTTTTCTCAAATTCTTTCGTTAAGTCGGCAGTAAAATTGGTTCCATTGTCGCAGGCAATTACATTAGGAATTCCTGTTCTCATAAATACTTGAAGTAACGCCTCACACGCGGTTTTAGCAGTTAAACTTTTTAGAGGGATCGCATCCGCCCATCTGGTATGCTGATCAATTAAAGTCAGTATATACCGATGCCCTTGTGAACTTTTAGGATCAATAGGCCCAATTAAATCAACATTAACAACCTGAAGTAGAAGTTCCGGCCGCGACACTGGGGAAATAGGAGCTCTATCATTTACTTTAACCCCTCTAGTCAATTGGCACTCTAAACATGATTCGCAAAACTGTTTAGCTTCTTTTGCCATTCCCTCCCAATAAAAAGAATACCTTATTCTCTGCAACGTTTTCTTGGCTGCATGATGCCCTCCAAACACCGATGAATGCGCTAATTTTTAGATTTCTTCCCTTCTTACCTTGGGTACTACTAATTGCGCTATAGTTTCGCCTAACAATTTCTCTTTATGATACAATAATCCGTTTACAATATAATAATCCCCTTTTTCCTTTTTAGCTAATTCCCAAGCTTTCTCTAATTCTTTACATTCCAACTGGGATTTCTTAAACATATCTGAGTTACTAACAATAGATTCATTATTTTCCTCCGTTTCAGTTTTTTCTGGATCCTGACTTTGTACATTTTGCGATCTCGCGTCTATTACGTAAACATTACGGCTATCGTTACTTACATCTTCCTTTTCATTCGAGTTATCAATAATAATTTCGGAACTTTTTAATTCATCGGACTCTATCAATGGCTCCTCAAGATTGACACCTGACAACTCATTAATCACCTCGGGATGTAAAATTACTTGCTCATTAATATTATCAGTTACTGCGCAAAGTACTTCCTGATGAATAATATTAGTTTGCCCGAATTGCGGAATAGCTAGCGGTAGTTTAACTAACGGTGATTTAACAGCTTCACCAAATAACCCTTGTAAATAAATACTACCCGCTCCCTTTAATTTCTCTTCCGGTACTAAATCTTTATGAACAACACTAATCTCACATCCAGAATCAACCAATCCCTTTGCTTTTTGCCCATTAACACTAACTTCAATTTTCTCAAGTTTATTTAATTTCTCACCAATAACATTAGTTTTCTGCTCGGCCTTTGCCGATATTCTAGCCACAATAGCCCCATTAGGTAACTCTTGATTTTCTTTCACCATAATCTTATGAACACCTGCTTTCTGGTCTCGCCCTTTATTGCCATTATTAGTTCCCTCATTACCCACTTTATTACAAAAACGTTGGTAATGACCTCTCAAACCACACTTAAAACATTTAGGCCCTGAAGCATTATTCGTCTTCTTAAACTCTGTTTTCCTATCCGGAAAAGAATTACACTCATTACTACCATTTTGCCTCCAACTACTCCTAAATTTATTATCCTCCCTCGGTCTCATTTTTTCATTGTTTACGTACTTATCTTTATCTTTAAAGCTTTTATGCGTAACCGCATAAGACTTATGTTTAGCATCAAAATAATTATCACACTCTTTAGCAATTTTAGGAGCTTCTAACCATTTACCCTGGTGAGTTAAACTAATATATGCTGCAGTATCCTCATCTAGCGTACTCATTAGCTTATCAGTAACTATTAGCTGGTTGACCTTTTCATAAGTGTCCGCACCTCTTCGGGGTCGGCTCATGTTCCCTTAGAACTAACTCCTTTAACTCCTCATAATTCTCCATTTGTTCCGTAGTGGTATAAATTAACAAATTATCCGCCTTATCTCCTAACATATTTAGTAGAATTTCGGCCTGCTGGTTTTCCGGTACATCTTTAGTTTGGAATGCCCTTTCTAAACTGTTGAAAAATAAATTCCATCCCTCAGTCCCTTCTGGTACTTTGATAGATAGAGTTTTAACACTTTTGATCAATTTTTCGATGTTACTTTCATTACTAGATTCCCTAGACCCATTGAAATTACTTGCCGATCCTTGCACCCTTAGTTTCTCCATTTCTAATTCATGTTCCATCCTTAATTTTTCCATTTCTAACTTTTCCTGCTCTAATTTTTCCTGTTTTTCTTCATGCTCTAACCTTTCCTGTTTTTCTAACTTTTCGCGTTCTAATTTTTCTTGTTCTAATCGTTCTGCAACAATAGCGTCAGATAATTCCTTAATAACCCCCTCGTCATACTCATCACTGTCCATTATCTTTTTCTTAAGCTGAATTCTGGTATCATCTTCCGCGAATTCAACACCCAATTCTTCGGCTATCCCCTGAAGATCAACCTTTTTTAGTTTTAATAAGAAAGCCATACCTTCACCGATTGTTATAACCACCCCACAAGAATAGTTAAACCTACCAACTTAATATTTCCGAAATTTCTAACTTAGTACAGATATTTCTCCACTTATTATACTAATTAATACCATTTCAGATAATCCATGCATTTCATTTCTAATTAACCTACTGAATACTCTAATTTTTCTCAACCATTGATATCACACAATTTACTTCCAATAAAACAAAAAAGTAAAACAATAATTCGATTTGACTGCTATGCAATATAGATTCCAATATATACACTTAGATAACAACATACAATTTATATAATAATATTGATACGTTGAAATTGAATAGAAGTATTGATGTCAATCAAAAAATCCACATAAAGAAAAATTGAAACACATGCATACATAAATTTCTACAATTATCCTCATAAAATATTTCCGAACTCAATACTGGTTCTTACACTTAAAACAAATATACTGAAAATCTTTACTTTTATTTTTACTCACTATGGCTCTCTTTTGAACCTTTTTTTTTTTCCACTATGGCTCTCTTTTGGGCCTTTTTTTTCACCATGGCTCTCTTTCGAGCCTTTTTTTTTCACTATGGCTCTCTTTTGAGCCTTTTTTTTTTCCTCACTAGTATTGGCCAATTAAAATTTTCATTTGCTTAGAATTTTGATAATGCAACTCTTAAAATTTAAACAGTATTGCTTCGTTTAACAATTACTTTAACAGTAATTTAGATTTAATGCATTAATTTAGCTCACTAATATCATTATAAATAGCATATCATTATCATCTCAAATTATTATGACCTTTCTTTAAAACAATAGCAATATGGTTACTAATTCTTTACACCTATCTGAACACAATTATTTCATTGCACATAAATTACATAGACAATTTACTTAAATTACTATTAATTATACAACAATACCATTTGGTTCGAGATGTCAGAAGAAATGAATGATCAAAACACCTTACCTTATACTTTATTTGGTGGATTACTTTTCTAATCACAGGTAGCTCCACGATGTAGCGGTAATATGGCACAACAGTTCAGTTTAGTTCTTTCTAATAAAGATACGCACAACACTTTAGTCCACACTAGACGATATGGCACGATACTTTATCACACACTCGACGATCCGGCACGATACTTTAGCACATACTCGACGATACGGCACAACAGTTTACACACATTCGACGCTACGGCACGACACTTTACACACATTCGACGATACGGCACGACACTTTAGCATACAATCGACGATCCGGCACGATGCTTTAGCACATACTCGACGATATGGCACGACCACACAAGAATTCCACTGGATACTCTGGCATTAACAGACTACAACACGGCTCGCTGGTCACTGGTTTCAGGCGATTCTATCCCGACGCTGCCAACAATTTGTCGGACGCTCCTCTCAGTCCACAAAACTTTGAAGAATGTCCTAGGTAGTTTTAGCTGCCACCACCGATATTAATGGGTGATATCGGTCACCTGCTGTGAGGATTGTGTAAAATAACACTGACGCTGTTAATGAACTGAACTAACAGTTTATTTAAGATATAGATATGTACACAAGAAACAATATTTACAACTATCTACAATTACAACTCGGATATAGATGATCCGGATCAACATTAAATTAACTACAATAAACGTTGGTTGTGTACCGTCAACCTACACTTTCTTCCTCACACTCAACGCACGTTAGATACGCTTTATCAGAGATTACTGCAGAATCTCAATACACAAGGGTACTAGGCCTCACTTCTCGGCCTATAACACTATCCACTGGGACGCCTTGTCCCACGCTCAAAATATACACTATCCAACAGGACCACATATCCTGAGCGACCTATCGGTCTCAACGCCAAGCGAGAACTGTCCAACCTCTCAGTCCAGAGTTGACCTTGTCAGAGATCTTCCCTCCCCCAGCAGGGCCTCTTAGAGTTCCTCCATTGGTTCAATTCCGCATACCGACCTTGAGTCATGACATCTACTGTTTACACATCACTCCAATAGCTAGATGACAGCTGAGGCACGCCCCGCGGCCATCACTTTCATTCATCAACGAGTGCGTCATCTGCACACCTGTGTCAACATCTGTCATTCGTTATTATAGAAAAGAAAGAAAGGTATTTCGAGCTTCACGGATACACAACCCACAATACATAAAATATTCAGATAAGGAAATGTTATTCCTTTCTAATTCAGGGCAGATGTCTTCTAGGAACCTGACATATTATATAAAACTAAGCGCAATTTTCCCCTTTCCACGGAGACTCGGAAGCGTCTGTTACGATTGAACATTTTTGAAAGAGTCTCTGTCAAAAGTTTAATCAAAATATGCGCAATGTGAATCCAACGACAAAATGCATGAAGAAAATGAAAAGTGACTTCCGGGAATGATTTTCTTTCAAAGAGCTAGTATATTTTTTAAATGCTTTCAAGTAGTATTGCAAAGCAAATGAAAGTACACAATATTATTTTTCATATTTTCATTTTCGGAGTCGATGCGTAATTTTGAAATAGCCAGAAAAAAGAAGGAAAAGGATAGGGGTTGTCCGGTATTCTATACGTTTTAAAATTTTTTTCATTATAGTTCTGACTCTGAAATTTTTAGAAGCAAAAAGTGTTGTAAAATGTTTCCGTAGGTTGTGTGAAACAATCGAGAAAAAATGTTGATATTTAAGTGTGAAATTACTCGTAAGAAGGCATTTTTTTCATTGGATGTATCTCGGTAAAAAAAAAAAAAAAAAAAAAAAAAAAAAAAGGTCCCTATTGTGCGAAATGTTGGAGATTTTCAGCATCGATACATAAAAGTGGAGAGTGTACGCGCATCCACCGTGTCAGAAGAAATCTTGAAAAAATACCGTTATTTATTTTTAAAAGAAATGCATTTTTTTTCTTGCTTTTTCTTTCTTTTTTTCCATTCATTCTATTTCAGTAGTTTTAAAAAAATAATCTTTTGAAAATTTTAGCAGATCTAAATATAATGAATATGCTTGAATGAATTATTCTTGAGTAAAAATCGGGAAATAGTTACGATATTTAGTTATAGAAGATATTGTCTTCTCGTTTTTGTTCTTGTGTTAGACTCGGTTCTGTTAGCATAACAAATAAAAATACACTGGTGTCCAAAAGTTAAGCATAATTGGTAATTAAGTAAGTAAAGAAAGAAATATAAATCGAAATGTGGTGAAACTCCAGGTGTGTAAACAAAATAGTACGCGTCATATATTTTCGCGAAGAGTTTTCCCCGAAATCGAAGAGGGGATCGTCAACAAATTGAAGAATAACGAAGATCTTTTGGATAACCCTGTCAAAACTAATGTAGCAAAAGCGTTCAAACTGTACATTATGATTAAGTGGCTTATTGTAATGTACTGTGTTTATTTTTATAAGGATAGCATGTATACTCGTAGAGAAATTAAGGTTTTTATAAAAACAGTCCTAAGTTTTTTGCTTATAATTTAAAGAGTTCTTAATATAAAATAATGTTCTTTTTTGAAAATATGACAAACATCATTGTACACAATACCCTGTCATCAGAATTTAAAAATAACGAAAATTGTATGAAAAATGAGTAGGTTTAATAAATAATTTTTCATTGCGCATGCGTCAACGATATCAAAATTTCATTTGTATATTGTGTTAGCTAAATGTATAGAGCAACTTCTGTAAAAGTTTCAAAAACATAGCTTGAAAATTCTGAAAATGATCGTCTATAGAATCAACTCAAAATCCGTTATTCCTAAAAGAAGCAAAAAAGTCAGGGGTTTTATCCAAATATTAGTTGTACGTGCAATATTGTGTAGGCACTAAACAATGGAATATGGATACAGCACCTCATCTTTTTGCTTCATTTAGGGAATAAAGGATTTTGATCTCATTCTATCAACGATAATTTTCAGAATTTTTAAGCTATGTTTTTGAGACTTTCACAAACGTTGCTCTATACATTTAACTAACATAATAGGCAAATGAAATTTTGATATCGTTGACGCATGCGCAATGAAAAATTATTTACTAAACCTACTCATTTTTCATACAATTTTTATTAGTTTTAAATTCTGATGACAGGGTATTGTGTACAATGATGTTTGTCATATTTTCAGAAAAGAACATTATTTTATATTAAGAACTCTGCAAATTATAAGCAAAAAACTTAGGACTGTTTTTATAAAAACCTTAATTTCTCAACGAGTATACATGCTATCCTTATAAAAATAAACACAGTACATTACAATAAGCTACTTAACCATAATGTGCAGTTTGAACGCTTTTGCTACATTAGTTTTGACAGGGTTATCCAAAAGATCTTCGTTCTTTTTCAATTTGTTGACGGTCTCCTGTTCGATTTCGGGGAAAACGCTTCGCGAAAATATATGATGCGTACTATTTTGTTTACACACCTGGATTTTCACCACATTTCGATTTATATTTCTTTCATTACTTACTTAATTACCAATTATGCTTAATTTTTGGACACCAGTGTAGTTTATATTTTCCGATTTCTTTAAAATTTAATGTGTTATAAATATAATTATATTCAAGCTTTCTTTAGAATTTCGTGAAAAAATATGAATATTTAGTAAAGAAAACTTGGCAAAACTGTTCCCAAAAATTCCGATTTCTAGTGTTTCCGTTGAAATTTTTACACATTTATTTTGTGAAAAAATTTTGTCTAAACGTTCCAGAATTTTGGTAGCTGATTTAAATCCGGTATGCAGAGATGCTCTGAAAAGATTTATCGAAATATGAAAATCTAGGCATGTTTACTGTAAAAAAAAAAAAAAAAAAAAAAAAAAAAAAAAAAAAAAACATTTTTGTAAGGTTTAGAGTGACTTGCGATCGCGAATTTTTTAGAAGGTTAAGATTCGTATTTTGAAAAATCCATTACATTTTCAAAGAGAATTTCTCAAATTTGAATACTTATTTTCTGTTAATCGGTACCTTTGAAATTTCACCCAGGGAAGCGATGCCGCTTGGCAGAAAAAATATTTTTTGTAAGGATTTTTTTTTTCAAGAAGTTAAAAACAATTGCTACATTTTTGACGTAAAGTGCGAACTTTCAAATTATGTCATCTCTTGTTAACTATACTAAAGGATTTGACCGATGCAGGTTAACAAAGAATTACTTACGTCCTTTAAAATCTATATATTAGGTTCTTTATTTTCGTTTCGCTTTGTAAATCATGAATCTGGACATGTGCAAGCGCTTATATCGGCTTGGAATGAAACAAATGAGTTTTGCTAACAGTTTATTATTTTTTTATTAATAACTTGACCAAATAACAAAAAATGAAAACTCTGAGTCTCGGGTGCAGCGGGGCATCATGCATATGCAGACTTGTATATGCAGTAAATTTTGCTAGCCATTGCAGAGAGCCAGCTATACAGAACGAAAACTTCTTTTTTAGTATAGATTTATTTATCTAGTTATTGTTTATTTTCATTATGGAATATTCGATGGAGTTAAATGCTGAGCGGTTTATCATTCTTCAGTAACTAAGCAGCACCAGAAAAAAGTAGATTTAAACAAAATCATGCGTGAAAATTATTTTAAAACCATAAAGTATCTATTAAATACGACATAGTTTTCAGTTAAATTTCATCTGAAAGTACATTTCCTTTATATTTTCATTACACAAAGAAAGTGCATTCCATGGTGAGAATAAAAACCATGCAAGTTTTAGAATCTTCAAAAATTGCAATAAATAATTAGGTTAATCGCCCGTGCTGCCGCTGTCAAGATGATGTCAGCGTTTCTTATGGGTACATTTTTGATTCATAGTATAGTTAAATGATTTGTAGGATTTTGAGGAATTACAATTCTATTTAATTCTTTAAAACATAATTTTTATTATTTTATAACATTAAAAATTGCATATAAAATATAATGTCCTAACATTATAAATACAGGCATTTCTACTGAATTTAATCTTCCCGGTCATCGTTCAAGAACATTGAGAAAGCTGCATAGAAAAAGAAAAAAAAAATTTAAAAAATTTCGTTTTGTAAAACAAATATAATACTTTAGGATCACGAATAATATAAACTTACTACAAATACTAAAAAAACTACTAAAAAACTTTAAAAAACTACTACAAAGTAAAAAAACACGTGATTCTTTTCATTAGGGCAAAGAGGAATTCGAAATCTACTTTATTGATAAGCAAAGCACTGCAATAGCAGCAGCTGCGTACATGGCTTCTTTCGAAACTGATCTAATTACATGGTCGTTTAGAAATTAATTATTAAATTGACTTTTTTTCAACCGTGCTCCTTACGTTAATTACTTGATTATATCACGTTAAAAAATTTGTCTGGAATTTTTGGCCCATTACTTATTATTATGCTATCTTGGAAACAAAATTGTATAAATTGAGATGAAAATCGCCGGGTAGGACTTTTTCACCAAGCAGGTAGCGCTGCATAATGAGATAGTTTAAAGATATTTATTATTATTATTATTATTATTATTATTATTATTATTATTATTATTATTATTATTATTTAGGAGTTTTTAAATTTCTGAAAAAAGGATTGAGTCAATTTTGATGAAATTTAAAGGACACAAATTCGAGAGTATCGATTTTTAATTCAAAGGCATCGCATGAATCAATAAAAATAGTTAATACCGGATTTTTTATTTAAAACAGTTGAAATTATTTTTTTGACCTTGTTTTGCTTTGTGTATTTAAAACAAATTTCATTAAAAAAATTCTGATTCAAACCAATGTAAATTAATTTTGTAACGCTCAAAGTGATTACTCACCGTAATTCTAGTGTTAAAGAATAATCGTCTCATGAAGATAAAAATATTTTTTTTTTTTTTCTTTGAAGTAATGAATATTCAGGGGCTGTACTCGAAAGGATATCATGAGTAGGAGATTACTGTAAAAATGTGTCCTAAAATTAAAATGCAATCCTGTGCATTTTCCTTGCTTTACCGGAAATTTTTCGTTTTGGGAAAAAAAACCGTATCTTTTCCTGACATTACCGTAAATTTTTATACTAGCGCAGTCGACTAATTGAAAGTTTCTGTTTAGACGACTAGAATGGAAAAGCTCCATTTCAGCTAAACGACTTAGGTCGAAGATAATATCAGTCTGTGTTCCAGAGTATATAAACAAATTTGCTTGAAGGCTGTAAAGACAAACTCACGACGAGCATTATATTTATTAATTACTTTGAAGACCGAATATGATATACAGAAAAGAGATAAGTTATTCAATTTCATTTTATAACTTTTGCTTATTTAGTTTTCCTCCGCATTTCAAAAACATGGAGTTATGAAACTGTGTGAGATTAAAAAAAAATTATATATAATGAAAATGATTATTGTAAAATAGGATTAAGATGACTAATTCTCAAATTCAGAAGTTACAATTGATTTTCTGTCGATTTGTAAACAGAAATGTTTTATAAAACCAATTGCAAAAAATAAAACTAATCTAATGTTTTAGTCCATTTTAAAGATATTTTAATAACAATTTTGAAAAGATTTTTCGGAGGCATTCATGAAAAATAATGTATAAAAATTAATATTAAATTGTCTGTTACCGAGTAGTTTTGGGTCTATTGGTGTTGAATTCAGGGGGTGACCGGTGTGGGGGAGGGGGCATTCTCTCGAGGAGCAATGAGATGTCTTCCCTGTAAGATTTGAGAGTTTGTCTTTTTAATGGTCAAAAAGTGCAATCCCCAGGAACTCTAAAAATGGAGACAAGGAAATCCCTCCCGGAGAAAAGTGTCTGAATTCACTACTGGCGTAAATTTATTTTTCTTTTTTATGTATTAACTGCAATCAGCGGCAACATTTATAGTAAAACAAAAACAAATTTTATTAAATTAGTCAAGACAGATTTTGAAGAAATTTTTTGATTTTAGGATAAATAAATGTAATTGCTAGTGATTAATGCAGAATTTTGCTAAAAGCTATAGTTTTTATAAATAAACACTTTCATAGATAAAAAAAATCATCATATAGTAGTATTTTTAGCCATCAGTCATATAAATACATGTAACATACCAAAAAAAAAAAAAAAAAAAAAAAAAAAAAAAAACCTTGAAATTTATATTACACAATGTAAAACATAGGGAAGAGTGGGAAGAATATGACAGTAGGATTTTCTATTTGGTATCCAGAAAACGGTTAGAACTTTTTTGTAAAGAAACTTACAGGCTTTTTAATTATTGTTGAATTAACTTAAAATTAAATATTTTAAAAAAGTATTTAAAATTTATATATCTATATATATATATATATATAAAGACTGGTTATATTTTGTTTAGTAGGCATTTTTTTTACGTTTAGTCGCCTTGTGGCTTTAATGTTTTGAGATCTATAAAAATTCTTAATTGTACAGGTATTCAACCATGCACCTCTCTAAAATCATTGTTTTAGAGGCTCCCTGGCTTTCCATGGCTTCCAAAGATATTTAGGAAGAGTGACATATTGTTCATGGTGCTCTTGCTTAGCCAACAGTAAATGTCAAAGCATTACACTGGTTCAGGTTAGTCTTATGTAACATGTTGAAAATTTCGGTTTTTCAGAGTTTATGCTGGCGAGGCGACTTGCTAAAGCGCGTATAAGTTTTGTATCGCACATCTTTTTACACATTGTAAGTTCTTATATTACAAACTTTCTTAATTTTCATTTTTCAGAATCTTTGCTGACATAAATCCAGATAGAGGGAGCAAAATCTCCAGGGTAAATGCGAAAATAATGATACAGTTACTGAGCTGCTTATACCGGGTGTCCCAAAAATGACTGATGGATTTTAAAATCCAATTACTTGCAAACGGTGACAGTTATTTAAAAAAATTTTTGCAGGAGGGTTATGTATGCTGTCAGGAGTTTTTTTTACCGTAATTTTTTATTTTAGTTCGCATCTCAGACAATAGGTGGCGCTGACGGCGATTGAAGGCCAGGTGATCAGTGCTGAGTGAAGCGTCGACCTGGCCTTCAATCGCCGTCAGCGCCACCTATTGTTTGAGATGCAAACTAAAATAAAAAATTACTGTAAAAAAAACTCCTGGCATTATACATAACTTTCCTGCAAAAATTTTTTAAATAGCTGTCACCGTTTGCAAGTTATTGAATTTTAAAATCCATCAGTCATTTTTGAGACACCCGGCAAATCTAGTTAATGTACCGAATCTATGAAATAACTTTAATTTGTGATGTTATGGAAATAAAGTATTTTTGATATTACATTTAGTTTTGCTTTCTTATATATGTACTTTTTTATATTTTCAACAAAAATTCTATTGTCTTAAAAATAATATGTAATTTGGGTTTACTTGAGTAATGACGATTGCTAATTTATATCAATTGTACGATGACAAATGCGATTGTTAATCAGTAAAAGAGGGGAGGGGAGATTTATGACAAAGTTGCCATGAATTTGTGTCAGGATTTTTTTCGAGCTGACTGTTTTGAAATAATTGCATTTTTAATTAAATCCTATTACTTCTTTTTTTTTTTTTTGGGGGGGGGTGAGCATATTGCGAATTCTTTTTCCGAGCTTAGAAAAAAAATTCATTGAAATCATTAGAAATTTTCATTGAATGATTGATATCTACTTGATGTTTAGCAAAATGTTTGACATTTATTAGGGTATTTCAAAAACAGTAATATTAATTAAAAACCTCAGAACGGTCCTTAGTAGCAGACTGAGTAGTAACTGGTGCTATGTTTAATACCGATAAATATTTCTTTGCGTGTAGGATGATTGTGAAACTGCAATTTTTAACGAACATAGATATTTTTTGTTTAAAAATATACATGTAAATAAAAGGCTCTACTTTATATATTTACTTAGAGTGGTGACATGATTCACCATTGAAGTTTTACAATATGCAAAGATAGGAAATAGGAGGTGGTGATAAGAGGATAAAGATAGGAGGTGGTGTGAATAATTAGGAAAACTGTTAATCTTCTGTAAGGAGAAAATACTGCTAATTTTAGTGGTTTTGCCAAAAAATTGTTGTTCAGTGTTAAATGTTATTTTGTTGGTACTATGCAGTCGCCAATCTTTTTGTCTTTTTCAAGTTACCTTGATATAATGAACACGAAAAAAAAAATTTAAATGCTTCCAATTAGTATATTTTTATTAAAATTTTTTAAATAAAAATTATCTTTATCTAACTTTTTAAAAATTAAAAGATTGGCAGCAATGGTATTTTGAAGAAAATTTTAAATTACTTCGACACAAAGAGTAAGTCTAAATAACATTATATTGTATATTAAGAAAATCATCTAAACGGATTATAATATTGTAACAAAAATATTCTTCCATTCTAATGTAAGATTTAATAAAAGGAGCAAAAACAATAAACCACGTATACATACATACATGGAAACCTTTATTTTCATACAAGATTGTAAAAAAAAAAACTAGATAATTCATATGTTTTAAGCTTTTTTAGACATATTTTAGAGACAGGTAGACAATTCTAGGTGTACAACTTTTGCAACATAAACATAGTGATTCATTACTAAGTTGAAAACTTGGAAATTTAAATATTTCTGTAAAAAAAGAAAATTTATTGTCAGAAGTGATATTATATAGATTTTTTGAGCTATTAGGTGGTTTTAGGTGTCTTACTTTTTACCTGGCAATACAATTTAACAACATGTAACATTTACTTTTTTCTCAATCCCTATAGAAAATAAATGCATAAAATTTTTAATATAGACAACTTAATATCTTTTCTATGTAAAATAATTTTTTTAATTTAATATCTTGAAATTTTATTAAATTTTTTATGTTTAATTTTGGTTAAAAAAATATAAAATTGTTTTTTTGACTTTGATTCATTGTGCGCAATACTGTAGTATAACTATTGGTTTAAGATCCACCAAAAATATAGATAATGATGTAAAACTAATGTGTTTTATACATGTATTTCATTTTTAAGTTAGTTATTTATTTATTTGATATTCAAATTATAAAAAAATTTATAAATTCAATTTTTATTGAAAAATTACTAAAAAAAATAAATAAGTAAATTGCTTACAAATTAAATATACGTTCAAGCTACATTAATTATATATCAGTACCCATTTTTTAGGGAGGGGGGGGAGGATTTGAACCAACAGTTTTGCTACATTCTTGCGCGCAGTGAATGCAAGTCAAAAAACAATTTTCAAAATTTTATCTTAAGGGATTAAGTAGAGGCAAGCACTTTTGATAATAGAAAACAGTATGGATCGATGTATCATTTTTTCTTGAAAATTATCCAAGCCGTTTTAATATCAGAGCTGCCAACTTCTACGCCTATTTAAATCTTATAAACATGTTTAAAACCACAAAAATATTTTAGTAAAATGTATACCAAGTATATTCAAAGTTATGTGTTACACTACATATTCTTAATTATTTACTAAAATTTCTGTTTCTAATGTTTTTATTTGACTGTAAATAGGCGTAGTAGTTGGCAGCCCTGTAATACATATAATTTTATTATGTTCGCAGTAATTATAAACAGGAATAATTGTTCATTTAATTAGCGTCATTAAAAATGAATAAAATTTTCAAAAAATAAAAACAATCGAAATATAGCAAATTATAACAACGCAAAAAATATCACTAGTATCAAGTGGAATGAAAATCACATTTCTAATTCCCCTTACTAATGTTAAACCTATGTGTGTACAATACTTATATTCATAGGGAATCAATATTTTTCACTTTGTACAGTTAGTTCTTCAAGCATTTTTTTTCTTTTTGTTGTCAAAATATTTGTAAAATATATACTTAATTTTATTTATTTCTTTGTTTGGTTAAGTACTAACACTTAAATTATAGTGAGCATATATACTAGAAATGTTTTAATGGAATATTTCTAAAATATATACTTAATTTTATTTAAGGCGTTCAAGTAGTATTCTGTTTTTCTAAAATTTTAATTTAAGTAGATATATATTTTAGAAATATTTAGATAATTAAAAATAGTTACATTTAAAAGTGCACAGAAAATATAAGTTATAAATATTAGCTTACTATTTTTAAAAATATGTAGGCATTAGCCCCTCCCTCCTTATACGTGAAACATTGGAATTTGAGATCTCACTATCTCAATGTGAGAAAAATATTGAACAGGTAATTGAATAAGACTGAAAATAACCGGGCACAAAACTGAAAATATCAGTCTCTAAAACGGAACATTTTGGCTTCTAAGATGGAACATTTCAATTTTCAAAACATGACATTTTATTTTTCAAAATGGGATATTTCAGTTTCCAAAACGGAATATTTCAGTTTACAAAACGGAACACTTCAGTTTCCAAAATGGAACATTTCAGTTTCCAAAACGGGACATTTACATTTCTAAAATGGAACATTTCAGTTTCCAAAAACGCGAAATTTCATTTTCCAAAACGGAACATTTCAGTTTCGAAAACGGAAAAGTCAAGAATAAATTTTACGTGAAAAAACGGAAAAGGTACGGCAACTTTGCTGCCAGTAACTTTTCCATTTTTTCACGGAGTTTGTTTTTACAATGAACCTAAAATTGCAATTTAAAAAAAAATAATCGATACAATCCGATTTTTATTATTCTAGAAATAGTCTTCTTAAACTTAACAACAGCAAATATAAATAACTAACTATCGTATTGTAGATGCAGTTTAAATAATTACCCCAAAAACAAAAAGTGGTCAATGAATGCGTGTATGTAGATTCATCAAACAGAGGGTTTAGTTATATTAACATTAAGAGTTTTATTATGTTAAAAAACGTAATAAAAAGTGTCGCTCATTGGCTTATATTAAAATTTATTCTTATTCAACGTACTTTAATTCCCTTCCCCTTTTTTTCAAAATAGAGTAAGTATATGAAACTTTAAAAATGGGGCTAGTACCTGCCTTAAGAGACTTAATACAGAAGATAGTTTTCAATTTACGGAAACGATTTCCATAGTTCCTATGCATACATTTTTCATATTTCTTAAAATGTTTTGACTCTGTTGAATAGCTTTAACTGTTACTTATTATTCCGGATCAAAATGTCCATGATAGTGTAACTTGAGTTAGTTCCGTCATATCAACTTCCTTCTACATCACCTCTTAGGCGGTTTTGCGAGGGGTTTCTTATTTTTCATAAATGACGTCTTCAAACTGGCCCCTTTAGAAAGCAAAATGCAGAAAAATTATTGAGGCAATATGAGGAAATTAATTTGGAAGTGCGACTAGAGACTTTATTCATACAAAGTGCAAGTGCATTGATATCTTTTCCATACAAAAGTGAAATCTACTTCTAAAAGTGTTCAAAAATATTTTGCTCATACTAAAGTCAATTTACTGTAGTTTTACTTGAAATATTTTTTTAGCTTTAATTTACATTCCTAACGATATTCGTTGGAAATCATGGATTCTCTTCAGAAAATTTTTTTCTTTCACGAGCCTATATCGTTGGATTTTTTTTTCTATTGATTGATAAAAATGTAGTTTGTTACAGCCACTTAAATAATTAGTATTATAGTAATATATAGTAATATATTTGTAATACCACTTCAGTGGTACTACAAATCATTATTTAAAATCAACTAGACGTCTTTTAAAGCAAGTTTTAAGAAGACGTCATATTCATTAACATTGAGAAAACTTCTGAAATTTATCCTTGAGGTGCTGGAGAAATTAACATAACTGTTTTAAGATAAAGCTTGGCATCATAAAAATTTCAAACCAAAACTACCCAATACAGTCATAAAGTTTTAAGAAATACCAAATTTGTGCAAAGAGATAGACTGTGAAATTTGTTTTTATAAACTAAACGACCGTCAGTAATTCTGCATTCAGGGCTTCAATTCTTGCTTTTCAGTATAGAAATAAGTAATGAAATAGTTACATTGAGCAAAATGACAAAAGATAATTTCATTCATATCTAAAAGTTGATAAATGAAAAAATTTCATTGAAAAGATATTGTGGTTTTGCGTTTTGAAATACAACCAAATATACCAACAAAAATTTAGCTTTATTACATTGAAAATATTTCTAATCAACTTCTAATGTTTCCAAAATCTTGATTTTATGCCATAAATATTTTAAGGCACTTTTCAATTTTGTTATTGCACTGGAAAAATTATGATGCATAGAAATGCTTACCAAATAACTAGCTAATAATATATATTTTTTTTTCTAAAAAAAGGATTTATATTTTTAAATTTTTGTGGTAATGCTTTGTAATTATTAATTATATCAGATTGCAGAAAATTCCCCCAATTATCAAATACATTTATTCCTCTAAAAATGGATTAGGTTATTTTTATTTAATAATTTATGCCAATATTTATATCTTTGTGGGTTTTGCTGAAAATTTACGATACATGCAGAAGACTTAATGTCGTTTAAGTTTTTTTCTTTTTTAGTTCAAAAAAAAAAAATGCATTTCGTAAACTTTTATACTATATCTGCATATAAAATAAAGTAAAATGTAATAAAAAATTGAATTCAAACATCCTAGTATAAATCAGCAGCAAAATTTGAGTGGGGCAAGGGGGGAGGGGGAGAGGAGGGGTGGCGGTCGTTGGTTTTTTCTTGGCTATTTTTTCTTTCTTTTGCTTTATGATTAAATGTTATCCTGCCCAAACATATGCGTGATCACTATTTTTAAAAATATTTCCATTCTGGTGTGTTAAAAAGCAATTTTAAGATATTTAAACAAGTCTTCTCCATAAGCATAAAATATAGTGACTGAAATACAATTGGAGTTAATTTTTTGTACGACGGAATTTTCAAAAATGATGTTGATTTTCTAAATAAAAAAAAATTTGTATTATATTCCATTGTAAATATATACTCCTATATTTCGTTAAACAATAATCCCACAACTGATTTTACGATATTAAAAAAAATTAGATAACACAGAAGACTTTACATGCAAATTGTTTTTCACGAATTTAATTCAACGGAATAACTGTACATTAAAATCTTCCAAGTTGGATTCCTTGCTAATCTATACATATTATTAAAGTTTAGCTTTTTTTATTTTTTTTATTCAAAATTCCATCAAAGATATTAACGATTCTTATTTATATTATCAAATACATCCACAAAACATGCAGTAGCATCATTTCGCTGACCTAAAAAAAGTTACTAATGCTGCCGTTAATTGAATCGATTGTGATTTTATCCTTTCTTGGCTTATCCTGAAAAAACTATCGCACACAAAAACATGACAAATGATATTTCCATACGTAAATGTGTCATAGATACGCTGAAGGAAACATTTTTTAATAGAAAATTTATTTTGAGCACTATGTAATCTTGAAATTCATCAAACTACTTGAGTTTTATAAGTTTTTTTTATGGGATCAAAAACTACGCTTAGCAATTTTATAATTTTTATCTGTAATTTTAGTTGTAATTTATCCGCTACTGCTTGATTTAAAAAAAAGCCCAAATAATAATATTTTCAACCACTGTATTAGCAATTGAAAGACATGTTTACACATAAATATTGTAAAAGAAAGAAAACTTTAAAGTAATTAAATTATTACGTGCAAAAAAGCATTTATTGGTTCAACTTATGTCATGTCTAAACCGATTTTTTTTAGAGCGTCGATATTTTTTCTTTCTAGACGTTATAATAGTTTGCGGGAGCAACATTTTTTATTTCACAATTTTTTACACGCTGATTTTACAATATGAATTTGATATTACTTAATCAATCACGAAAACGTCATCTGCTGCCTTGGGGGCTGAAAAAACTTCGAGTCAAAGGAAAATGAATGGCGACCGGATTACGAAACATTGCCATTGGTCATGATAATATTTTTCAATTTACCAAGACAAGCGTAGATCGTAGGAAGCGAAGCCTCTAGCATATAAATAATTATTAAACATGTGCTTCAATCAAGCCTATTAGTTTCGATGATAGTATTGAGATATTTTAAAAATCTTTACACAAATGCAAATGGGGTACTGGAAATTAAAATGATACGCCCATTTTAATAGTTTCAAAAATGATTTCATATTCAAGACATCATGTTTTCTTAAAGTAACGGTTATAAGAGTTTTAATAAAAGTTAAGCAATCGAGTTAGTTTTATAGTTAATAAGAATGAAAATAACTATTTCCCGCAAGCCATGATGTAATTTTCTATATGGATGATTTTCAAAAATGACTTCATCCTCAGGTTAAGCATAATTTAGTTATTAAATCTAAAATTTGTTTAATTATTTATATATATATTTTTTGTTTCGTGCCAAATGTTTATAAAGTTCTGAATAAAAAGTACTTTTGTAACATCGATACGTTTTGTAGATCAAATAATAATGAAACTAAGTCAGATATGGCAATCCCAAAAATTTCTTCTATCTCACACATGTTATTATTTACTAAAAGATGCAGCGTAGCAACGCCACCGGTTTCGTAATTCACAACAAAACCTATACAGCAACAACTTTTTTTTTTTTAAACTTCTAACTGAATCTACAGTTTGATGAAAATCCGCGTATTAGTTTCTGATTGAGAGTTATTGACGTAATCGTAGAAAATTCTCCTTAACAGCACCTCTTGGGCGATGAGCACCAAAAACTAATCAGGATCAGTTTTTGTCAGGTACTAACTGAATCTGAAGTTTGGTGAAAATCCATACATTAGTTCTTGAGAAATAGCTGTTGCGAAATCGTTAAAAATGCGCCATAGCTGCGTTACCTGTAGGGAAATTTACATAAAAAAATTAAATTACATTAATCTATATCAGGGACTAACTGAATCTTAAGTTTGATTAAAATTCGTGATTAGTTCTTGGTATAGAATAATCATGTAATCATGAAAATAATGCAGCATAGCTTAGCCACCTCTTGAACCATTTTGACCAAATGAACTCCAAACTATATTAAGGACTAACTGAAGCTATAGTTTTATGAAAATTTGTTCATTAGTTCTTGAGGTAAAGCTAATGAGGAAATCACAATTAATGCAGTATAGCAACGTCACCTAATGAGGGATATCCATAAAAAACTAATCAGCTCCAGTTTATACAAGGTATAACAGTATCTAAAGTTTTGTGAAATTCAGTGCTTTAGTTCTTGAGATAGCGCAACCACAGGAGTTTTGTGACACACAGACTCACAGAATGATAAAATAACATAGCGAAAGACAGACATTTCTGAGAACCATCAATTGGTGTTCAGGACCTTTAAAAACGTATAAATCCATAGAAAGCCGGAATTTTTCACGAATAGAACACTTTCTTCTTGTAAAGATAGAAGAAAATATAAATAACAGCAATTCTATTTAAAATTTTAGCAAAGTGTTCAAACTAAGGTTCCAAAAATATTGGAATTAAAATTCCGCATAAATAAATAGTATTTCGGGGAATTTATAGGAGATTATCATTCCAGCATAAAATATTATCATGCCAAATCATTTTGTCTTTCTTATTCATTTATTTTATTTTATTTTCACAAAGAAGAAAGTATTGGATTCGTGCAAGTTTCTGAATTCCGATTTTCGTCGGATTTTCACATTGTAGAAGTTAGAGAATCTCCAAAACATGCTTTTACAAAATATCCGTCTGTGTGTGTCTATCAAACTTCACTTTGTCACTTTATGTGTCTGTATGGAATAAAAATTTTTGGGGCGCTATATCTCAAGGACTAATGCACAGAAATTCACAAAATTTTAGATTCAGTTAGATTTTTATATAAACTGGAGCTGATTATTTTTTGGTGTATATCGCCCAACAGATGAAGCTGCTATACTGTCTTTTACACAATTTCAGCAATAGTTCATAAAACTTAGTCCTTGATGTATTCCTTGATTTAGTCCTTGATATGCGCAGATTACCTTTTGGTGAAAATCTCCCAACAGGTGGCTCTGCTATGCAGCATTATTCATGATTATTGCAATAGCTGTATCTCAAAAACTAATGCATGAATTTTTATCCAATTTCAGATTTGTTTAGTATTCTTTAGTTTTTAGAGTAAATCGTTCAACAGGTGGCGCTTCTATACAGATTTATTTTCGACTTCTGCAGTGTTTCCATCGCAAAAACTAACGCAGGAATTTTCCTCAAAATTCAGATTCAGTTAGAATTTGACATAAATTGTTGCTGGTTAAATTTTGGTGTAAATCACCTAATCTGCCATGCTTCATTTATTGAAAGTATTAACATTTATGAGATAGAAGAAAGTTTTGGAATTGCCACATCCGACAAGAAATTCCAGGTTTTCCACAATTTAGAAAATATGTATACAAATTTTTTCTAAGAACAGTTGAAAGTCAAATTCATGAAAAAAGTTAGTTTTTTTTTAATATTTTAAATTATTTGTTTTTCTCTTTTCGAACGGTATATTAGTTTTGTTTCTACGAAAGCCGGAAAGTAAAACAATTGAAGTAATTCAGTTTGTGTTTATCATACATCAGTAGTATATACGTACTTTTTAAACTCAAGTTTCGCAAAATGTCACTTTTTGAAATTCGGTGTACCCTAATTTCAACAACTGCATAATATTTATTGTTTGCAATCTTCCCGGACTTTTTCCATAATCAATCATATCCCTAATCAATATTAAGTGAACTTTTGTTACAAAAGTTTGTGCACAAATTTTATTGAAGATTTTAATGTAAATTTTTTGTTGTTTAGAAGTGTTTTTTAACTTATGTTACAATTTTCTAATACTTTTTGCACTTTATTATACATGATTCTTTCAGAAAAGTTACTTTTTTTTTAAATTTAAAGAGTGAAATATATGTTTACAAGGAACGAATCGCAAACGGCGCAAAGAGAATTAAGAAAATAATAATTATTTTTATTATTACTAAAGGCCTAAACATGAATGATGTTATATAGTAAATGCATAAACATATACTAACATTACTACATATAGATAGTAGCAAAAATATTTCTTAAAACAAAACAAAACTCAATTAAAAGTCATATACTATTAATAGTACACCAGACCCGAAAGGGTGAAGAAAACAATTAAAATGCAGAAAATTTTTTCCGGTTTTGTTCCTTAATATCGGAAGCCACCCTCCGAGCGTTTTGCAAATGGGTAAAATTGTAATGTTGTTTTCTCTGCATTTTGTTTTAAATGCTAATAAAATATGATTCTTTCAGTATTATATAAAAAAAGTTAATTACATATATGAATGTAACCCTTCAGAGTATTAATTATTCTTCAATACATTGAAAATTCATTAAATCTATAGAATTATATTATCTTAAATATTGCTTATATTGCAGTGTAAGATGGAGCTTAGTGTACGGAAAATTACGTTCCAACAGTTAGAGGGTTATGCAGCGTTATTTACGATTCTTTATTAAGATTTTAAGTAAAAGGGGCTATCACATTTAAGCGCAATGTCCTTAATATTTTTTATTCTGTACAACGTATTTTATATTCACACATAATATCAACGACTTTCAGGAGACATAGATCTATATACATGTTCTGACACACGCACAGACTGATATACAGGATATCCACTCTCAACGGTGGCCAATGGCTAATTTCTAAGTCGTTAGTCATAGACATATACAGTGGCGGTCAAAAGTTTCCGGCCAGCAAAAATTTTTCAGTTAATTTGTAAATACACCCATATGAAGAGGAAACTCAAAGTGATATTTATACATTTTATTGACATAATAGTTAGGAACTTACTTATAGAAGAACATGTAAATATCAATAAATTTAACTCACAAAATTAAGTATAAAGGAAAACGCATGTTCTCAAAAGTTTCCGGCCACCTTCACAAGTTTGTAAAAAAGTGGTATTGTAATAGAAAATTACAGTGATCAACAACATTTACAATTAGTATTTTATCGTATTACTATTTTATTAGCTTTAGTAATAAGTACTGTGGCGCAGCAACGTGACATTCATTCAATCAACGGTTAAAGATCGTCTATGGTACTTTTTTTCACATTTCTTGCAATTTTGGCGAAATTTCTGCTAAGTTGAATTATTTATAGTTCCGCAGACTTTTGTCAACTTCTTTTCAAAGATTTTCTATTGGATTCATGTTGGGCGTTTGGGCTGATCATTTCAAAAAAAAAAAAATTGTGTGAAAACCATTGCTTATCGAGGTTTGCATACATTATTTATGTCGTTATCATGTCAAGAAAAATAGTTGCGACCAAATTTTTTTCTCTAATAAGGCAGAAAATAGTCTTGCAAGATATCCTTATACATTGTATCATTCACCTGACTGTGGATTTCAAATAACGGACCGACACTTTTTGAAGAAAATACTCCCCACGGCAGAACGTGTCCTCTGTCATGCTTCATTGTAGGAATTAATATAGGTCGAATCATATCTTTTGTTTTTAGGTCATCGGACGTTGTGCCTGCTATCACTTCCAAAACTGTTTCGAATTTGATTGATGGAAAAATGTAGGAATTAATATAGGTCGAATCATATCTTTTGTTTTTAGGTCATCGGACGTTGTGCCTGCTATCACTTCCAAAACTGTTTCGAATTTGATTGATGGAAAAATAGAGCTTTTTTCCAGTTTTTACTTGACCAGACTTAGTGTTTTTTGGAAAACGCCAGTCGGATACGTTTGTATTTTTTTTCATTCTGAAAAAATTTTAACGCCGACTCTTCCATAAAGTTATGCATCACATCAGCATGTTGGTATACGGACTTATTTCAGCAATATTTTCATTCCGTAAATCTCAGGATATTATAGCGGAGTTTTTATGCGGATTATCAATTGTTTTTCTCCTGATAATTCTGTCTACAGGAATAGTAATTTTCTGAGATCTCCCGGACCTCTGAAAGTCCTGAAGGCCACGGCCATCTTTATATAATTTTTAAATACCGTTTACGGTCTATTTTATCGATCAATAACTTTGCCGCAATATCTCGAGAAGATTGGCCTTTAGCGACAAACTAATCATCACTCCTTTATGAACAATAATTGTTGAACTTTTCAATTTTGAATTCAGACTACACTATATACATTGATTCATTCATAAACACAACCAAAAAACAGTTTACCGATAGAAAAAAAAACTAAGGAATGATAAGTGGCCAGAAACTTTTGCACACTAGAACTTCGAATTTTATCTCTTTGCATGAAGCATCTTCAGTATCCAATCAAAATGATCACGTGGTCAGAGGTCATTCACATATTGCTAACTTTTGAAGCAATTGTGCTTCTTCTTTGCCGAAACCTTTTGGTAAATAAATCGAAGAAACTAACTGGCCGGAAACTTTTGACCGCCACTGTATATATATATATATATATATATATATATATATACCGGGTGTCCCAAAAATGACTGATGGATTTTAAAATTCAATAACTTGCAAACGGTGACAGCTATTTAAAAAATTTTTGCAGGAGGGTTAATGTATAATGTCAGGATTTTTTTTTTTTTTAACGTAATTTTTTTTATTTTAGTTCGCATCTCAAACAATAGATGGCGCTGACGGCGATTGAAGGCCAGGTGATCACTGCTGAGTGAAGCGTCGACCTGACCTTCAATCGCCATCAGCACGCCCTATTGTTTGAGATGTGAACTAAAATAAAAAATTACGGTAAAAAACTCCTGACATATACACAACCCTCCTGCAAAAAATTTTTGTAAATAGCTGTCCACCTTTTGCAAGTTATTGAATTTTAAAATTCATCAGTCATTTTTGGGACACCCGGTAT